>CM050207.1:31564407-31574407 GCA_027475355.1 Coilia nasus
CACACACACACACACACACACACACACACACACACACACACACACACACACACATTTTCCCTCTCTTCAATGTGTGCTCTTGTGCACAGGGAATCTCAGACAAAGCAACCTCGTGCCACAGTGTCTCATCGTACAAGATATGAAAAGAGAGAGAGAGAGAGAAACAGAGAGAGAGAGAGAAAGAGAGAGAGAGCTTCAACACACAGTATAGGAAAGAAAGAGAGGAACAAAAAAGGGAGAGAGAGAGTCATTGAAATAGATAGATTGATCTCACAGGAAGAGGAGCTCAGAGGTGCGTGAGGGCTTCAGAGGCTGGTGAGGGGGAGCTGAGGTCCCCGGTCTGGACTGATGAGCTCTCTGGGGAGGCCTGTAATTGCAGGGGCTGAGGGGAGGTGGGGCGAGTTGGGCTCTGCAGACCTGTTAACCCCTCGTCACTGGAGCTCTCCAAACCACCACCATCCCCGCCGCCACCACCACCACCACCTCCTCCAGTCCACAGCCCACTCCCACCCAGGCAGACTGCATAATTCAGGTTCATGTGCTTGTGCGCTTATGTGCCATACTGCATAGGTGTTTGTGGTTGTGATGCATTGACAGAAAAGTACATCCTGAGAAGTATATTCATCTCCCATTTTTTATGATCTATGGGGAGGACACTTCCACATGGGGAGGACACTTGAATCATTACATTTTATGCTCTTTTTTTCCATAACTTGTTTTGGCATAGGTTGGTAACCATTAGCCTGGTAAACCGGCCTCTCATACGTCATTTTATTTTGTACAGATTGTCTGGACCGAAGAACCGTTGAGGAGCACGTAAGAGGACCGAGCAACTCTTAGCCCATCAGTGAACAGAGGGTGTGTTCGTGAGCCATGACGTTGACTTGTGTGCTACATTTGAATTCTAGTGTGTAGGTAGGGTATTTGCATACGTGACGACCAGACTTTAGCGATTGGGTGAAGCAGAGCCACTTGTTTTAAACTTCAGCAGACTCCACACCTCCAGGAAGAAATCATTTCTCATGGCCTCCCCTCCAGGCCCTCTGTGCAAAATGAAATGAAATACAGAGGCTGGTTTACCAGGCTAGGTAACCGTGTCTTCAGAGAATATGTACCACATATTTGTTCCAACCATTCACCAAACCTGCTGGTTTTTGTTATCGCGTTTCTTCAGGCAGGAAGATGGTGAAATCACCTGTGTTTTGTCCACAGGTAAACCCAATACAATACAGGACATCTGCACTATAAAAACTGGGGCTCCCCACCACCGATGTTTGGGAGACTGTGGTGTGCTGCCATGAAAGTGCATCTGGAGTAGTGTACACCAAAAATCAAAAGCAGATTCCTCCTCCATTTGTATGATGTTCCATCATCTGCATCCGTTCTTGAAGCCTTTTCCCTTTTTTCATCTGTTTTTTCCTTTTTCCTCCCTTTCTCGACCTCTCAGGTGCTCTAAAGGGGCAGCCTTTAATCTTGAGGGTTTTTTTTACTCAACTGTACTGCTCTCCTTGAAAGTGTCAGGGCCCGGTTAAGTAGTATTGATCTTTGTGTCTGAATCGATTGGTTATCACAAGCCCTGCCTCACCAAACACTCTTGGGCAATTACGCGCTGGTGGCAGATAGCAACGAGGAGGATTACGCGTGATGTTCCTACTATTCCTCCAGTAAAAAACATGTAAACACAAGGGATCTGCTAATGACTAGCAATTAGCAGCGTACTGTATGCAAATGGCACCGCTTAATGAAAACACAGGATAAAGCGGAAAAGAAAACAAAACAAAACAAACCGGGATGAATTCAGCTCAAGTAAACAAAGAAGGCTCTTTGAAGACTCTTTGTTTACTAACCCCTCGCCTCTGGTGTAATTCTCTGTTTAAGTAAAGCTGTAGCACGCACACAGCTCATGCTGCTAATTAAGACCCAGAGTGATGGGAGAGGAAGTTAGCGTTAGCTGCTTTCTCCTGCAGTGTGGATCCTGAGGAGGTATCTCTGTGTGAGGTTATAGCCACCACACCCCACCCTCTCCTGCCTCCACACCCCTGGCTGTTTCTGAATTTGCATACTACTACACTACATACTACCTGATAGCGTAGTATATACTTTGCATGTCACACTGTCTCATGGAACATAGTAACGTGACATCAATATGAATCTCTAGCATACTGAAAATGGTTGTTGTTGACATACTGCACACTAGGTTCAAGTCAGGATCAGTATTAGTATGTACTCCTACTGCCTTGACTGTTGTTGCTGCCCTTGGCTGAGGTGACCGGTACCTCCATCACTCCCCAGCCACTGCCACCGCACCCCACCCCACCCCACCCTCACACTCCACCTCTCCTCGTCTCCTCGGTGTCGTTCCCTCCCAGGTCACCGGTGGGCCACATTAGGGGACTAATGGGCCGTTGATTGCGCTGCTCGCTCGACACATCGGCGCAGGTGGCCATAAAAACCACAGCCGGCCCCGCCGGACGCCGCCACACCCCACACAAGCTTTATGGCCTCTTAATGGAGGGAGGGGAGGATGGGGGGGGGTGCAGGAGGGAGGGGAGGATGGGGGGAGAGGGCAGGAGGGAGGGGAGGATGGGGGGAGAGGGGAGGATGGGGGGAGAGGGCAGGAGGGAGGGGAGGAGAGGAGGGTGAGGGGGGAGAGGGCAGGAGGGAGGGGAGGAGAGAGGGGTGTGAGGGTGGCTGGAGGGTGGATATGGGTGAGGGAGGGGTAGTTTATGGCTGCACCAGCGCTGCCTGCTCAGAGGAAAGCATTAATTAATCAATAATCACCTCGGTCGCTATGGAGAGCTGACGAAGAGCAGTGCCAGATCAGGCGCGTGCTGGGTTTCATCTTTTAATGATGCAAGCGTGCAGATGCACACACATCTCTCACACATTCTCGGATGCTGTCTACCACACACACCACCACGCATATGCACATACACATACACACACACTCATGCACACAATTTTTACAACACACATGAACTCCTGCTTTCTATCAGACAAACCCTCTCATGAACACAGACACACACACTTACACGCACACACATACACACACACACACACACACACACACACACACACACACACACACACACACACACACACACACACACCTGCACGCACACACACACACACCATTTTATTTTCTTGCTCTCTATCTCTCCCGATCTCTGCCTCTCTCTCTCTCTCTCTCTTTCTCTCTCTCTCTCACACACACACACACACATACACACCCACACACACACACACACACACACACACACACACACACAAATGGGTGTGTTTCACAGCACTCTGCTAAAATGATGCTTCCAGGTATGCTCTGTGAAGCAGGGTAGAAAATGGGGTGAAGGGAGAGGGAGGGAGGGGGGATGAGTGGAGGAGGGGGTGCTTAGATGAATGGGAGGGCCACGCCGTTCTGACAAGGTCCCCCTCGCATGGCGCATCACCAGGAGTGGAGATGCTGCCTCTGCATACTCATAGCCTCGTCCTCTCTATCTCTCTCTATCTCTCTCTCTCTCTCTCTCTCTCTCTCTCTCTCTCTCTCCCTCTCTATCTCTCTCTCTCTCTCCCTCTCTATCTCTCTCTCTCTCTCCCTCTCTATCTCTCTCTCCCTCTCTCTCTCTCTCTCTCTCTCCCTCTCTCTCTCTCTCTCCCTCTCTCTCTATCTCTCTCTCTCTCTCTCTCTCCCTCTCTATCTCTCTCTCTCTCTCTCTCTCTCTCTCTCTCTCCCTCCCTCTCTATCTCTCTCTCTCTCTCTCCCTCTCTCTCTCTCCCTCTCTCTCTCTCTCTCTCTCCCTCTCTATCTCTCTCTCCCTCTCTCTCTCTCTCTCTCTCTCCCTCTCTCTCTATCTCTCTTTCTCTCCGTCTTCCTTTCCCTCTCTCTCCCTCGCTGTCTTTCTCTCTCCCTCCCTCTTATCCTTCTTTACTCTCTGTCTTTCTCCCTCTCTCTCTGTTTTTCTCTCAATCTATCTCTTCCTCTCATCCACCTCTCTTTCTCTCTTTCTGTCTCTGTCTTCCTCTTTTTCTCCATCTCCCTACTCTTAATAGCTCTGTCTCTTCCCTGAAAGTGTGTCTGGCTGTTGCCTTCTCTTCTATTTGAAGACTTGGTTTGTCACATGCACACACACACACGCACGCAGACACACACACACACACACACACACACACACACACACACACACACACACACACACACACACACACACGTTGCGCACTGCTGAGCTGGCATATCCTGTAACGGAGACATTTCAGGCCATTCAAATTCATAAGCTTTTACACCACAGTAAGCCTCAGTGTGGGATGAGCCTGCTTGTTAGTGCGTGTGGTGTGTGTGTGTGTGTGTGTGTGTGTGTGTGTGTGTGTGTGTGTGGTTCTCGCACCTCGCTTATGTATGTGTGGGCGGGTTTATTTCCCCTGTGTATTCTTGTGTGTGTGGGAGGGAGGGGGGCGATTTTTCATCACAATCTTATTATTTATTTATTTATTTATTTTGTTAATATCACTGTTGCTTGATGTGGCATTAGTCCATGTCCTGGATGGACTACAGGGATCTCTTCCCTTCGGGCTGTCTTTTCTGTGTGGGATGGATGGGTGGGTGGGTGGGTGGGTGTGAGGTGATGGAGGCAGGCCGAGTTTGCTGACCCACAGAGGAGGAGGGAGAGATGGAAAGAGAAACAGTCTGTGTGTGTGGATGGAAGAGAGAGAGAGATAGAGAGCGATAGAGAGAGAAAAAGAGAGAGCTGAAGAGAGGGCTGAATAGATGAAATACCTTGAGGGAAAAAGTGAGAGAAAGAGAAGGGAAGATGAAGAGATAATTCCTCTTTCTCTCAGAGAGAGAGAGAGAGAGAAAGAAGGAAAGAAGGAAAGAGAAAGAGAGACAGAGAGAGCAGTTTGAGCCTGTTCTGTAGGCAGCCACTGGTCTGCCTGCCTGCCTGCCTGCCTGCCTGCCTGCCTGCCTGCCTGCTTGCCTGCCTGCCTGCCTGGGTGCTGCTCTGATTAGTTCCTGCTCATGTCCTGTAAATATGATTTACTGCCACCACAGCAGGTGTGTGTGTGTGTGTGTGTGTGTGTGTGTGTGTATGTGTAAGGGGTGGGGGTACACACTGCAGTCTGTGTGTGATGATTAGATCGACCCGGATTGGCACAAATCGAATTAAGCGTATCCAAGCTAAATGCGGAACTCTCCGGCTTCACACCGCCACACAGCATGGCTGTAAGAGCTAAAGGTAGAGCTCTCCTGCTCTGTCTGCAGGATCTGTGTGTGTGTGTGTGTGTGTGTGTGTGTGTGTGTGTGTGTGTGTGTGTGTGCTTGTCTGCGTCTGCATGCATGTGTGTCTGTAAGGTGTGTGTGTGTGTGAGTGTGTGAGTGTGAGTGTGTGTGTGTGAGAGTGTGTGTGTGTGTGTGTGTGTGAGTGTGTGTGTGTGTGTGTGTGCTCTCTCTGTGAGTCTGTGGCTATTTGAGCCTGTGCTTAAGTGAATGAAACAGCATGTTAGGGTTGGTGCCAGGCGTGTCAGCGTTAGAGCAGTGAGGCTCATGTGCTTGATGAATAATGGAAACGCTAGTAGTGGTACTGTAAGCCCCACCGTGCTCCATTCATATCCAGCTTGCACCCTTTATTATATTATTTCCACTCTCTTCACGCTGTGTTTTTTTGGTGATCTTTAAATGGCATTTGGTTTTCAGCATTGCCCAGCAACTAAGTCTGTGTGTGTGTGTGTGTGGGTGCATGTGTGCGCGTGTGTGTGCATGTATGTGAGTGTGTATTTGTGCAGAATTTGTCTTCTTGTGAATTTATGTGCGAGTGTATTTGTGCATATTTTGTGTGATCGTGTGAGTGTCTGACGTGCACATCAGAGTGTGTTTGGCATGTCTTTGAATGTTTGTGTGTGTGTGTGAGGGGGAGAGAGAGAGAGAGAGAGAGAGAGAGAGAGAGAGAGAGAGAGAGAGAGAGAGAGAGAGAGAGAGAGAGAGAGAGCAACTAAAACATGAAAAGAAACTGCCACTCTACCTGATTGGATGGCCCCCAGGCTTTGTTGTGTTTTCATTCTCAGCATTCTTTATCTGACTGATCACTACAAATAGATTAAGGGCGAGAAAATCAACCATTACAGCAGATTACCATGCCTTAATCCCCACATTATCATATCATACAGCTACAGTCCATGTTGGATTATCATACTGTAGCAGTCAAAACAGGATTTTACGAGGTTTTCTTCCAATGAATCATAGAAGCTACTGTTGCCTTACTCTCAAGTAAGGTGGAGCTATACAAATTGCTTGAAGTATTTTTTTGTGGTTGTACACAATCAAATATTAGGACCTCCTTGTCAATTGCTGTTGTGTTATACATGCCCAACTCTTTTTAGGTGTAGTAGTAAATATATTAGGATGTCAGACTTTGTCAATTGCCATTATGTCACATACTGTGCTTAGATTTAGACAGAAAAAACATTTGTATTGATCTGAACACATGATATACAGATCAATCCACTTCCTATGAGTGTCTTTAAACGTAGCTGATGCCTCTATTAACGCATGTCATGATGCATTGTTCTCTGTCAGCCACCAGACACTCATCCGTCTTTTGATCCTATTTTTTGCCTTTGTCCTCGTCTGCCCTGATGCGTGAGCAGGTCCCAATCCCACCCCTGCGTGTGTGTGTGTGTGTGTGTGTGTGTGTGTGTGTGTGTGTGTGTGTGTGTGTGTGTGTGTGTGCGCGCGCGTGTGTGTGCTGACTTTCATTGTGACGTTTTCCCCCATGTCCCAAGTGCCATGTGGTGGCTCAGTGATCTCACGGATGAGGAGAACACACAGTAGGGCATACACACACACACACACACACACACACACACACACACACACACACACACACACACGGTGCCTTGTTGACGTCTTTGTGAAGGCTGTCATTTCCCATCAGGCCCTGCTCATTACCATCTGATTTGCACATCACCCCCTACCTCTCAGCTGTTTGCTCTGTTTAACAAGGGGCTTCTCATGACAGCACACACACACATACACACGCACACACACACATACACATCTTCATAGCATTGGAGGAGGGAGTGAGTGATAACAGACCTATGGAGGTGATGACAAAAGGGATGAAGGTTGCACACTTTTACAACAAACCCCAAAATGTATACAATGCAGTTGCACCAATGGTGTCTAGCATACTGTTGTCGTAGGTTTGTACGTTGTAGCACTAGGCTCTTGCTAAACTGCCAAGCGATGGCATCTGTGCATGCAGCGGAAAGCTCCTGGTAGGATTGTGTGCACGCTGCTTCAGCTGAGGGATGCTGGGGACAAAGGCATCTACCCAGTGAAGGGATGGATGGATAATGTAAATATAGGGCCAGTGAAGGGATGGATGGAGGGATGGATGGATGATGTAAATATAGGGCCAGTGAAGGTATGGATGGAGGGATGGATGGATAATGTAAATATAGGGCCAGTGAAGGTATGGATGGAGGGATGGATGGATAATGTAAATATAGGGCCAGTGAAGGTATGGATGGAGGGATGGATGGAATGATTGAGGGCCAGTGAAGGTGTGGATGGATGGGTGGATGGAGGGATGTAAATTGAGGGCCAGTGAAGGGATGGATGGAGGGATGGATGGAATGATTGAGGGCCAGTGAAGGTGTGGATGGATGGGTGGATGGAGGGATGTAAATTGAGGGCCAATGAAGGCATGGATGGATGATGTAAATATAGGGCCAGTGAAAGGGTGGATGGATGGAGGGATGTATATTGAGGGCCAGTAAAGGGATAGATGGAGTGGTTTAGGGCCAGTGAAGAGATGGATGGAGGGATGTAAATTGAGGGTCCGTGGCCTAGAGACGACGCCTGTGACAGGCTGGTGGCGGACAGGACCTGTGACACTGCTCACACACAGACGCAGACGACATGTAAATGTCAGCGTGGCGGGTAAGTCCATGGAGGTGACTCGAGCAGTCAACGTTGAGAGGGGAGGTGTGTGTGTGTGTGCGTTGGGGGTGGGGGTTGGAGGGTCCCTCTGGGACGTTGACTGTGTGAATATGCATATGCTCAACCACAAATCCACGTACCCCTCATCCTCTCTATGGCCTTTGGTCAGGAGCTGCCACCTTCAGAATAATGACAATTATAATAATAATAATAATAATAATAATAATAATAATAATAATAATAATAATAATAATAATAATAATAATAATAATGCTTGTATATCAAGGTACCTAAGGACATTGTACAATTACAGTATAAGGACATTTCATCAATACAGACATCAATAAAAATACACACAGCTCAGCACAGTCGGTAAAATATGGAAACAATGCACAGAACCTCATAAAAGTATGAAAGGCAAATCAGTGCAGCATATGGGAGCGACCAAAGAAAAGGTGAAGCTCAGGCAGGACTCAAGAGGATAAAATGACCCCTCCATCTCTCCATCACTTTCTCTCTCTTGCTCTCAACCCTCCTTTGCTCTATCTCTCTCTCTCTCTGCTGTTATCTCTCCCTCTCTCTCTCTCTCTCTCTCTCTCTCTCTCTTCTTTGCTGTTATTGCTCCCTCCCTCTCTCTCTACCTCTCTCTTTCTTTTCTTTGCTGTTATCTCTCCCTCCCTCTCTTTCTTTCTCTCTCTCCCTCTCTCTCTTTCCCTCCTTTTCATCTGCATGCTCCCTCGTTCCTTTCTCAGCCCTGAGCTCTTGTCATGTAAATCAGGCCGCGTCTCTTTCAGCCCTGCAGTGAGCAGAGCTGATCTGATCTGAGTCTCACTGACCAGCTGCTTTGTGTGCAACTTGGGCCGTGTCTTAGGGCCCTGTGTGTGTGTGTGTGTGTGTGTGTGTGTGTGTGTGTGTGTGTGTGTCTTAGTCTTAGGGTCCTGCATGTGTGTTAGTGAGTGTGTGTGTGTATATGTGTGTGTGTGTGTCTTAGGGTCCTGTGTGTGTGTGTGTGTGTGTGTGTGTGTGTGTGTGTGTGTGTGTGTGTGTGTCTGTCTGTCTTAGGGTCCTGTGTGTGTGTGTGTTTCTGTCTTAGGGTCCTGTGTGTGTGTGTGTGTGTCTTAGGATCCTGTGTGTGTGTGTGTGTCTGTCTGTCTGTGTGTGTATGTGCGTGTGCGTGCCTCTGTGTGTAAGTTTAGCATTTTTTTCTGCTTGTGTGTGTGTGAGTCTGAGATTTTGAGATCATTGCTGTGTGTGTGTGTTTGTGTGTGTGTGCTGGTGTGTGTGCTGGTTTGTCTGTGGTTGTGTGTGTGTTTGTGTGTAAAAGTGCGTGTGAGTGTGTGTGAGTGAGCGTGTGTTTATGAGTGTGTGTGTGTGTGTAGGTGTAGCTGTTTTTTCTGTTTGAGTGTGTGTGTGAGTCTGAGATTTAAAATGCATTGCCGCGTATGTATGTGCTTGTGTGTGTGTGTGTGTGGTGTGTGTATGTGTGTATAGGCCCAGTGGAGTGCACTAATGCGTGAATATCTGTCTCAGTGTTGATGTTGTGCTGCTAATGCTGTCCCCGGAGGTCTGTCTGCACCGCTTGTATGACCTGCCCTGTGTGTGTGTGTGTGTGTGTGTGTGTGTGTGTATTAAGGCTCATCTGTGGATGGAGGCAGGTGGTAGACCTCAGGGAAGGTAGAATTTTATTCCTCCTTTCAGGTTGAGACTTGAAATACTCTATCACTGCACAGATCTGTGCAATAGGTATAAACTGTATCTCTAGGCTATATAACACACACACACACACACACACAAAGACACACACACACACACACACACACACACACACACACACACACACACACACACACACACACACACACACACACACAGTATATGCGTCAGTGTTTGTACAAATGCATTCTAAAATGTTTAACGATACAAATAGGTATTAGCCAATTACAAATGTGTATTAGCCACACATACTCAACAATAACAAGGATTTTTTAAGCCCCTGGGACAGGGGGGAGACGCCACAATGAAAGGTAACACACACACACACACACACACCACATAGGTCCCTCTCCTGGT
>CM050207.1:31579407-31589407 GCA_027475355.1 Coilia nasus
TAGCTTTAATTAATCAACAGTGGTGAATGTATTTTCATTTCTCAAAACATGCTGTCTTGAAGCAATTTAATTGTTAGCAGCTTTAGAGCAACAGTGAAGCAATGACCCAACCTTTGCGAGATCCTGTCCTTATTTAGAAATTCTCTGGTAAAGTGGTTTTATGTTGGCGGTGCCACTGTGAATAGTAGGGCTCTGTTGTTATTTTGTTACTAACAAAGAGCAAAGCTAAAGGTTGAGCATGTGTTTGGGTTCCTGTGCCACACATAGGCTGAAGTAGCCAATTAGCAGGACTGTTCCTGACTGTACAATGTCCATTCTACCTGAGAAAACTTTGTGTATTACAAAGCTGCCCACTGAACTTATCTACCTCTATCAAACATGACATAAATGGCAAACAGTCTAAAGGCAGAATGGAACATGTGCCTGTTTGGCTTGCTCTTGTTCCAGTTCCTTCCTCTCATACTGCACATCTCATAGTTATGTGGCCTCCCAGAATCACCCAGTGCAGCTCTGGACTCGTAGACGTTTGTTCATGCACGGGCCGTTGGTCGTGCATGTTGGCTTAAATGCTGGAGGGTTGGTCGTGCATGTTGGCTTAAAATGACTCCTGGCTTTGGTGGTGGGGTTGTGAGGATGGTGGGGGTGGGGAGTTGCTGCTTCGTGACGCTTTGTCAGCCAGGCAGCTGGCCGGATTAAGGGATCAGTGGCACTGGTATCAGACAAACAGTGGATTATTGGCTGTAATCTGCCCCGACTGTGGCCCCAGCCCACCACTGAGAGACAGGGCCTTGCCAACAGGGTCTTGCCCCACTCACCCCCTTATACAACCCAGGCCGCCACCTGCCCCAGCGCGGGGTAAGATTAGCACACATGAGAGGGCCAGAGGGCTTTTGGGGCTGTCTCCTGTCTCCTCTTACACGCCTGCCTCTGGTAATGGGGGATATAGTTGTGTGTGTTACTAGGGCGAGGCCAATGGAATCTGGGCCCAGGGGAACACACACATCTGGGTTGTGGCGTCGTTTGGCTGGGTGGTTGTTGGAGAGCGTGTGCGTGTGTGTGTGTGTGTCTGTGTGTGTGTGTGTTTGTATGTGTGTACAAGCTTATGTGTTTGCGGTAGCAGTTTTATGCCTCAGTCTCATGTGTGTCAGAGCTCATATTTGTCATATTTGCTTATGCTAATAGACATCCATGTCAACATTCGTTGGCTTAACCCATGATAATTGTGTATGTTTGTGTGTGTAATGTAGGTGGCCGTTTAGTAATGTAAACATGTCCCTATATCATATTTGTCTTATGCACAAGGTAACCAACTGTTTGTGTGTGTGTCTGTGTGTCTGTGTGTATGTGAGTAACAGATTTTTTTAATTGCAGTGGGACTGTGAGACAGCATTGGTTTGTCTTTCCCAGCCCCTAAGTTATCTTAATACTGTAGGGGCTTCAGTTCAGTCAGTGTTATGTAAGATATTTTTGCTAGTGCCCTTTAGCAGATGCCAGCCCGCTGACAGACCTTCTCTCTCTAACACACACACACACACACACACAGGGGAAGGAAATACAGGGTGAATATAAACATGTCAGAACGTCGGGTGGCCTAAAGTCCTGAAGGCTAAAGTAGTGTGTGTTTGTTTATGGGGAGACTGAAGGGTTGATGACGTAATGGGTCAGGGGTGTGGGCAAAGAGGTGTTAGCATTCAGAGCTGGTAATAGCACACACGCACGCACACACACACACATAGCACACACACTACCTGTGACTTTCTCACCAATATTGTTTGCGTCATTATCATTTTGTTTGAACTGTTGAAATTTACACCAGATAGCTGTCTGAGGAGACTTAATAAGTACTAGGCTAGCTGTTCAAAGGAACATTTTGCATTTGAAGTACTTGTTTTGTCACCTACATAGAGTTGGCAAGTCATTGCCACCATTTTGTATGCTGCAGCATTTTTCTCCTTCCGGTCCTGAAGGGGAAACTCCTTATGGACAACTGAATGTCCTTTGGAAAAATCAACAAAATATCATACACAACAAGTGGTCGATTGTACAAAACCCTTTACATTTGTTTTTTATCAACATCAAAAATGGATGAGAACATTGCCTGCATGTGTCTTAGACGCAGTATAACTGTGAAATATGACTAGCTATCCTTCTGCTAACAGCAGAAAATAAAGAACTACAGCTGTCTTTTACCTTCCATGTCATCTGAAATGATTTGCGTCACGTTAGCTACTTTAGTAAATCTGAGCGGCAGGAAAAAAATCTGAAATACTGTAATCAAACATAGGGCTGGGCGATATATCGATATTATCGTAATATCGTATCGTAATATTTATATCGATATGTATTTGACACTATATCGCCATATCGATATATTTTCAATGATACAATACCACTTTATCAAAACCACTTATCCTAATGTGTTCACACTGTTCAGACAGCCGGAGCTTTCTCGGATCACTCAGTTTTCATTGTGATCGTAACATTGAACGTGTTTTGACAGTCATTTTGCCTGAATGCTTATTGCCTGTCAGAGGAAGGTTAAGTTAAAAAAATAAAAATGAATAGATTTTTCCCTCCTGTTACTTTTAAATAGGTCACACAATGTTTCAATAATTATCGATATCGACCGATATGAAACACTTATATCGTGATACAGATTTCAGTCATATCGCCCAGCCCTAATCAAACATGGCAATTCCACTTCATGCAATAATGGCTACAATCAAAGAGTCTACACCTGTTATGTACATGCTGTTAGATGCAAGCGCTGCTGGTGTAGTCTACTGCTTTGTCTGCTATAGCTTATTGATAGTCATAAGGCTGCAAATTTTCAAATCTGTGGACAGATAAGTGTGTTTTAACTCTATTCACAGAATGCCAAGGCCATTTACTTCCAGTAAAAAGCCTTAAATGCTCATGCAAGAAGCTACAAACCTCCGGGCAACTTGCCAACTCTGTAGCGGCTTACATTCTGCATATAGCAGCTGTTTTCTACATTCTTCATTTAAATTCTCAAAATGCCCTGTTGTGCATTCTAGCATTTACTAACAAAAGGCCAAAAATGCTAAATTATTGTGTACTCATCTTGTTTTTACATCTTAAAGGTGCTACTCACTGTTTGGGTGATGTATCTTGCAAATGAATGCTCTTGCTTGTAGTAGCCCGTTTACCCCTGCAGCATTGCAGGGTGGCAGCAAGACTCACCTCTGTTAGCTGGATACAGCCCCAGTGAGGCTACGCTCTGGGTGACCCAGCCATCGTGCAGTAAATTGGTAAGCCCTGCGGCCCTTGTTGTTGAAATGGAAGCCATTATCCTTGGCTTTAATGAGCTCTTAGCGCCGTGTGACTGTGTTTGGTGCTGCAGTTTGACTGCAATTAGCAATGTGGCTGGGGACTTTCCCTAGGCTACGTTGAGTCACTGGCTAGCAGCACAGCAGCTAAAGAAGTTACAGCATCGCTATGGCTGTGCTCCCCCTTCACCCCTCCCCCCTCCTCTGGCAGGTAATGGTTCATAATTTGGCTCCACAGAAGAAGGCCTGGCTGTGGCGAGCAATTTGGCAGGAGTGTGCTAATTTGGCAGCGTCGCACGATTAGTAGCTTATGGAGCTCATGTTATCATTGCTGACAGGCAAACAGCTGGCTATGCTGGTAGGGGGGCGGAGGTGTGTGTGTGTGTGTGTGTGTGTGTGTGTGTGTGTGTGTGTGAGTGTGTGTGTGTGTGTGTGTGTGTGGCATTTGTCAGCTGTGGGACTGGCACAAAAGGAGCAGCAGGCTTCACCGAAGCTTCACTCCGTAGCTGCTGAACAATCTCAGCTGTGTAGCTCCATCAGTGATGGAGTTCTGTGTGACGAGGCGAGAGAAGGGAAGCCTTATCTAATCGTTGGGTCTGGCACTGAGCCCAGGCTTAGATTGGATGTAAAGGAATATACATGACTCTGGGCTCACCCCCCCCACCTCCCCCCTAACAGGCATTAATAAGACTCCTGCACTGCAGTCCTTATTCATGATTCACTGCTGGTAGAAATTACACTCTTATGGCAAGAACAAAATACACAGATCAGGTGTGAGTTTTCATTGAATTATATATATATATATATATATAACATATATATAAAGTCATATATCCTTAAGAGAAAGCCTACAGCTGTTCTGTCTAAAGTCTTTTAATGTGCAAAAAAACGAAATGTGGAAATGTGGTTTTGTGGTCATTCCTTCACCCATTTCCACACCAGTGGATTTGTATGTATGTGCCTAGGCCCTTGATGCTGCTGCTGGTGTTTTTTAGCCGAAGCCACAGCACTTGCGTGGTCCTTCCTGAGACGTGTAAACCTGTGTTAAACACAGAGCTCCTGACTTCTTAATCATCTGTCACCATCATGCATGACACAATTTCTGCAAATGAGCGTGAAGTCAGTATGACACGAAATCAGTGTTCATCAGTGCGCCAGAGATCCTAATCGTGGCGATGTATGTCATTGTGTGTAGCAGAGAAGCTGAGCGCAGTGATAGCAAACTCGATGCACTGACATTAAGCGTCAGATCACAGGCAAGCACTTGCCTTTTTCTGGCAGTGGGGGTGCTTCATTACCCGGGTTATTGCAAGCTTGGGGTGTAATTGCATAAGAGGGGCTCTGTGCCTTAGTGATGAGTTAAAGCCTGTACGGTGTAGACCAAGCGTAACATGAGCGTTCCCTCAGCCCTCACCAAACGCTTGTGGAAGGAAGTGGCGGCACACACACACATTGTGAGAATTTCCACATCACACTTCTGTAATCTGTCTGTTATCTGCGTTGCACTTGTGCTAGTGTAATGACAAGCAGATGATGATTGTGGTGTAGCTTACAGTGAGCTGAACTGTAATGTTGACTACACATCCTGCCCAATGTCTGCAGTGTTAGTGTGGAAATTTCATTAGATGTCAAAGATTACACAGGATTGTCTTTGATGGGATTTTTTTCTTCAGGAACCTCCAGCTCATTGCCTGTTGTGAAAACATCTGTTGTTGTTACCCAGCCAGATGTGGCCGCACTTAAAACAATAGGTTTGTGTGTGTCTGTGTGGGTACGCACACTCTTTTCTACCTAATTCTGTGTCCTGATGTCATCAGTAGGCTGCTGTGTGTGTGTGTATGCCTCACTGTCTCTGAAACCCACCCCAACTCTATTCCACCATTGCAAGAAAAAATGCATATCCCAGAAGCACTAGGTCCACACATTCACCCTCCCCTGATGTGATTTTGACATCTCTTTCTTTCTTTGTCTCTTTCTTTCTCTTTCACTTGCTTCTCTCTTTCTTTTCTTCTCTTTCTAACTCTCTCTCTCTCCTTCTTTCTCTCTTCTCTTGTAAGAGTTGTGTCTTAGTGGAAGGGTGTAGGCAGTTTTTGTTGCATGTTGGCTTTTTGGAGAGAGATGCCTCCTGCCTTAAAAAGTTTTCAACCCCTTTTTTTACCCCAGTTCTCTGGCTCTATTTTTCTCTTTCTCTCTGTATTTTTTTTCTTTTTCTTTTTCTTTTTTATTTTTTCTTTTTCCCCTGCTCTCCACTCTCTCTACCTGATGTGGTTGCTGCTTGGCAGCGAGTAGCACGGTTGCCATGGAAATGTCTCGTCGACAGCTGTGACTTTGTTTTGGTTTGTAGCCTATGTTTTCACCCACCCCTTCCATTCTTCTATTTCTTGCACTGGAGTTAGTTGTTTCTAGAAGGTTCTTGACGATCAACTGCCAGTCTAGGGTATGAAAAAAGGGTGAATGCTACTGGAAATGAGCCCAGTGAAACTGCATAGCTAGCAGCTAATCAAATGATTTCAAATACCCAGCTGTGATGGGCTCTTATGATGGCCAATCAGCGCTATCTGATGTGATTTGAGGAAATGTGATCATTTTAAACTTCATCAGGGAGTTGTGATGAATTTAAGTGTGAACTCTGGGTTAGGGATGTGTGTTTGTGTGTGTCTGTGGATGTGTGTGTGTGTTTTTGGATATTTGTAGGACTGTGTGTGTTTGTGTGGTAAGATGGTCATGCATTTTTTTGTGTTTATAAAGGGTGGATGCAGGGTGACTTTCTAGATACTGTCGCTGTCTTTATGGACATGCTGTTCTGAGAGATTTATAGTGTCACCGTCCTGTCATATTCCACTCAAGGCCAAGTCCACTGTCTCCTGCACTGTTTTCGATATGCTCTGCTACACAGTAATACATCAACACTAAAGGCCTTGTCAAATTGAAACGGATGGAAACGCTGTCCTGTCTGTTTATCTTCACAAGGAATTATTCAGTCGGAGGGGAGGTCTGTGCAGCTCCAGTGTTTCCTGTTTGTCTCTCTTTAGCGTACTCTCCCTCTGAGCCTCCTCTCTTTCGCTAGAGGAGGAGAGAGGAGGAGTTTGTCATGTGGGAGGTTTGTTTTCTCTTCCCCCACATTTCTCTTCCTATTCTCCTCATCCTCCATCTTCTCACCCATATCACCACCCCACCCCTGCCGCCTACCCTCACCCAAACTCCACCCTCCAAAACACTCTTAGCTGAGGAGAGGAGAGGAGAGGAGAGGAGAGGAGAGGAGAGGAGAGGAGAGGAGGAGGAGAGAAGAGGAGGAGGAGAGGGGGAAAAGAGAGGAGGGGTGAGTAAGAGTGAGGGAGTACAGATGGGAGGATAGATGGGGGTAACAGGGGTGGTGTTGAATTGCCTCCGTCTCCCCCACACCGCCTTTTAATCACTCAGCTGTAATTCAATTAGCCTGTAATTCTGTGGGGGGCGGGGATAGGGAGATGGAGAGAAAGGGAGAGTGAGAGAGATATAGAGAGGAGAGAGATAGAGACAGAAAAAAGTGAGGGATAGAGAGAGAGAGAAGAGATAGAGAGGAAAAGAGAGGAGTATGGAAGGGGATCCCCCCCCCTTCACTCTGAAACCTCCCAACACTTCAACACGCCCCACCGCCATCAACCACCCACCCACGCCCAATCTCATCTCAGCTTCTTCCCCATTTTCCCAGGGACGTCTCCACATTCATAACCACATTCATAACCATATCCATTATCCCCCCACCCTCCAAACCACCCCTCTCTAGGCCCACTCACTCTCACCCCCCACCTCACTCCACCCTCCTCCCCCACTCCACCCTCCTCCCCCACTAATGAAAGCCCCATTCGTTCTCTCTCTGTTGTAATCCCATTCCGCTGCTGAATGGCTCGCCCATAAGCCTGTCTCTTGGTGAAATGTCACACCATTCCCAGTCTCTCACACTCATGAGGAGGATCAGTTAGTGACTAATGAAGACTCTCACTGCCCCATCGGCTGGGGGATTGTCTGTTGCCTGAGTCACCCAACGACACTGTGTGGGAAATGGTGATTAACAAACTGCTAAAGGAGATATCTGCTGATATCAGTTGGTCCTGGTGTTTGTCCCAGTGACTATTCAGAAAACAGCCTTTGTGTACCTACCTATGCGAACCAAATGTTTGTGTCTGTGTGTGTGTGTGTGTGTGTGTGTGTGTGTGTGTGTGTGTGTGTGTGTGTGTGTGTGTGTGTGTGTGTGTGCGTGCCAGGGAGTGAGTGCTACCACAGAGACATGAGACAGGGTAGGCCAGGTTAGGAAGCAAACGTGGCCAGACTTGGCTGGCACACACACACACATATACGCACACACACATATGCCCACACAAACACACAAATACACACACACATGCACGCGCACACACATACCCGCCCACACACACTTACACACACACACACACACACACACACACACACACACACACACACACACACAGACTGCTCTGCCTTCCCATATCTCTGCACCCCCCACTCTGTGCCTCTGCCTCTTCCTTATCCTCTTCATCTTTACAGCCTGCTCTGCCACCTCCCCTCGCCTCACAGGCACACAGACAGTAGCCAGAGACACCGGCAGATGCTTTTGTGTGTGTGGGTGTGTTTGGTTTTGTGTCCTTGTGTGTGTTTGGTTTTATGTGTGTGTGTGGGTGTGCGCGTGTGTATATTTGTGTGTGTTTGAGTTTGTGTGTTTGTGTTTGTGTGGGTGTATGTTTGTGTGTGTTGTTTGTGTGGGTGTGTGTTTGTGTGTGTTGTTTGTGAGGGTGTGGGGACACGATTCTTGGATCATAAGTCAGTGTGTGGCTCCTGTTCATGTGTTTCTTGTATTGCACAGATGTGAGGCAGACTGCAGCTCTTATTATTTTCGCAGTGTGTTTGTGCATGTGTGTGTGTGTGTGTGTGTGTGTGTGTGTGTTATGGCCCAATTTAGATAACAGTAAATGTATGCCACCAGATATGCTATAGATCAGCTATATACCAAAGCCTAGGGCTCCACAATAGCAGGAACATGTGTGTCATGTGATAACATGCTGAATGTTACAATGACAATATGACTAGCAATTAATAAAGAAATATGTGTTAAGTGTTACATCTTTTGATGCTAGATTCCAGACAATGGGTAGTGCATGCCTCAGGGCTCCAAATGGTTTGGTATAAGCACAGCTTATGAATATTACTTATTACAACTAAGCTGTGTTTCACAACATGTGTACTGACCATGTTAATACAGTGAGATTGTGATATTTTCAATATACCGTGTAGAGCTATGATAGAGTGCTCTGGGTGTGCTACAGATAAATCCTAATGTGTGGCTTTGAATGTGACAAGTTTAAAAACTCCCTAACAGGAGTATGATATCATCCAGAGTTGGATAGGAGGTGAGAGAGCTGTAAAAGTCGCATATACTTTCACTCCTCCCCACAGTGTAGTCTCTGGTCTTGGTGTGGTCGTTTGCCTCTCTGTTTTATCACCTTGCGTTTTTTAATAGCATGATGTCATGCTGTACTCATGGCCGTTAAAGCTTATAAATATTTAACCGTCCCAGTCTTTGTTGGCGTGCCACCGACTGACAGGAAGAAGCAGGGAGTTTGTCTGAGGGGTGATTTGATGAGACTTCACCTTCCCTGGAGAGTGTTGGCCTTGTGCGCATGTTTGAAGTCAAACAGTGCATGCCACTGTGCCCATTAAGGGGTGTTCACGAAAAGAAGCAGGCAACTGTAGCTAGCTGAAGAGAGTCTCTGTGTAACTGGAGAGAGAGCCAGGCAGACACTTTCTAACGGGCATTTCTTGACAGGCATTTCTTTCTAACTGAAGAGAAAGGCAGACGAGCATGAAGACACAGACAGTTATTTCTCAATAACTGAGGAGAGAGATAGATACTTTTGACTTATGGGAAAGGCAGAAAAGAGAGAGAGAGGATAAAAGCTTACAAATGAGGAAACAAAAACAGACATTGCTCTCTAAACTCTGAAATTGACCAACAAGCACTTTGAGCTACATCCTTTGGATGAAATATGCTATATAAGTAAAGATTACTATTACTATTGATTAGTGGTCAAAGCAAAAGGAACACCAGAAGGTTCTGAGTTCCACTTCAGGGTCTGGTCCCTCTTTCAAAGTGGAAACACTGATGATAGGTTAGACCCAGAAATATGGTTTCCTGTTTTTGTATGGCCTATATCCATTCGCCACTTTTAAATATCTGAAACTATTTAGCTCCTGTGCGCGATCTTTACTTTCCTTGAGTCTTTACTGTCTTTTAGAGTTACGCGCTTAACAAATCACTGTAATTAGCCACGGGCACAGACAGCGCTTTTACTCTCCCCATCGTGGCTCTGAGCATGTCACTTACCCCAGAATTGCACCAGGAGGATTGTCCCTGTAGTTAGCTATCACTGTGTGTCACTGTGGATAAATATATTTCCTGCAGTGCAACTAACGTCACAAAATGTAATGTAATTTATATTCAGACATATGGATCATTTCTCCTCTGTCCACCATTGTAATCCTCATACTCCAGGCCTAGTATGCCCAGAGGAATGATGCTCTTCAGCCTTCACCTACTGTGCATAAAATTAGAACTGGTTCAGTGAATTCGGTGCCTTTTTAAAGGCTTGTAAGTAAACGCCCCTGATGTTTAAGCTAAAGGTTGTTTGCATAAAAATGCCACTGTTGTTTACCAG
>CM050207.1:31599407-31604407 GCA_027475355.1 Coilia nasus
GACAGACACACAGACACACAGACAGACACACAGACACACAGAGCTACTCCAAGTGAGACTCACTGCAGAGCACACTGAGGCAATGCAACAGAAGTACATATCTGCACTACACAGAAACCAGCTACAGAGAGAAAACCACATCAGATCTGCCAATCAATAGATTCAAGCTGTTGCAATCCAAAGCTGATCAAACCCAGCACACGAACACACACACACACAGCACACGCAACACACACACACACACACACACACAGTTGTAGTTCTGCTTGATAGACCTTTACCAGCTTCATGGTGAAGTTCTTCTGCTCCCAGCGGCACACAGTCACACTCATTTTCCCCCCGCTGATTGCTCCTCTTCCTCTCTCTTCCTCTCTCTCTCTCTCACAGCACCTTGCTTAGATCCAGTGCAGCCACCCGAGGAACCACGAGCCATAAAGTCACGCAATCCATCAGCACCGGATGCTAAGTCCACAAGAAACAAGCCCGGCAGCCAGCCACATAGCGCGCGCCCATCCACCAGTCCACAAGCACACAGACAGTGGCACAGAAGAGGACAACAAGCAAGGGAGAGAAGAGAGGAAAGAAAAAAACAAGAAAGAAAGAAAGAAAAAGACAGACAGGCAGAAAGAAAAGATGAATGACAGAAGAAGAAGAAAAGAAAGAAAGAAAGAAAGAAAGAAAGAAAGAAAGAAAGAAAGAAAGAAAAAGAAAGAAAGAAACAGACAGAAAGCAAAGGATAAATGACAAGAAGAAAGAAAAGACAGAAAGAAAGAAAAGATGAAAAAGAAAAAAAAGAAGAAAGGAAGAAAGAGATATAGAGAGATAGAGAGAAAGTGATGGGCGAGATCCCAAACAGTAGCAGGGGTAGCAGCAGTAGTCCAGCAGTAGGAGGGATTCAGAGGCTGAGATGAGCCAGGAGTGGCAGGATCACACCCAGGCTTCCATGTCCACTAAGACACCGCCAGAGAACGGATGGGCCAGTTCACAAGCACACAGCACAGTGAGAGGAGAAAGGGGGAGAGGAGGGGAGGAGCAGTAAGGTAAAAGAGAGCGACGGAGGAAGAGAAATGGAGATAGAGAGAGAGAGACAAACAGAGAAAGAGAGAGATGGCTCCTGATGGCTGTGCTGGCCCGTGGGTCTCTGGAGTGCCGGGGGCAACCGCCTGCACTTTGTGTCTCTCCGCCCCCCTCAGATAAGGAGGAGGAGCAGCCAGAGCAGGGGAGAATCCTCCAGTGCCAAACCAAACAAGCCTCTGTGTGTGTGTGTGTGTGTGTGTGTGTGTGTGTGTGTGTGTGTGTGTGTGTGTGTGTGTGTGTGTGTGTGTGTGTGTGTGTGTGTGTGTGATAGAGAGAGAGTGTGAGTGAGAGTGTGTGTGTGTTGTGTGAATGTGTGTGTTGTGTGTGTGTGTGTGTGTGTGTGATAGAGAGAGAGTGTGAGTGAGAAAGTGTGTGTGTTGCGTGAGTGTGTTTGTTGTGTGTGTGTGTGTGCGTGAGTGTGTGTGTGAGTGTGTGTGTGAGTGTGTGTGTGTGTGTGTGGTTAGAGGGGGATAGATAGAATCAGCAGCTGGAAAGGGAAAGGGGAGTAAAGAACACGACAGGAGAGGAAGAAAGAAAGGAATCACTGTCTTCTCTCATCCTCTCTTCTCTCTCATCCTCTCTTCTCTCTCATCCTCTATTTCAGTCCATTTTTACTCCCATTCTTTCCCCAAGAGCTCCTCTACCACCCACACACACACACACACACACACACACACACACACACACACACACACACACACACACACACACACACATGCACACACATTCACCCCTCAGCTTTTCTCCTGTCTATATTGTTTTGCAGCTCTTCAATGGAACATTGGGGGGAAGAGCTTCTTAACCCTCTGCCCTCTGCCCTCCCAACCACCACCCCTCCTTCCCACACACACACACACACACACACACACACACACACACTCCCAGCATGGAGGTTCAGGGGGGAGGAGAGAGACTCATGATGCATGAGCTTTGAGGTGTGTGTGTGTGTGTGTGTGTGTGTGTGTGTGTGTGTGTGTGTGTGTGTGTGTGTGTGTGTGTGTGTGTGTGTGTGTGTGTGAGTGTGTGTGTGTGTGTGTGTGTGTGTGTGTGTGTGTGTGTGTGTATGTGGGAAGGGGTTGATGGTGGTTGGGGGGTCTGGTTGGAGAAGACCACACCAAGCTGCACACACACTTTTGGGTTGTGTTCATTTCCTTATGTTTGTAGAAGGAAAGCAAACAACCCCAAAAAAGATGGACCTATCCCTATCCCTGTGTTTTCTGTTGGCGTGTTCTGAGGAGGTGGGATAGGGGCATGGACACACACACACACACACACACACACACACACACACACGCACACACACACACGTGGCCTGTGATGTGTGCTGGCCACAGGGGCTGCTACTGGGAGCTGTGGTGGCCGGCCACATCAGAGGGGGCTGCTCAGGAACCTGCTCCCCCGCCACCCCCACCCCCACCCTGGGTGTCCTCTGCCTGGCCTGGCCGCTCTCCAAACCCTTAACCACCCTTAACCGCCACCACCTCCACAGCCACCAAATTACAAGCCCCACCTCAGCACTCTGGGCCCAGCCCGAACTACTGGTGCACGTTCCCACACGGGAGAGAGAGAGAGAGAGAGAGAGAGAGAGAGAGAGAGAGAGAGAGAGAGAGAGAGAGAGAGAGAAAAGAACCTAGGGGCCACTGCTGAGCTTACCAAGGCTTTTTTTTTAAATATTCCATTTTTGTATTCTCTATCTCTATCTCCCTCTCGCTCTGTCGGCCTCTCTCTCTCTCTCTCTCTCTGTCTCTCTCTCTCTCTCTCTGTCAGTCTCTCTCTCTCTCTCTCTCAGACACACACACAAACACACACTTCTTTTCCCTGCCAGAATGGTCCGTGTAAATGCGCAATTCACTAGTGCCTTAATGGCTTGAAATAAATGCATCTGGGACGCTGTTAACATCTCTGCTGATGATTTAATGACTCTCTCTCTCTCCCCCGCCCTCTCTCTCTGTCTCTCTCCTTCTCTCTATCTCTCTCTCTCCGTGTCTCTCTCCAGGATGGTCAGAGGGGCTGCAAGGCTGAGGGGGCAGATCACTACATGTGTCGAGAGGTCTACAATGAACAAGCTCATTAAGGAGGACTAAGTTCAATCCCAGGCAGGACTCTCTTTTCAGGCCAGCACTCAATGGCGGCGAGAAATAAATCTCAGCCAGCGTGGACAATGCGGGCCCCAGCCTGTGTGCAGGGGGCTCCCTTTGTTTTGGGGGACCCCCATCATCTGCTTTTCGGAGGGGGGGGGGGGGGGGGGGGGGGGGGGGGGGGGCTCTGCGGGGGAGTAGGGTTGGGTTTGGGAGGATGGGGACTCAATCACACACGCTGCCAGCCTGTCAGGGTACGGTGGGGGGATTGGGACATATGGGCCTATGGAGGAGGGGGGTAGGTGGGTAGGGGGCGGTGGTGTGGAGGTGATGGTGGGGGGTGGATGTGGGAAGGCAGGCGGTGTGCACACACAAAAGCTGGGGAGACACAAGAACACTGCAGGAGTCCTGGGATGGAGGGGAGATGAATGGTTCGACCCAATAAGCTCTCTGTGGTGAGGGTTATGTGCTGCAGTGGGCCTCCACCTTCCTCAATATCTCGCTTGGTTCTGGTCTGAAGGACTCCTAAAGCGGCCCCTTCGTAGGAGTCTACAATGTGGCGGTAGACACGGCGCATAACACAGGATTCTGGCCATGGTTGCTACGGGTAACAGGATCATGAGAGAGCAGGGCAGCACAGCACAAGATAATAACTGTCGACAGAGACTAGCGAGCACATCTCTGTTTTTGTCCTCTATTTGGCTTCCCGCTACACCTTCCTTAATTTCCTTCGGGATAAATAAAGTATCTCTACTAGTACTACTACTACTTCTACTATTAGTATGTGTGCACCACTTTATGCCTCATGGTTTTAACACTGATACTTTGACTGACAACACTGCTAATCAAAGTGTCTGTGAACTCTTTCTGTTCAGAAAAATATCCACTTATTATTATTACTGGTACATGGTTAGAAGAAACCACTCAGTAGACCACTGAGAATGAGCACAGATAGGCTTCATGCTATTGTCCTCGAAGAACATCAGCAGCCATTACCACTGACACAGCACATTACCACATTACCACTGACTGGCAATGAGCAGCAAGTGTGTGCTGTTGTGACAGTGAGGCTGCATGTTTAAGTGACCTGCTGTTACCTGGTGCGAGTGTGTGTGTGTGTGTGTCACACCTTGCTGCCTAAATGAGCCATTAGTGTAAATAACACAGGTCTGCCAGCATGTGGCGGCGTCGTCATGTTCAGCGAAAGATGACTAGCAATGACAAACACCTGCTGGTCTCCCGGGCAACCGTCATGGCGCTGAGCCAAGGTCACAAGCCGGGGTGTCAAACCGCCATCAGTGGGCTAAACCCCCTGCCCCCTCCCCCCACACGACCTCAGATCAGGCGTCAGCTGACCTCTGATACCGCACACCGACCTCCGGTACCGCACGCACTGACAGACAGACGCTTGCTGCTCCAGGGGCCAAACGGGTCTGAGTAACAGACACCTCAGCTGGAGCTCACAGCAGCACAGGGGTGTGTGTGTGTGTGTGTGTTTGTGTGTGTGTGTGTGTGTGTGTGTGGTGGAGGTTTGACCACTTCCTCTGCTCTTTGCTCCCCAAGGGAGGAGGGCTGGAGGGGCTCGAGGGTGGAGGGGCTGGAGGGTGGAGGGGTTGGAGGGTGGAGGGGCTGGAGGGGACAAAGGCGGGAGCGTGTGATGGAGTCTAGAGTGACATGGGGACATAAGGAGCGGGGCACAGGGGGGCACTAGGGAAGGCATCCCTCAGCAAACTCACACCGGGGAAACAGATGTCCTGCCCTAATGAATATGTCTGACAGGAGACCCCTCGTGTGTGTGTGTCTGTGTGTGTGTGTGTGTGTCTGTGTGTGTGTGTGTGTGTCTGT
>CM050207.1:31609407-31614407 GCA_027475355.1 Coilia nasus
AAATGTACCTCTGTGTGTGTGTGTGTGTGTATGTGAGAGAGAGTGTGTGTGTATGTGTGTGTGTGTGTGTGCATTAGCACCAGACACCTTGATGAACAGGAGATGCAGATGTGAATGCATCAATACACATTTGTACACATTTGTAAATGGATTGACGGGCTGTAATGCAATTTTCATCCCTGGTGTGTGTGTGTGTGTGTGTGTGTGTGTGTGTGTGTGTGTGTGTGTGTGTGTGTGTGTGTGTGTGTGTGTGTATGTGTGTTTGTGGGAGTGTGCAGATTTAGGACATAACGTAATGATTAACTGTGGAGTGCCAGGTGAATTTTATCGTTTACTTGTCAGTAGCTGGTAAAGGTTGAGATTTTGTAATGTTAATTTCCACCCCTTATGCACACACACAGAAACACACACTCAACAGACTGTAAAAATGTGAATTCTCTCCCTGTAATATTTTATTCCCAGTGGATTCTATACATTTACTTGACTAGAATTAGGCTAAGGTCCTCAAGAGATGTAGCTAGGGGCCTGAAGAATGTTTTCAGTTTCAGAGAGAATGCAGTAACAATATCTACCAGTAGGGGGACCCAGAGGCTGCTTTTGTCCTGCTTTTCATGCACGTGTGTTAATACGATGTAGATCTGAATGTCACTTATGGACCCAAGATGGCACACACACATGCATGCATGGACACACATACACACACGCATGCACGCACACACCCACCCACACACACACACATACACACACACACACATTGGACAGAGAATTGAAAACATAGACAGAAGGCTACAGTCTGTGAACAAGAATGTCCTCTCTTGTTCTCTACATCATTACCTCATTGAACTGCATGCCTAATGCCTTACTACAGCCATGGCACAGCCTCATGTGTACTGCTGCTCCATACCATATTTATGAGCTGTTCTGTCTACTCTCTCTCTGTCTATCACCCCTCCTTGCTCTCCCCTTCTCTCTCTCTCTCTCTCTCTCTCTGTGTATCGCCCCCCTCTGTCTATCACTCTCCCCCACCCCCTCTCACTCTCTCGCTCTTTCTCTCTCTCTCTCTCTCTCTCTCTCTCTCTCTCTCTGTGTATCGCCCCCCTCTGTCTATCACTCTCCCTCACCCCCTCTCACTCTCTCGCTCTTTCTCTCTCTCTCTCTCTCTCTCTCTCTGTGTATCGCCCCCCTCTGTCTATCACTCTCCCCCACCCCCCTCTCACTCTCTTGCTCTTTCTCTCTCTCTCTCTCTCTCTCTCTCTCTCTCTCTCTCTCTCTCTCTCTCTCTCTCTCTCTCTCTCTCGCTCTCCCTCACCCTTCTCTCACTCTCCCTCTCTTTCTCTCTCTCTCTCCCTGACATGCTGCATAATGTATGCTCTGAGAGCTGGTCTGTTTCACTGGCCCACTCTCTTTAACATTAAATGTGTTGGGCTCCATTTTGCCAGTGTTCACATATTCACCCTGACCCACTTGTGTGTGTGTGTGCATGTGTGTGTGAGTGTGTGAGTATGTGTGTGTGTGTCTGGGTGTCTCTGTGTGTAAGCGTGTGTGTGTGTGTCTATGTGTTCGTGCAAGGTGCACATCCGGTGAAGTCAGACCGAACGAACCCCATCAGGCGGGCCAGGGAGTGCAGACTGTGTGTGTTACACAACAGCATTGTTTCCCAGACTGGAAAAATTGTAGTCTGATCCCAACGACGCATGAACAACAGTAACACTTTGCTCATAATCGCTGACTCAGACTCTGACCTCAATGCTCCTCAGCAGCAGACATCTCAGTGCTACAGTCCACTTCACCAGACAACAGAGACCTCTGACAAGTTTCCTGAGTAATATCTTGAGTACGTAAGCTAAAACCGTTTCTCAAAGTGTGGTCCGTGAAACATTGGTAGTCCGCAAGAAATCCCAAGTGGTCCGCGAGCAGTTGTGTACAATTTTTTTCTTACCTATGCTATTCACAGTGTGTTTAAATGACATGTGTGTCATCTTCATGTCATTTCCTAGTTAGG
Organism: Coilia nasus; assembly: GCA_027475355.1. Taxonomy (NCBI): domain Eukaryota; kingdom Metazoa; phylum Chordata; class Actinopteri; order Clupeiformes; family Engraulidae; genus Coilia; species Coilia nasus. The sequence continues at coordinate 31,611,410 of CM050207.1, forward strand.
GATGTGATGCTGCAACAATTCATGACTTTACATAGAGGGAGTGGTTGGTCCGCTCCTTGAAAAACTTTGAGAAACTCTGACCTTAAGAAAACATGAAAGAGGGAAATGTTGGACACGCAGGTGGTACTACAGACAATAGAGGAGAGGTGTGATATTACAGTGCATTACATGTAATGTCACACCTCTCCTCTAATGCTTTTATCCAGAGTGACAGAGATGAACATCTCAGAGAGAATGCAGGGGGAGGCAGGAGGAGAGGAGGACAGCAGGTTAGGGGTGTAAAAGGAAGATGGAGAGGAGAGAAAAACAGAGGGATAGAAAGATACAGCAAGTTGAAAAAAGGCCTGCACTGTATCCTGGGCCACGTGAGGTTGCTGTTCAGACTGTGTGTGTGTGTGTGTGTGTGTGTGTGTGCTATTTGAGGACAACCGCACTGCTGATACACACAGCTATGAAGCAACAGCAACCCTAACATCAACCCATTACCTCTCTTCTCCCCCGCCTGCTGTCACTTGGAGACACAGAGAAAGAGAGAGAGAGAGAGAGAGAGGGAGGGAGGGAGGGAGGGAGAGAGATGAAGAAAGAGATGGAGAAAGAGATCACAGGTGAGCAGAGTGTGAAATAAGAAGGTGAGTGCAGAGATTAGGGGGTACAGAAGGAGCTCCCACAGGGACAGCCAAGTAATCACAGCTACCTAACCACACACACACACACACACACACACACACACACACACACACTTCTCTGCCCACGTTCTCTCCAAATAGTTTCACTAAAGCACTACAATACAACGCACACGCTACACACACACACGCCAGCACATATAAACACACACACACACACACACACACACACACAGGCCAGGCAGACACTTTCAACAATCACAGCAAAGTTTACATGAAAACAGTTGTGTATTACGGCAGTCCATGCCCTCACTTTTTCTCTCACTCCCAGAAGCAAACATACAGACTACACAAACAACTGCACACACCCAAACACACAGATAATCGCTTTAAAACTTACATACAGTATACATCCTCACAGACAGTCTCACCTATGCACCAACCCAGACACGCACACACACACGCGCAGACACACACACACACACACACACACACGAGCCTGTCACTGCCTCTCAGCCAAATTCATGCATCCACGCCCCAGGGCCCCCCGCTCCAGGGCCCCCCGCTCCAGTCCACTGCTTCGCTCCTCACATGGTAGCACAAGCCACCAGGGGTCAAGATGAGGTTAGCCCTCCCCCAGCCCCCCTCATCCTCCACCCACCCACACACACACATATACATGGACACTTACGTATAAACACACACACATGCACACACAACACACTCACACACACACATGCACATACACACACTCACACACACACATGCACACACACACACTCACACACACACATGCACACACACACACTCACACACACACATGCACACACACACACTCACACACACACATGCACATACACACACTCACACACACACATGCACATACACACACTCACACACACACACACACACACACTCACACACACACATGCACACACACACTCACACACACACATGCACATACACACACACACACACACATGCACACACACACATGCACATACACACACTCACACACACACATGCACATACACACACACACACACACATGCACACACACACTCACACACACACATGCACATGCATACACACACTCACACACACACATGCACATACACACACTCACACACACACATGCACATACACACACTCACACACACACATGCACATACACACATGCACATACACACATGCACATACACACATGCACATACACACACTCACACACACACTCACACACACACTCAGCAGTCCTTCAGTCCACCATTACCCTGCCATTTCACCATCACAGTCCCGCCTTCCGTGTCCACACTAATTACACTGCAGCCTAGCAGCACCTCCAGGGAGAGGGAGTGTTTCTGGGTGCTAACACACTCTCTCTCTCACACACACACACCCATGCATGCACACACACGCATACAGCTGTGGCAAAGAGCCTGGTGGTAAAATTAGGCACAAGGGCCCAGTAAAACACACACACACACACACACACACACACACACACACACACACACACACACACACACACACACACACACACAGCCTTCGTGTGGCTTGTAGCAGTGCACAGCAGTGCAGGTGTTAGGTGAAGCGCCGGCCTATTTTGTTCTGTTTAGAAAGACCCCTCCCTTGGCCCACATTCTGGGCGTGAGGAAATGTTTACGCAGGCAGAGAGCGCTGCATGGGCTGGAGGCTATATTTACCTTGAGATGAGGTGGGAGGGGAACAGAGAGCACGGCACGCTCTCTACAAAAGGGATGCATTAACTCCTGGAGCGTTGAAGAGGACTATCTGGGATATATATACTGCCTTCTATTGCATAGCTACAGTAGAAATGACATTGTGATATGTGATTATGCATATGCAAACACACATACACATCATCTTACCAGACACACATATCTTATCACACATACACACACATACACATCATCTTACCAGACACACATATCTTATCACACATACACACACATACACATCATCTTACCAGACACACATATCTTATCACACATACACACACGTACACACACACACACACGCACACCAACACAAACACGCACACATGCATGCAAGCACGCACGCACACACACATCTTACCATACACACACACGAGCACAGCACACAAGAAATAAGGTTAAAAAATGAGCAGTCACACCAATTACAAACATATTAACCCAGAGGATGCTAGTTGTCATTGGCATTTGCATGCTGCATGTGAGCATACACACTGTAAAGGCACTCCTCTAACACATGTTTGCCATGTGTGTGTGTATGTGTGTGTGTGTGTGTGTGCGTGCGTGTGTGTATGTGTGTCCTTTACTAACGTATGTGCTGTGTGTACATGGGTATGTAAACGCTTTTTACACACACGTGTG
>CM050207.1:31621907-31624407 GCA_027475355.1 Coilia nasus
ACACGCACACACACACACACACGCACACACACACACACACACACACACACACACACACACACACACACATGTAGACACACACATGCAGACACACACACACACACACACACACAAACACACACATACACACACACACACACACACACACACACACACACACACACACACACACACACACACACACACACACACACACACACACACACACGCCTACCGCACAGATGTGACATAAACATGAGTGCTGAGGTCAGCACATGGGTGTCTAGCAGGCTTGCTGGTGCAGTGATAGGCCACAGACCTGCAGTAAAACATCTCATTCTTATTAAAGGTGTATGTCTTCAGCATAGGCCTCCCTTGTGTTGAACAGACACATACAACCCCTCCATGCTGTTATTCCTCTTACATTGACTTTACTTTCAACTGCTTGTATTAGCTGCACCAGTGCAGTGCCCGTGAAGTGGAAACTGCCTGCAAAGAGCCGTTTACTGACATGTTTTACATGCCTGATGTCAGCGGAAAACTGACACTGACACGCTCAAGGCTTTTGCATACTCCAGTGCAAGCGTCCGCGCAGGCGAGCACACTTTTTTTCCGTTGGGTCGATGTGTGTCGGGGCCTTTACCATCGGGAGTGTTGATGAATGAAAGGTTTGTCGTTCTTGGCTTCTGGAAGCTCTAAACAAAGCTACAAATTGGGAACAGGCACAGTATACAGGTTGATTCCAAAGGTGTGTCAAGCCTTATGGAATAGTAGTTTGGAACTTTGGAACAGTAGTTCGGTTTTGTCTGTGCGGTCCGTGTGTACCAGCAAGTACTTTGGGGCTATACACGAAATTTGCACAATGACATAAATCTCGCCGTTTTTCGTCACGTGCATGTGGCAGTCGCTATGCGCATCAGGAGTATGCAGGACACTTCACTTGTGTCTGTAGCATCTACTAACCAAGGCTTCACTGGTCTGAAGAGTGGGTCCATAAATCATCGTGACCAAGAATATTTCTTAGGGTATGTTTCAAATGAGGAATCTTAACCATTAATCGCATCTGAAGAACACACAGACACATACCCACACAAACAGATGTTCCTAGAATTTATATATATCTTTATCTATCTATATATATAGATCTCCACACCTGTTCTCTCACCAACCCCAGCACCCCTGTACATGTCTGTAGTACAATCCAGTTTAGAACAGTGTCTCCTTTTCACTGAGCATCAGGAAATGTATTTTTCAGTATAGAGTCAGATGCAGTGACTTAAATACAATATGGAGGCAAATTCACACATATGGGTAGTCAGGAGATACGAAGCTCAAAAACGGGTGGAGTGAGAACATGCAGCTGCTAAAATGGAGGCTGTGCGCTAAAATAGAGAGAAAAAAAAACCATGACAGAAGAAAAACAAGAGCAGACAGGCAGGCGTGTGGACCGGTAAGGGCACAGAGGCAAGAAGAAAGATGAGGAAAGTATTTCATCAGCAGATCACACACTTCAGCGGTTATCCATGGGGGATGTGATCCAAGTTTTAAGCTAGATGGCACACACGTGTACAGACTCACACACACACACACGCACACACACACACACACACACAAAACATCTTCAACATGCATAACATTCATCATTGAGTGTGTGTGTGCCTGTCTATTTCAAACGAAGAGCACATTATTTCCCTCCAGAGAGAGGGAGAAGATAAGAAATGTCTCCTTCCCAACAGAAATTACTGTGATTTACCTGAATGCCAGCACTATGTGACAGGTACACACACACACACACACACTCACGTACACACACACGCACACACACACACACATACACACAGTAGTGAGATAGCAGCAGCACCTGGCCAGACGCACACCAACACTTTGCTTCAATTACTCCACTCTTTGAAGTCCGCGGCTGTCAGCCAAGTCGGTCTAATTTTAGAGCACAAAAATGATAAAAAGCCCATTTCTGCCAGCTATAGCATAACAGCCACATCACAGCAAAAGGCAGTGGCAGCGGCAACATTAGCGGGAGCAGCAACATTATTGGTAGCAGCAGCACGTCTTGTGGAGGGAGAGAGGTGGTAGAGCCCAAAGTAGTTGAGGATAGAGAGCGAGTGGCCACACCTTGGCACCACATCTGCTGTCAGGCTGGTCTGGGGTGACTGTACAGGCGTCAGGCACACGGCAGACATGCTAATCAACTAGCCTGCTAGTTCCACTCTGGTGTGGTGGGGAAGGCTGAGGGTAGCCTGTACGCCTGGAATGACTGGAAACGTCAAAACATGCAGCTGTTGAGAATGTACAATAGTGTACAAAGTGTGTACAATGTTTTTACAGTATGGTCCCCCCAACAGACTATGTACAGTATCCATTTACTGTATCTGTTGAAATTCTGTAATCTAAGGTTATGGCTAGTGGTTAGGCCTGGTATTTAGCGAGCAACAGAGAGATGTCAAATTTCTGCGCATGCAGAAAACTACTGTTCCAAAATTCCAAACTACTATTCCATAAGGCT
>CM050207.1:31626907-31646907 GCA_027475355.1 Coilia nasus
ACTGTCACTCTACCTCTCTGTCTCTCATTCTCTTCCTGTCTGCCTGTCTGCATTTCTCTCCCTCTCTCTGGCTCTCTTCCACTGCTCGTTCCTCTGCCCTCCCCCACACACGCACATACTGCAGGCTAGCAGCACGATTATCGGTCATCCGCAGAGGTGCAAACAAAACACTGACATCTATCTGTGTTTGGGAATGTTTTCTTTGCACCTCTGCGGATGAATGATTACATGGATGTATATTTGTATGTGTGTGTGTGTGTGTGTGTGTGTGTGTGTGTGTGTGTGTGTGTGTGTGTGTGTGTGTGTGTGTGACGTGTGCCTGCATGCATGTGAGGGTGTGCGTCTGAGTGTTTCTGTGTGTGCATGTAAATGTGTCTGTGTGTATGTTTTCACATTTTTCAAAGTATTACAATTAAGCAATTGGGGTTGTCTGGCAGGTGGGGGACAGAGACTGTATGTCTGTGTGTGTAACCCCTACAACCTCCCCCCCAACATACACACACACACACACACACATGCTAATCCTGTTACTATAATCTGGAATCATGGAAATCTCCACGCATGCATGCCTGCGTGGCCAAAACATGCCCACACATGAAAGCACTAATGTCCTCTTATAGATGACTGCATTATATCAAACAAAAGACCCACAATGAGACAATTAGCGGAATGAGGACACAGCCAAAACAAGGGAAACAAAAACAACACAACAAACAGCATTTTGCTGAAAACTGGATTTATGAATACTACCAGTAATAAACAACCCAGACAATTAACAAAAGCAGATGATAAATACAGCGTGAGATCTCTGAGAGAGAACATAAATGGAAGATGTCAGATCATCAGATGTATGTGTCTGTGAAAACAGGAAAGCATCTGCTGAGAATGTTGTGGTAAGTCTTGGAGAATGTGTTCAGAAGAACCAAAGCTAGAGGTCTTTAACGAGGGTCCATCTGTCATGTTCTCAGTGACGTGAGGTGGCCACTCACCATGAGAACTTGCCTTTATGCCCTCACTAAGAGTGTTTCAAAGACAAAACACCACACACACACACACACACACACACACACACACACACACACACACACACACACACACACACACACACACACGCACACACACACACACACACACAATTCCGCGGTTCCATTCGTAACATTACAACCCATTTGCTTCTCTCAGATACCAACACATAGTGCTGTTGAGGCCAAACTGCTTCAGTCATGCCTCTTCTTCGACTGGCATTTAGACTTTATCTGGGATAATGACACCGACAGTGTGCCTGCCATGATAAATCATAACTATAATGGCTGCCAGAAACAAGATATGACTACATGAAGTAGGGAAACCATACTACATAGCCAGCCATCACACCAGACATGATGCACAGAGAGGAAGCAAAAGAGAAAGCCAGAGATAAAGGAAGAACGCAAGAGAGAGAGAGAGTAATGATGAAGAGAAAGAAAGTGATGAAAATAGAGAAAGACAGGAAGTGCACCAAGTCTTTGCCACCCTCCTTCCTAACGAACCTTGCATAATTAATGACACTTAATTGAGTTTCATTACGCTCACTCTATCCCATCTATTCCTCACGCTGTGTCTTGGATTACTGAACGCCACTGTAAAACAAAGCCTCAGTGCTGCGCGAAGGGTAATCAGAGAAGCTCTTTGTCATTTGCAGCTCAATACCATGATCATCATGATAACACATTTACATGCTTTAAATATTCACACAGAGCATCTATCGGCACCAGTGAAGGAGAGCACATTTCATATTACATCAGAGATGGTGATGAATATGCGCGTGTGTGTGTGTGTGTGTGTGTGTGTGTGTGTGTGCAGAGTTAATGTGTTCTAAGGGGTGAGTTCAGGACAGAAACTCAACAAGCATGTGCCACTCATGTGTATGTGCGTGTGTGTTTGTGGTAGTAATCCATAGCCTATGGTGAGTGTGGAAGTGATGTAGACACTATTGATCAATCAATATGCCCTACCAGCACTGGACCACATTTTAATATGAGGATATGAAGGCTTAAAACACCATTGCAGCCTGTCATGGGGTAATGGGGAACTCTTGAACCCCCCCACCCATCCACCCACACACACATACAAGCACACGCATACACACAGACAATGTCCAACATGCGCAGTGGAGAATGTACACTAATCAGCTGTAAACCATGCCAAGTGGAAAACAGGCTGTTGAGATGATGTGAAGGGCATTCACACTGTGCTGCTTCATTCGGCATGGGAATGCTGCATGCCTACTGCCCGTCAGCGCTCCAGTGGGATGGGGGAGGCTGTTCGATTTGCATTGTCTCACCAGTGGGCCCACTCGCTGACAGAACAATGCAAATTGCCATGTTTTCCATGTTTTGCGGCTTTAAAGCACTGGAGATTAATGTGTTGCCAAAGTTGCCTACCACAATGCATTATTCATGATACACCACACATACGTGCAAAAGATAAGAGCTTATGGAGCATGCACATTTGCATTTCGGCATGTCAGTCCTTGCATTCATTGTGTTTAAGGGCTGTTCACACCTCGAACAATAACTATAAAGATAATTATAACTATAACTTTGTAAAAAAAAACGTTTTAACCTTAGTGAATAGTGTCGTTCACATATCAACTATAACGTCAGACTGAACGATATCATTGGGATCACTTTCAGAGTGATTTTGTGAACTATAAAAGCACTGTCGGCCAATTACAGTAGAATTTATTCGTTATAGTTCTAGATGTGAATGGGCCTTTAGTCTGCTGTTTTGTGCCAAGACCACAGCACGTGTCTTTAAGAGGATGCTCATCTCAACCATTGTCATCTACTGTTACGGCCACACTGCATGACATTTCTCAGGGGCCTACAGTGCTGTCACTAACTCATAATAGCCGAGAGTGGATGAGCACAGTACAGCAGTCATTGAACTTAATTAATTTACCATCATCCATTCGATCTGAACAATCTCATTTGGGTTTTATGTAAAGTGCAGCGGGGTGCAGTGGGTCGTTTATTCCCCATTTTAAATTGCCGCTGGTATAAAATTAAACTTTCAGCACCGTCTTGCCTCCCGATCTTTGCTCTCTATCTTTACCCAATGCTCCAGGGCCAAGACTGCTGGAAAAGGGAGACTAATGGCCTGAAGCGAGTGTGTGTACACGCCTGAGGACCCCCCATCCATCATCAGACAGCACCTGCTGACGTTGGATGAGGATTCAGAACTGGGGGAAGAGAGAGCTGCCCCATGGTGATGGCATGAGACTAGAAGCTGATGGAGGGAGCAACAAAAATGGGTACTAATGAGGATTAATGTCGCTCATTTCCACTCATAACTAACACTCTTTCTTTCCTTCTTTCTTTTCTTCTCTTCTCCCCGTGTCTCTGGGCCACTGTCTGTGTCTCTCACTGTCTCATACAGTCTCTTTCTATCTCATGTAGCACACACACACACACTCAGAGAGAGACTCTCTCTAAGTGTGTGTGTGTGTATGTTTTTGTGCTGGCACACGTGTCTGCTGTAGTTTTATCTGTCTCCTCTCAGACAGCTGTCCTTGGCTGACCCTGAGCTCCGGGCAGGAAGAAGCGGTCAGGGGGATAACCCAAGCACACACTCAGGCCACTTGGTGTAGGCGCATGTGGGGGTGTCACTCTGTCATTCAACTGAGAACACAGCACAGCACCACCCCACCGCACACTACTGAGTCTAACGTCCTCCTATCAAGCCAGGCCAACCTTACAATTGGACTGAAAACAATCAGCTGAAGCTACTCCCCGCACAAGAGTATCAGCACAATGTTTCCCTCTTCCTCTCTCTCTCTTTCACTAACACACACACACGTGCACATACACCCGTACACACACAGAATGTCAAGAGGCTACGTGACAGAACACACTTTAAGTGAGCATGTCTCTAAGCAATACTGTATCTCTCCATGTAGCCAGTCTATGATACTGCTGCCCGGAAAAGCAATGTGTTGGATAATCCTGTCAGAAAATAACACATGCAGTACATCCCTCAAGTACTCAAGCAACAAGAGCCACATCACAGAGTCACCAGCCAAGGGAAAAGTCAGAAATCTTAAAACTTCTTGTCTTACCTGTAATCAATGAGAAGTCCCAAAGCATCAGCAGAAGGCAGAGCAGCAACAAGGAAAGAGAGAAAGTAGGTTAGATTGGTGGCAGATGTGTTATGTAAAGAGTTATCTAGTGATAAAACACCTGTCTAAACTACACACACATACTGTACAAATACACAAGCGTACACACAAACAAATCAATGTCTACTGAAGACCACCAGGGAACCCACATCTTTTTCTCCAAGTAGGCCTCTCTGGGTTGTATTTTAAATCGTTGTATTCCAACTAGCTAGACACACAGGGCATGAGAAACATCTGGATTGAGGTTCTTCACAAGGATATTACCAGTGTCAGTAGCATGGCCTCACTTAAATTTGTGGGACCTCTAGAATATGCCGCAGTAGTTACTCAATAAAGGAAAAGAGATATGGTCAGGCCAGGATGAAGGTCGTCACAAAGCTACACACACACACACACACACACACACACACACACACACACACACACACACACAATCAAGAGTATCAACACTAAGGAAGTGTCCAATAAGTCTGTGGCACTGCTCTCATTTCCTGCTCATCTGCTTTGAAGGCGGCTGGATACGTGTGTATTCACATTTATGACACATCTCGGAACCATAAAGACGTCACGCGAAGCTCAGCCTTTGCATGATGGGTTCAACATGTTGGAGATGAATGAAACAGAAAACACGAGAAAAAAAGAGCCACTTTGGGTTAAAGAGAAGCAATTAATTCTTTTTATTTGACTTTGCTCTAGGACATGTTTCTGTTTACCCCGTTTTTTGCCATCTAAGACAATAAACAGCTTGCTTGAGAAACATGGGAAGCTCGGCAGGCCCGCCTGCTGTGAAATGGAAGGCTGCTGATTTGTTTTATAAAAGTAATGAATGGAAATGAAAGATAAGTGTTTTAAGGGGCTTGGAGCGTGTTGTTGCTCTGAGTGAGCCAGCTCCGACACCCACACAGAAGAGACCACACACTGCCTAAAAGGGCCTGGCTGTTTGCAGGGGCAGAACCACACTACCACAGGCACCCTTTAAACCGATTAAACTGGTCCATGTGCCAGTGTTGCATCACCTAGAATAAAACAGGGAGTTTTTCTCAGTGATACCTGAGGTTTCTTCCTAGAATTTACACAACTCAAACCAACAGGCAGGTTTTCCTCACCCCTGTTGCTCCCTGGGGACACTAACTATGTACCTGATTGCACCCCAATGAACTTTTCTCATTGTAGTGCCTCTGGACTACAAGGACTGTTGTCCTGTGTTCATGCAAGAGCCCGCATCAACAGGGCATAGCGTCATTTTGGCATTGCATTTTTACATCATGCAAGAGCCCGCATAAACGGGGCATTGCGTCATGGTGTTCGTCCACTCCGGCGCCACTGGACCGCAAGACATGATGTCTTCTGTTTTTCTTGCTAAACTGTAAAACACTTTAAGCTGCATCTTGTATGAATTGTGCTATACTATATTATTAAAGATTATTATTATCACAACCATAAACAGACATATTTGCAACTATATATGATTCATCATCACAAGTGGACATGCAGAATTCATACAGTAATATCACTACACTTGATTCCATACTATTCAGTTATCCCTATCTTCCATTACTACCTTATGCACCTAACACACCTGCAGTCATTGAAGTGAGAAAAGAGTGCATTTCACTACACATTATTTGTTCTCTGAGTAAATGTATTCACTCAATAAGTTGATTCTTATGATCACAACTCGCTACCCTGGTAGAAGCTAATGAGCTCAGTAGAGTAATCTTAAGTGCACAGGTATAACCAATACATGTTAAACCTTTTACTTTTTAAAGCCCTAAGTATCCACTTATGTTAGCCACAATCCTAAGTCACTATCCTTGCAAACACAGAGCTATAGGTCTTACTTTAACTTAAAGGTATAATGCATTACCATTAGGATAACAGTCAAACAAGCTGTGTGGTCCACCGTCCATGCACCACGATATATTGTTTGTCTGGCCTCTCTGCCATTTTTTTGTTCCAAAGTGACTATCAGCATTTTCTGTTGAGTGGCATGTCATTCACAAGTCAATACCATCACCGCTATTAGTGACAGACGCGACCTTCAGAGAGGGCACAGCTGGTCATGCCATCACACTCCTGCCCTTCAAAAACAGTCTGCTTTTGCACCCTGCGGGCACAGATGAGATGCCTATGCAGATCTTGTTTATAAATAATGGAAATCCCGTGATTAGATTAAGAGACGTGCGGCCCGTGGGATTAAAAGGTGAGAGCATCGTCGGCAGATAATCCCTTTAAGGGCTCTGAAGAGATAGACCCTGTCTGTGTGCTGCACCAAGGCGACTGCTGAGAGGGAGAGTCAGATCCTCCATGTCGTGTTGTTGTTGTCTCCATGGTAATCCTGTTTGCTGTGGTCTGTGTGACTGTCTCGTGCTGGGACACAGACCGTCTGATCAGCAGACAGCATGGAGCACAATGGTACACTGGACAGGTCGGGTCAGGCCCAGGTCCTTCCTGCCAGGGATGTGGTGTCAGCTGAAAACATACTGGAGAAAAAGCACCTGCTAAACCTTCCATTTAACATTATGTATTGTGGAAACATTTCCATATGACTTGTCATATGAACCACACAGTATGTTAAAAAGCAGACACAGACATGTTTTTTCAGTGTGTGTGTGCGTGTGTGCGTTCGTGTGTGTGTGTGTGCGTGCGTGCGTACGTGTAAAAGTAATGGTACAGGCTACAGTAGTCACATTTACTGCTGCACAATGCCTTGTTCCACTTTACCAAATGACACCTAATTGCTGGCGGAGAGGAGAGAGGGAGCGACCTTGCACTAACATCAGTCCCAAAAGAAGCATGAAATAATACCCCAGAGAGCGTTTGAGGGGGTGAAGACAGAGGAGCCAAAACAAGAGGATCAGGGGTAAAAAAAAAACTGGAACTGTGGTTGCGTGTGTGTGAGGAGGGCTTTTCATGTTTCTTGTTTGTGCTGGGAGGCATGGAGGCCTTGCAGTGTTGTCTCCAATCCCCCACCATGTCTGATCGCATCAGCGTCACTGCCACATTGCCCCTCTAACTCTAAACTAGGATGGAGAACAGCACACATACAGCTACACACACACACACACACACACACACACACACACACACATTAAATTACATTACACTTACACACTTTTACCCAAAGCGACGTATGCACAGACACAGGCATACAGACATACACACACACACACTCACGTACACATTAAATTACATTACACTTACACACTTTTACCCAAAGCAACGCATGCACAGACACACACACACACACACACACACACACACATACAAACACACAGCACTGCGCTATACGACCCAAGGGGAACCCAAAGCCATGCACAAAGGAGGAGAGATTTACAGGCAGGGCAATCTCCTTAAGAATGTCTTCATAATGTGTTGGCGAACGCTCCTTGAACTCGTCTCCCGGCAAACTCATCCACACATCCTTCCAGCACAGCACAGCACAGCTCAGCAAAAAGCCTGAGCAGGAAAACACCCCGCCCTGCACCAAAATCCCATCATGCACACCTCCTCGTGCACCTCTTTGTCTCAGACGCTGGTGGCCCATATCTGTACTGAGCACAGCTTTGAGGGAAGGTGTGGAGGTAAGCAGGTTTTCAGCGCTCGCCTTGGGAGGGCTGGGTAGTCAGTGGTGGAGGTGACTTACAGAGGTGCCTTTTTTCAACTCCATTCCCGTCAGGATTTGCTTGTAATACCATCAATACCCTCATGCCTTGCCTCTCCTGTCTCTGTTGTGTGGTGACCCACTTCTGTCTATCTCTCTCTCACCAACTCTTTCTCTCACTAACTCTCTCTCTCACTAACTCTCACTAACACTCGCTCACTCTCACTCACTCTCCCTCACTTACTCTCTCTCTCTCTCTCTCTCTCTCTCTCTCCATCTTTCTCAAATTCCAGTGTTTGTCCTAGAGCCACAGATAAACTCTGCTGCAGTCTCACATGAGAGCGCAGTGGCGCACAGCGATGGTTTTGACAGGGCTCGCCTCCATCCCCTCCCACAGGGTTGCTGTGCCACAGCCGATACGTGCTGAGCTGGCTTTCCACAGAGTGACAGCCGACCCAGGCAGGCCTGCCCTCTTTTATCTGTCTGCGCTGGAGATCAGAAAGGGACTGCACTGCTCATGAGGGGAAAGCTCCACCGACAGCTCCATTTTCAACAGCACTGCAGTCCTCCTCAAATCAGTCTCAGTGCAGTCTCCACTGTCTTCACTGTGCAGAGACAGCTGATCACACAAGTGATTCCATATCAGTGCAATCTACGGAGTACAGATGTGTCAAGTCTACAGGAATATTATCTAGCATATCATCAGTACATATTCAGACATATACTGTATGGCCTAGAAATTTGTCCTAGTTCTCCAGTGAACCTGATGATAAATGTACGTGTTCTGTATGATATGCAGATCAGATCCTAAAGCAGTGGGGAAGCATGCTGGGTCTTCACTGAATTTTGTCTTTATATGTTTTTGTGGGCAGGGTGGATGACATCAAGCGGTGAGGTAAATTGAGTGAACCTGGATCCAGTTCCTCATTTATTTCAATGACTGGGTGCACTTATCTGAGATAATTACTGAGATTTGGCGATAAAAATCAGTTTGGTAATAGGGAGGCATCGCCACCCTTCTTCTCCCCCCACCTCCCCATGCCATGGTGACCCAGGGCACTGTAATTGGTTTCTTGGGAGTAGTGGAAAATATTCCTGTAGCGACGAGGGGAAAGTTGCCATTTCTTTCCCCTTTTTCTTTTCCTCAGAACTGACTCATTACCCTAAAGACGTATGCAGAAAGGACACGGCTAAAAATGGCCAACAAAAAAACTAGAGAGACCCACGTAACAGACTAAAAAAAAAGCCTGGAATCTTAGAAAAAAACATATTCCAGCGAGCAAAACTATGCCTGTCACTAACATGGGAAAAATGAACCTTTGGAGAAATGACCTCAAACATGGCCTGGCATGAACACTGTGTAACTGCCACTATGTAAATCTGCTGTTATGCAATGAGAAGAGAAACCACTGTCACATCTAAAGCACAGAGCAAGTGGCCACATTTATAAAAGTTGTAGTGGAAAACTACCAAATTACCAAATTTAATTTGTGGTGACTGGGAATAAAAAAAATTGATTACTATGTGTGCACTTGAATAACCTTTATGCCTTCCCTTATGGCTACAGTGGAAAATACACTGTTGCTATGTTTCAATCACAGAAACAACATCTATAAAACACTACAGGACAACATGTTGCCTCCTGTATTCTTCTGCTCAGGTTAAGCATTTGGTACAATTTAATGTCCACAGGAGGAAAGTAAATTATTTAGAGTTCAATAATACAACCTAAAAAATAAACATTCATTGTGAACTGTCACACGAAGGAATGTGAAATTTGGAAGTGGGAAATTGATACGTGTTGCTAGGGAGGTAAGGCACTATGTGACATATAGCTTAGGGCAACAACTCTACAGACTTCAGTGGCACTCAAGATACATCCTTGATCCTGAGTGGCCAACTCTAAAAGTCTCCATTTGTGTTCTTCTCCTCAAGAAATCCAAGCATGAACTGCTGCATGAAATGGCAACACTGCTAGTCTGCCACTGACATTTCGCCTTCAAAGGACATAAAGCAGGTTCCCTGACAGGACTGTCCCCATTGTGAAGCAGCCTAAATCCAGCACTGCCAAGCACAGCGTTGGCAGGGTGGGGGAACCGTTTTTCAGGATGATCACCGTATGGGATTAAGCAGGTCTGATGTTGGATTTTGGCCACCGGCTGTCATTCGGCTGGAACGTTCCCAAGATTACTTTTCTCAAGACGGCACCGGTGGTGCACCAGCCTGGAAGCATCCAACTCCAGCACCACAGCAGTCAGTGGGAAATCACAGGGAGGGAGTCAGGGAGGGAGTCAGGGAGGGAGTCAGTGGGAAATCACAGGGAGGGAGTCAGGGAGAGAGTCAGGGAGGGAGTCAGTGGGAAATCACAGGGAGGGAGTCAGGGAGGGAGTCAGTGGGAAATCACAGGGAGGGAGTCAGGGAGAGAGTCAGGGAGGGAGTCAGTGGGAAATCACAGGGAGGGAGTCAGGGAGGGAGTCAGTGGGAAATCACAGGGAGGGAGTCAGGGAGGGAGTCAGTGGGAAATCACAGAGAGGGAGTCAGGGAGGGAGTCAGTGGGAAATCACAGAGAGGGAGTCAGGGAGGGAGTCAGGGAGAGAGTCAGGGAGGGAGTCAGTGGGAAATCACAGGGAGGGAGTCAGGGAGGGAGTCAGTGGGAAATCACAGGGAGGGAGTCAGGGAGGGAGTCAGGGAGGGAGCGGCGTTGGAGTGGGATATCATGGGGAGGGAAAAATCCAAGGTAGTAAAAAAAGGCAAATTTGACTGTTTATGGGGCCTCTTTGTGTTTAAGTCCTTACAAGCTTCTCATTAGCCATTGGATCATTCGAGGGATGCAAACTGCCAAACATCACCTCTGCTTCAAGGGCTGACTGTGTTTAAGCTTCCAAAGCCCTAAAACACAAACAGCACCTCCAAGGTTGCTTCTGACATTTGCACGAGTTCATGTTCTCACCACTGCTTTTCCACTGTAGACCAAATTATCCATACCCGAGAAACAGTGTCCTTTTGTCAGCTTCTCACTGAGAAATATACCCACACTGGTACCCAAAATGTAAACACAGGAGTCCCCAAAACCTTCCTCACCATTTCCTCATACCCTTGGCGCCTCAGTCCCGCTGTAGGCACCAGACCAGGAACACCAGACCACAGCTCTCTGACCATCAGCATTTCCATACAGAACACACACACACACACAGTATAGGTTTAGTGGGGGGCACTGTTTGTGTTATGCTGAAAGGTGCTGAATTTGAAGGCCTTTTTTTGGCCTTTTATGATGTCATTTACAAACTTCAAAAAGTAAAATAAATATACCTTTTGGTAAAAGGCATGCATTAAGGTACAGTACAGCATTAAGGTGCTGTAGGCTGTAGTGTGTCATATGAAATAAAAGTTTCAGACAGTGGAATTAAATGGGAGACATTGGGAAAAGCATTCACCCAAAACATCTTGAAAAGCCATTTTCGCAGGCATAATGGCAGTGTCATTTCGACACACGTGCACAAGTTATCACCGCAAGTTTGTCTGGCAGTTGCATTTTTTACGATAGTGGGTTAAGCTAAAGCCTAGCACAGCTTACATGTCAACCACACTCAACCTTTGGTAATATCAGACGCAGGGCTGTTGAAAGGGTACTCGAACGGTGAGAGAAAGAGTGAGACCCTACTAAAACAACGTTGGCAGGTACCAGAGTGTTCCAGATGGTAATCACTGAGCCAGTACCTACCCCACTATGTCTTACGCATCTGCTTATTGTCCATGCAGGGTCATGGTTCTATGACTGCATCACACCAGTCTAGCTTTGGGTCTGACATACATGCATATTTTCATAGCTGGAATCGTTTGAAGAAACTTCAAAATTTGCTTGTATGGCAGTTTACTGAGGTAAATGATTTCCATTAATGTGCTGTCAGGTCACAGTTAAAGGCAGACAACCAGAGCAAAAGATACAGAGGCGATTCTTGCTTTTTACTTCAACTGTAATTAGGGAGCTAACTTGACATGACATATTAAAAACTACCTCTAACACAGAGAGATGAGGAAAATGCAATAACACCATGACTCTGAACTTTAAACTCCAATAACATGATTCCTGCCATTATATGGACGTGTGTGTGAATCGAATAATGTCACATGAAATAAAATTGGAGTGTTGTTGATTAAAACGCAAATCAATAACAGTGTGCATCAATAAAATCAAAAGCAGCCCTGGCAATTTGCAGTCACGGCAATGAGCGGTTGGCATTAGCCATTAGCCCTGGGCAATTCATCCGTTAAATGGAATCAGCGTCGCTCTAGTTCTCTGCTGTTCCACAAGGAGGTGTGAAAAACTTTCATCAAGGCCAACAAAATAAATGCTTTCACACACAGCAAGGCTTTATACTCAAATGAATAGGATGGCCTCGGGAGGAACACAGTGATTCAACACAATTTAGATGTTTTTCAAAGAATTCCACGCTAGGTAGCAGAAAGGTGTGTGTGTGTGTGTGAGTGTGTGTGTGTTTGTGTATGTGTGTGTGTGTAAAGGAGAGTGGGGGTGGCACCACAAAGAGAAAGAGAAGGATTTAACTATCCAAAGATAAAGCAATGACCCTACCTTGACCAAACTATAGGTAGTGCTGCAGGTCTGTAAGACACAGCTCTACCCTCCTCTAACATGGCTCTTCCTGAGTGGGAGATATTACATGTTACTGTTACTGAGAGGGTGTTGTAAGAGGATGTTTCTTCTAATTAAGTAGAAAAGGCATAATTTTGGCAATGTTTTTTGTCTTCATCATTAGAAAGAAAACATTGATAACAGAGTGATTACTCTTATTAGGCTACTTCACTATTAATCTAAACATGTAGCCCAACATCAAACACTGTGTAAGAAGGGTGGGGGGGGGGGGGTGGGGGGGGGGGGTGGAGACTTGTATTTTAACGACACCGCTCAATATTGGAAAAATCCACAGTGATTCAGGTATTACTATTCCATCCTGGGTGGGTAGAGGAACTAAAATCAACCTACAGTTAAAATTAAATTTAGGTAGGCCACAATGGTTCTGTTGTTCTGTTGAGCATGTTACAAACCTTCAAATGATTCTGAATCAGCAGCAACTCTTTTTTTTTAATGCTGGTTACCCTTGTGAGCTAAGAAGTGTTGTTTCTACTGCTGTAACAACTGCTTTCTTATCACTAAAAAAGATACTCCATGTTCCATAGATCCACCAGCCATCCATTACAAAAGAAACCCGTTCAACTTACACATGCCAGAGAGGAATCATTACATGGCCACCTTCCCAGAACACTCCCATACATTTCGGGTGAGATGAAAGCTATATTTCTGGTGAG
Organism: Coilia nasus; assembly: GCA_027475355.1. Taxonomy (NCBI): domain Eukaryota; kingdom Metazoa; phylum Chordata; class Actinopteri; order Clupeiformes; family Engraulidae; genus Coilia; species Coilia nasus. Next base: position 31,639,996 of record CM050207.1, read on the forward strand.
ATGACAGGTACATTTCTGTGGGATGAAAAGTATGACTGTAAGGGATGCCAGCACCCTGACAGCAGTAACAGAGATAGTGCGAGAGTACAGTTGTCAGAGCCAGGCACGCTAACGTATTCTCTTTAAAAGACGTGTGCAGATAAAGTTAACACTGACGGAAAGGTCTGCTGCCTCACAGTTCACAGCATTTAATATGCAGCTACGTGGCAGGGCTATGAATTATTAGGATTTATTATGTTTAATATCACACCAATCTAATAAAGATTTAATACACAAATACATCTCAGCCTTTATAGGGGCCACACACAAACCAATAGCTGCATTCTTTCTCGCACAGATACACACACACACACACACACACACACACATATACACACTATTATGTGCACACAAAAAAAAAAAAAACAGGACAGGCCTCTCCTGTGTGGACTCCTTCTCCTCTCCTCTCCAGTTTCCATGGAAACACACCTCACAGTTCTCAGCAGATCGATGGGAGTGATGAAAGCGGAAAGCCGGCTATTTTCAGCAGTTAACCAATCAATGCAACAAAAGTGCCAAATAAGGCGCCATTTAAAGATCACTCTTATGATAAGTGGCAGACATCAGGGTCAGACTGAGGAGCTAATAGCCAGCCAAGCTGTATAATGTCTGTCTAATGTCTTTCCTAAAATGAATCCACAGCATGTTAGGGATAATTCTGTTGCAAGACCTGAGAGCAACTTCCATCTTTTTTTATGTGGTGCTCAAACTCGACATCCTCTAATTACCCCACTGGTGCATGAAATCTGCGATGCAATTGAGAATCCAAGATATACAAGTCTTTCACTGGGATTATACAATATGAGATCCTCGTATAAAGTAATGAAGAAGCTATTCCTTAGATGCATATTTTACTTTCATTCAGGTGACACAACACGCGCACACATACACACACACACACACACACACACACGCACACACACACACACACACACACACACACACACACACACACACACACACACACACACACACACACACACTCTCTACTACCAGAGAGTGTTGAGGGAGGGAGAGTCGCAAACGGCCCTTTATTTCCGTGTTCTATTTTTGCAAGGGGGAGGGGGTAAAATCCCCCTTTATGCAGTGCAGAGCAGATTCAAGATTTGTTTCATTGAAATGAATGGGACACGTGGAGTTAACTAATAAATTGATCATTAGGTCTTTCTGGAGTTGTTAAGGGTCCCATAGTAACATATTATGTTGGCCTATCTTTGTAGAATCTAAGGGTGCTTTCACACTGACAGCATTTGGTGCGCACCAAACGTCCCATTCGAACCAAAAGTTCTTAGTTCGGTTCGTTTTCGCTGGTGTGAATGCAATCTTGGTACTTGGGTGCGCACCAAATCAACCGGTCCGAGACCGATAAAAAGGGGTGGTCTCGGACCACTTTATCTGCCCTACTTTGGTACGGTTCCTCTGGTGTGAAAGCAACCAAACCAAATTGGACAGAACAGTAGAGTTTAGTGCATTATTATTATCGAAAGTGGGGCGTTTTAGTCCGGTTGCGGTGGCGATGACCTTCACAGTCTATTTTGGTTAGTTTAGAACTATGCATATGTGAAAGCAAACCGTGCCCACGTCTGTTTGCTACATTGTAACATTTTTCGGACTAGTGCGGACTAAAGCAATCGAACTATAAGTCTGAAAGCGCCCTAAGATCTTTGCTACTACTCTAAACTACTCTTCTGGAACACTGAAAACCTAACCTTAAGAGTGCACAAGGCTCCAAAGCTCACTAAGTTTAAGTGCAGTCACTTGAATACAAGGCAATGGCCTGTGTGTGTGTGTGTGTGTGTGTGTGTGTGTCTTTGTCTGTGTGTCTGTGTGTGTATGTGTGTGGTGGCCTGGAGACCTCACATGTGCCTCTAGGAATGGCCCAGTTCAAAAAAGCCTGTCACCTCCCCGGCCCTTACTGCCCCATAAATCCCATTTACTCCCGGGTCCAATTAAGCCATCCTTGGTTACGAGCTCTAGCACACACACACACACACACACACACACACACACATCCCTTGGCACAAAGCCACGGTCTGCCATACGTCATAAATCTGTGTTTTGTGCTGCTGTTCATTTTAAGAGACCACAACGTCTTTTTAATGGGACTGGCACAGGGAGACTTACGAGGGCTGGTGTCCCTGGGACAGATGAACGAGGCCTAGTGGCTGCTGTCCCCCATGTCCCCAACGAGCTCCCTGTGAGGATGCTACACTGCAGGCTGCGTGTGGTCCCCACGAGGACCTTAAGAGAATGGGAGTCACTGCTGACCTAAGAAGCTGCTGCTGGTTAGGCGTGTCTATGCTTGGGTGACAAGATTAAATACAGTATGTAAAACACAATGTTGGGAAGTAGTGAATTTTATGTAAATATACCATCAGTTAAACTATGTGTTGTTGCATTAGCTCAGTAGTTCAAACTCATAATCGCATATTCAAGTAGTTAAATTCCTAGATTTTAGTCATTTTAGCCAAGTTCATGACTGCATGACAAATGTTTGGCCCTTAAAGGAAAGGAACTTTTGTTTTTGTTGTTTCTTCTCCATTGTAACTGAACGTCCTGACAGCTATGGGGGCATACCAAGCCCACAAATTCGTCAGCTAGCCTTAAACTTGACCTTTTGCTCGTTGTTCACCGCTCACACAACTAGCGATAAATTTACTAGCGTTGTACTTACATAATGTGTTTTAGTCAGTAAATTGCATTAAGTAAGTACAACACTAGTACATGATATTACATATTGTCACACAGGTTGCACCACTGTAGCTAATTAGGTAAATACACAGTAACACTGACACTGTAAAATAAAGTATTACCAAACCAATGTGTTCACCAAACTCATCACGCTCAGTATGAAACCGCTAGGGCTGCACAATATTAGGAAATGTGCAATATGCAATAACATTGGTGACTGTTGTGATTACGTCATGATTTGAGAAAAATGACAAACACTTGAAATGTATTGGGTATTATTAGTTTGTTATACAGTAGTGCAATACATAGTGCTAATGTCTTTCAGTTCAGGTTTGGAAAGGTATAGTATGGCCAAGAATGACATGAATTAAAATACCTGATCACAATCACAGGGCAGCTCAAAAAAAAACTTTAACTTTGAATAACATCATCTGCTCTTAGTGGAGGTCTCCACCCTGTCAATATTTGGTAATAATTTTTTATCACTTGTACATGTTTCCCGAAATAGTTTTAACTTCTTTTTTTTTTCTACGTGGTTTTCGGTTGGCAGTGAGTTGATATTCTGGGAGCAGAGCCTGACAGACGTCCCTGAACCTTCTTCACAAACTTCCTCCTCACAGACAGCTCAGTAGAGACACTCAACAGGGACAGGAACAACAGACAGAAGATGGAGGACAAGAAAGGGCAGAAGAAGAAGAGTAAGTAGCTTAGAGAGAGAAAGAGAGAGAAAGAGAGAGAGGAAGAATGACAGAGAAGTATAAACTACTTTATTTTCAAGCTTTATATTTAGACTCTGCCTGTTTTGACACCATAGAAAGTTTACTTTTGCTGTTCCAGTGATACCCAATGAATTGGAAGGGGGATTAAGCGAGAGGAAGAGGGAGAGAGGGAAACAGAGAGAGCAAAAGAGAGAGAGACAGAGGTGTGACTCCCTGCTGGGGCATCCCGCTGTGGTTCATTTGGCGGGCATCCTCTCAGGCGCACGAGAGAGAAAGAGAGAGAGAGGAAGCGAGACAGAAAAACAGAAAGATAGAGAGAGCAAAAGAGAAAGACCAAGAGACAGAGAGAGAGGAAGAGAGAGAGTGAGAGGGAGAGAGGGACAGACAGACAGACTGGGAAAACATGGGAAAGAACAACAAAAAAAGAGAGAGAAAAGGGGAGAAAGAGACTAAGAGAGAGAGGAAGAGACACAGACAGAAAAAGAGATGGAGATAGACGCAGAAGAGGGAGAGAAAGAGGGGGAGAGGAGGCAGGAGTGGATGCCCCACTGGCATTACACTGGCGCAGCATGGTGCTTGATGGAGAGGAAGGTTATTTGCCATGCCCACAGCTCAGCTAAAGGTTCACCGGGTTCAAAGCAGGTGAGGGATGAGAGACTTACTCCCCTAACAAACACACTCATGCACGCATGTATGCACACACACACACGCACACACACACACACACACACACACACACACACACACACACACACACACACACACACACACACACACACACACACACACACACGCCCCTGCAGGGTTCTGTGCTAAATTACAGGGCACAGAGCAAAGGAGCACAAAGAGGCAGATGGCAGGACGGGTGATGGTGAGTGGACCCGCTGATGGGGAGATGGGTAGGAGTAGCCTGCTAAACCAGCCCCTGCTACTTTATTTTATTTTGTACAGAGGGTCTGACCTTGCTGCATTGAGAAACAAAGATTTCTTCCTGAAGGTGTGGACTCTGCTTAAGTTTAAAACAAGTGGCTCTGCCTTTACCCAAACGCTAACGTGTGGTCGTCACGTATGCCTACCTACGCACTACAATTCAAATGTAGCACACAAAGTCAACATCATCGTTCACGAACATTCCCTTTGTTCACTGATTGGCTCAGATTCGCTTCGTCCGAACACATGAATGTTAATGGCAGCAAGGCCAGACCCTCTGGACAACATGAAATGAAGTACGAGGAGCCGGTTTACCAGGCTAAGTAGGAGGGCCAATGACTGAGAAACCAGCAGTCGTACACATGGATAGTAGAGTGCACAGTAAGGTGTGATGGAACTGAAAGTCATAATGCACAACCCCCCCCCCCCACACACACACACACACACACACATACACACGTGTGTGCATGCACACACACATACAAACAGTCAGTCCCATGCTTGCACAGACACACACAACAACACACAAACTCGGCAGACCATGAACAGGAAGTTTTCTTGGCACAGTGCCAACCATCTGCCATCTTGAGCAGAGAGAGGTAGAGAAGTCTTCTTTAAAGGTGTCACTGCATAGTTTTTTCAGTAATTTTGGGGTGTTCTGTAGTATTAATGAATGCCCTGTGAGATGACTTTGGTGAAAAAAAATGCTTTAGTGCTCCTGTTACAGGCTGTTCTAGTTTGGTGGAGGAGATGGAGTGACAGGTTCTCGACTATGCTAGTCACAGGCTACAGTCATTCAAAGCCCCTTCAGTCACAACGCCAAATAGAAGATTTAAACATTCAAAACAAACACACCTACTTTTTCCTAGATTTTGCTAGGTGAATGTGTGCTGCAACGAGACTCCTGCAGTAATCACAACTATGGCATGGCTAATTTACGTCACTTCCTTTGCCTTTGTCTTATTCAGTCTTTTTTCCACCTATTTTCTTTCATTGACTAATGGAGGCAATCGGGGTAGAACATTTTCACACGCAGCATGCATATGCATCTTAGAGTGAGCAATCATATTTCAAAAAGTGCAAGTACTAAACAGTTTTAGTGGAATGACGCCTTTACTCTGCATCTGTGGCCATTAGCAATGCAGCCCTGCACTGTGTAACCACAAGGAAGAAGCTTCTGGTGAGGGCAACACTGCCCACAGAAAACCCACTGGAACCTCTGACCGTACCCAACCACAACACACCTTAGGGACAGCCCAAATGACTCAGAGCCAGGAAGATGGTAAATACTTCTGCCTTTTGACACCTAGAGGCCTCCATAACCCTGTCTGTCAGGTCTTTGTTATACCAAGGAAGTAAACTTTGGATCGTGGCTGGCATTTCCATCCAATCAACTATGATCCAATCACCACCATCCTATCACGCTGATCGGCTTATCGGATCCCTTGCCCTTATCACAGCAATGTGTCTCTCCCTCTGCACACAATGTGCTTTTCCCTCCACCATATACCTCTGTCCCTGCAGTGGGCCTCTACGCCTGCAGGGTGTCTGTACCTGGGGAGGTTTACTGGCTATCCTTATTGCTGCTGTAGATAATGAGAGACGTTCTAGTAGAACACTGCCACTCGGCGGCCATTTTGGTAGGCAGTCCTCCAGGCAGTTAGTTTGGACTAACAAGGTCAGGCCCAGGTCCCTATTGAAATAAGAGTCAAGCACAAAACCCCAACATGATTGGAACACTGTTTGTAGTTTGGCAGACAATTGGCATTTGGCAGCGGAAGAGGTGGTGTGTCTGCAGACAACCACCATCTTTGCATTATTAAGTTTCCCGATACAGTTTTTTAAAGTCAGCAGTAAAGAAGGCCAGCAGGTCCACATGAAGCCCTTCCCTGAGAGGTAGAGACACAAGCAGGACTACAAAAATAACCTCACACACATGAAAACATGCTGAGTGAAATATGTGTCACACCTGTGTGCGTGTGTATATGTGTGTGTGTGTGTGTGTGTGTGTAGGTGTGTGTGTGTGTGTGTGTAGGTGTGTGTGTGTGTGTGTGTGTGTGTGTGTGGGAAGGGGTTAAACTTTAGGATGAGAATGACCACAAACAATCTTTTAAAAATGTATTTATAGGCGCTTACACATACATGTTTAAGTGCAGTTTGCACATGTGCACATGCGTGCACACACACACACACACACACACACACACACACACACACACACACACACACACGCTTTTCATACCCCCTCCCTGCCTCCTGGCCCATCGACGTACACCTGTCACACCTGTGTACGTGTGTATGTGTGTGTGTGTGTGTGCGCGCGTGTGTGTGTGTTCGTGTGTGTGTGTTTGTGTGTGTGTGTGCATTGGAAGGGGTTTAACTAAATTGTAGGATGAGAATGACCACAAACTTTTAAAATCTTTTAAAATGTATTTATGGGGGCTTACACATACATGTTTAAGTGCAGTTTGCATAAACATAGAGAACAGCCAACACACACACACACACACACACACACACACACACACACACA
>CM050207.1:31651907-31656907 GCA_027475355.1 Coilia nasus
CGAAGAGAGAGAAACAGAGAGAAACAGACAGATTTAGAGTGTGTGTGTGTGTATGTGTATGTGTGTGTGTGTGTGTGTGTGTGTGTGTTTGTTGGTACGTCTGAACCAGCTGTGACTCAGCGGAGAAAAGGGGAAAATAATTTCCACACCACCCCTCCCTCAATAACAGACACACACCCACACCCACACACACACACACACACACACACACACACACACACACAGGAAACAACACGCCGCCAGCGTAGTGCAGGGAAAACAGCACGGCTCCATCTGACGCGTCGTTGCCATGGCCACCGTGCGTTTGCATTGCTTCGGGACCTGTTGAAGCAGCTGAGCTCTCACACTCCGTTTCTCTCTCTATCACACACACACACACACACACACACACACACAGAGTCTGGCTTCCCCTGTTCGACATGTATTAAACAGTGTTCTCTGATTCATTGGCCCTCCAGGTGTGGTAAAAACATTGGCAACGTACATTGTTTTTACAGGTTACGGGCACTGGGAGAAAACAGCCTTCGCCCGAAGCAAGGCCTTTAAATTCTGTATGCTTTCGAGGCGAGGTGGGGCTCATGTTGTTTGTGTGAGAAACGTTTTTTCACGAGGATTCGCTATCGACCCAACCGGTGAGTCATTGTGCAGCGTTTGATGAGAACGCTCTTCCTGTAGGCCGTCATTATAGTGGATGCAGCAGTCTTGCTCTGTGGCTGTCGAAACACAATCCCCCTACCTATGCATCGAGGCAGAGAGACAGACAGGAGAGACGCAAATGCAGGCACTTCAGCCAGAAATCAAGGTCACACCGGCTGAAAGTGGGAATAGACAAGACATAAAAGGAGACCTACATGTTGTTGGGAGAGGTACTGGGCTGCTAAGAGACTGGGTTTATAAAACCTTTATGGCTTATTTATTTGACACCGGCACATGTGTCCATTCTTTGCGGTGTTTGGGGTGTGGTGAGGGCTATGCAGACATCTTATGCCCCTGTCTTTAAACAGACACACACAGGGCCACTGCCACAGTTATGTGTCTCTCGGTCAGCCAATAAAATAACACAGACCCTTTCACACATGCATACAGATGTTCAAAGACACACATATTGTCAACAGCCCCCCCCCCCCCCCCACCCCCCCCCCCCCCCCCTCCCCACACACATACCCTGAAACACACACACACATGTCAAAGAGGCTTCAACACAGCCATGAAAGAAACAGACACGACTCCTTGTGTCCAGGGGCAGACATCCAGACCTATCCTTGTCACAGCAGGGGACCAGGTGACAAAAGCAGGTCAGTGGTCCAGAGGAGGAGAGGAACAACAGCAACAGAGCAGCAGGAGCAGACATTAAGAAGCACAGCTCTACGATCAAGCATCAGAGACAACAAGCAACACATGATTTGTGCAGTGACTTTTTTGAGACTATGGTGGTGGGAGAGGTGGTTGGGAGGGGGTTGTCATACTGTAATGTTTATACATAGGACTATGCTATAGGCTACTTTGGGTAGCCTATTTAGGTTAGGTTGTTTTTTTCTAGTTATACTGCTCACACAGCCAAAATGAACTCTCCTTGGAATTGGGCTTGGAATGAGGTTTCGTTTGACTCTTGTTATTATTCATGTGTTTCAAGAGAGGAGTTTTCCAAGTAACCACTTTGGTCCTCTAGCTAATTAACAAGCTAAATAACGAACATGCTAGTTAATGTCAAAGATTGAAGGAAAATTTCATTAAAATTGGAATTATTTATGGTGACGCCTGTACATTAAAACAGATTTTTGGTACATGTAGAACAACCAACTAGATGTTTCTGATAGTCTTCAACTGACCTTAACAGTCAGTCATAGGCGACATCTTTGGCATTTTTAAAATGTATAGCTGCTTAATGAATTAATGAATTCAAATCCTACTAATTCAAATTTACAAAATGGAGATGAATAATGTTAATGAGAAACACTACTGCATCTTTGCAGGATAAAGTCGTGATGTGCTAGACCAGCCTGAGGGTGTCTGCTCTCCAAAGAGAAGCTTTCTCTATGCAGCGCTGGGGCTCTCAAAGGGAACAGAAGAGCTGCTGACTGGTGAGAAATGCACATCCTGAATCAAAAGCAGAAATCCCCTACAAGGAAAACAAACAGCAAACAACAACAAAAAAACATACAATACACAGTGTGGAGCTGATATATAAAGGGACAAAGGGAGAAGAAGATATATACTGAAGAAGCAAGAAATAAGGTTTCGCATGCTGTGCCCTTTACGATCACACACATTAACTACACAATAAAGTCACTGCCCTCAAATTGCTGACTACTGTTCAAAGTGCATGCTTGTGTGTGTATGTGTGTGTGTGTGTGTGTGTGTGTGTGCGTGTGTATTTTGAACCATGGCTCCTGTGTGTGTGGAGTGTGTGTGTGTGTGTGTGTGTATTTTGGATGCCAAGTCACACACCCTTACAGATGCGCTGCAAACCAGATGCAGCATGTTGGGGGCAGGGGCCAGATCTGAACGTTGGGGACTGGAGCGTGTGCTGTGCTGTGCTGGTTGTGTGGTTGTGTGGGGACTACAGGAGAACATGCTGCTGTCTCGACTCTCTGACACAGCTGGCTTTGGGCCTTATGGCCTACTTTGGCCTTATTGTGCTACAGTGAGTCACTCTTGTCGGTCTGAGGGCATTACTTAGTGTTTACAGTAGTGGGAGGGATGTTTCTTTGTTGCTATGGGCCATGGGCACCTGTCAGTCATCTAGGAATACATCTAGGAATACTGTATAATGCCCAACTAACTTCAGATGCATCAGCAGAAATGCTGTATAAAAAAGGCCAATTATGAATAGGTTAGCATGTTTAAAGAAATGCAGGTTTAAGTGTAGTGCAGGCTACTAATTTGCTAAAAGCTGATTACTAATTACTACAAGCTGATGCACTGATCTTTCTATCGTATGGTGGTACACATGCACTACAAAGCAATGCAAATATACTATAAAGGTACAGACCGCACACACACACGCACACACACACACACACACACACGCACACACACACACACACACACACTCACACACTTTGAAACACTATAACCCTTTATAGAGGTTAGCTTATAAAACAGAGGCTAAGCTTTTATAATGAAACAAGGATAGAAACCACTAGTTGAACTCTGCTCTCCAACATCAATGCAGTTAACAGCTAACGGACACCCCCCCCCCCCCCCCCCCCCCCCCACACACACACACACACACACACACACACACATGCCCAGGCCCTGCCTGAAGTCTATAAGATCTGCCCCTCTGCAGCCAGAACCACAACGGAGTGGGATGAAAGGGCCCCATTTTTTATGACAGGTCTCTGATGTTACAGTAGCAAGCACATGCAAGTCACAACATGTACACACACAAATGCACTTTTTTCAAATGCATTTTCATAAAATTGAACCAGCACAGCAGTCCTTTGCAAACAGCCAAACAGAAAAGTCAGGATCTCATAAAGAGCATCACAATTGCACTTCATGGTTAGCGCAGTGTATTCTCTAATGTCCTTCCAAATCCTATTCAGTGCTCAAGGTCAGACAAAGGTTACTTCAAAAGTTCAACAAAACTTCCTCCAGACCACCTCCACATTCTTATTCAGCCCACACACCATAGTCCTTTGACATATTGGTAAGTATAGTGGTCTAATGGCTTGCTACACAGGTTGTTAAAGAAAGCACTATGGCTGCCAAGCTAAGCTACACTATGCTATGCTGTGCTATGATATTCTATGCTATGCTAAAGCCGGTGTGGAACTATAGGCCTTGAAATGGAAAAGGGCATAGATGCCTGCGATGAGACCTTGAGCATGACAGCCATTGGTCAGGGGCTGATGCTTCATTGGAAAGCACAAAAGACAACCACGTCAGTTTGGTCAATTAAACTAACACATCATAAAAGACCCCCCCCCCACACACACACACACACACTTAACATTCTTACAAAAAGCTGGGGCATAGCAAGAAAGGCCTCGATGTGATGTCAGCTTCCTTCTCTTCCCCCCTCTAGGCTAGCATGCACTGAGTCAAGGACAGGAGAGAGGAGAGGAGAAGAGACAGATAGAGAAGAGAAGGGAGAGAGGCAGAGGAGAAGAGACAGATAGAGAAGAGAAGGGAGAGAGGCAGAGGAGAAGAGACAGATAGAGAAGAGAAGGGAGAGAGGAAGAGGAGAAGAGACAGATAGAGAAGAGAAGGGAGAGAGGCAGAGGAGAAGAGACAGATAGAGAAGAGAAGGGAGAGAGGAAGAGAAGAAGAGACAGATAGAGAAGAGAAGGGAGAGAGGAGAGGAGAAGAGACAGATAGAGAAGAGAAGGGAGAGAGGAAGAGGAGAAGAGACAGATAGAGAAGAGAAGGGAGAGAGGCAGAGGAGAAGAGACAGATAGAGAAGAGAAGGGAGAGAGGCAGAGGAGAAGAGACAGATAGAGAAGAGAAGGGAGAGAGGCAGAGGAGAAGAGACAGATAGAGAAGAGAAGGGAGAGAGGCAGAGGAGAAGAGACAGATAGAGAAGAGAAGGGAGAGAGGCAGAGGAGAAGAGACAGATAGAGAAGAGAAGGGAGAGAGGAAGAGGAGAAGAGACAGATAGAGAAGAGAAGGGAGAGAGGCAGAGGAGAAGAGACAGATAGAGAAGAGAAGGGAGAGAGGAGAGGAGAAGAGACAGATAGAGAAGAGAAGGGAGAGAGGCAGAGGACAAGAGACAGATAGAGAAGAGAAGGGAGAGAGGCAGAGGAGAAGAGACAGATAGAGAAGAGAAGGGAGAGAGGAAGAGGAGAAGAGACAGATAGAGAAGAGAAGGGAGAGAGGAAGAGGAGAAGAGACAGATAGAGAAGAGAAGGGAGAGAGGAAGAGGAGAAGAGACAGATAGAGAAGAGAAGGGAGAGAGGAAGAGGAGAAGAGACAGATAGAGAAGAGAAGGGAGAGAGGAGAGGAGAAGAGACAGATAGAGAAGAGAAGGGAGAGAGGAAGAGGAGAAGAGACAG
>CM050207.1:31661907-31669407 GCA_027475355.1 Coilia nasus
GGTATTCCACTGAAGGACCTAGAAAATAAATCCCATGTGCTCGTGTGTGTGTATGTGTTTGGGTGTGAGTGATTGTGGGCATGTGTTTGTGTAAAATTGTGTGTGTGTGTGTGTGTGTGTGTGTGTGTGTGTCTGTGTGTCTGTGTGTTTGAGTCCATTCTGGATGTATGTGGTATACTAACTCATTCCTAGACCGGATATTGTTTCTCACACACAGACAAGCAGAGAGTAGACAGGGCTCTTATTGTGGCTCTCCCAAGGGCACTGTTTCTAGCACACACACACACACACACACACACACACACACGCACGCACGCACGCACGCACGCACGCACACACGCACGCACGCACACACACACACACACACACACACACACACACGCCCACACATGCACCTACACACACACCATGCTGGTGTCCTGATCTACTCCCATCAGTAAAAGCCCAGTTCCCTGCTTCTTAAATATTTTCACAAGAAACAATTGACTACACTCAGGAAACCCTTTTCACTCTGCTGTTATTTCTCCTCTCTCTCTCTCTAGTGGTCCCATTCACATTCCAGCTGCTGCTATTCCTGCTCCGAATAGACTAGACTAGACTAGACACACGCACACACCCACACACTAGACAGTCAATATTGAAGTTGTGTCAAGCGCTATGGTCGGGAGACCTCATCTTTTATGGGTCTTTGAGCAGAGTTCCACAGTAGTGTGCATGCACGTGTGCATGCGTGTGCATGCGGGTGCATGCGTGCGTGCATGCGTGCGTGCGTGCGTCCCCTCTGAACATGTGGACAGGGCCTGAACACTCTCCATCACATCGACTCTCCACTGACACACAAACACCAAGTTCAACAGCTAAGAAAACAAGGTTACACAAAGCTTCTATTTCCAGAGGTGACCCATACTGATATGCGTTTGAAATATATGCATTTACAGTTTCATAAGTCCTTTTCAATAGCACTGTCTAGGGCTGGATGGTTCTGACTTCAAATAAGACTCATGGTTAATTGAACGTTTTACCATAAACGTTAATTGAACTTTATTTTAATGTTGTTTGTTTTTTATTTGTTCAGTTGTTCATTCAGCTAAGGCAAGAGTTAACTTACTTTTTTAAAAAGACTGCAACGATTAATTGACATGAGCAAGTTAATGACAATTAATTAACTGTTGCCAATGTCAATTTCGCTAGTTTTTTGATTAAGTGCCCAGCACAGGCACTGTCTGCTAACAAGCTACAGACACAGACTGCAATGCATCATGGGTCACACAGGGCCTGTTCCCTTATTCTTTCTTTTACACTGTGCAAACTGATTAACCGAGTTAGCAAATTACATAGTTAAGACTGAAGATCAATTGCCAAAGAATAATAATTTAATTAAATCCTGTCATCAACAACTGTTGATGAAAAAAAGACTTATAACAAAAAATCTAAGAAAGGGCTGCCTAAATTCTAAAGTAGGGCTGCACGATATTGGAAAAATGTGTGATATGCGGTAATATTGCTGAATGTTGCGATGACGATATGTTTTACGATAAACATTTACATTTTTAAACATACTTTAAACATTTAAATATAGCTTTAACATCTTCCAGCTTAATCTTCACCCCTTCACCACTTCACATCTTACAGTAATGTCCCATTTATTGCAGTTAAGCCATGTTTTGCGATATGTGTATCACGATATTGTATACTGCGATATTACAATATTTTCGATATATTGTGCAGCCCTATTCTAAAGCTTGTCACAAGTGGATAAGATAGAATGGAGAAAAGAAACAATCTAATAATGAGAAAAGAGACTAAAAGGAGGAGGGGAACCCCTTGCATCTGTTTTGCATTGAGAGATCCTCCTTAATTAAAACATTAGCATTATTACGCCGGCTTTTCCCCCTTGCGTGTCTAACAAGATTAAGCTCCGCCCGCAGACATCCAGCGATGATATAATTTCACAGCCATTGTTTTTCCACCACAAAAACAGGATTAAACGGTGTGTGTGTGCGTGTGTGTGCACGCATGTCTGTGTATGGGTTTGTGTGTGTACATAAGAGAAAGAGAAACAGACAGAGATACAGAGGGATGGAGAAAGACAGAGAGAGAGAGAAAGACAGGGAGACAGAAAGAGAGACAGAAAGAGAGAGACAGAGAGGGAGAGAGGGAGAGAGACAGAGAAACAGTGAGAGACAGACACACAGACTCTGTGTGTGTTTAAATGTCCCCATCCCCTATCTAAACACAGATGAGTTATTTGTTCAGGCAACAGCCACTGCTCCCAGCACAGGCAACCATTTAGGCCACCTGTAATTAAAGACTGATTTGGCTATTCTTAGATGAGCCAAGTGTGTTCTAGGAAAGACATGAGGACACACACTGAAGGTGACCCACTACCACAGCAGTATAGTTAAAGGTGTACTTCCACGAGAAACCGTTTAGTACTTGCTCTTTTGAAATATGATAGGTCACCCCGAGTTGCATATGCATGCTGCATATCAAAATGTTTTTCTACCCCCATTTTCTATATCAGTCAAAAGAAGACAATAGGCAGAAAACCGACCCAATGTGAAAAGGGCCTGCAGCGTGACGTAGACGTGCAAATGCATATAAGAGAAACTGACCGAATGGGCTTTAAATGATGTTAGCCTGTGACTGACTCGCATAAGATTAGCAGGCTAGTTGAATGACTGAACTGCATTTAGCCGGGCACTTGCACTGCTTTGTCATGCAAATATTACCATTCTGAAACGTTCATTGACAAACGGTCAGGAAGCGACTGTGCTTGTGCCATCTCTCCTTCCTCTTCGGATTCAGGATCAAACACATAAGGCTGTATCTCCGGAGACATTCTGTGTGCAGTTTTAGCGCTGTCAAGTTGACTTTTCCCCTTTACCTTACTCGGCTATAAGTTGACTGTGGGGCAAAGGAAGCTGCAGGGAGCGTGTCACGCCGCTGGTGAAATCGTGTCATTCTCCCGGCCCCACCCCCTCCACCAAACTAAAACAGCCCGAAACAGATGCACTAGAACATTTTTTTCAAAACCAGCGCACAGGGCAATTATTAATACCAGAGAACACCGCAAAATTAATGAAAACATGGTGGAAGTACACCTTTAATGAGAACATCTATTCTATCTGACCAGCTACTGATCTACATCAATCTGGGTTGTGACGATTCTAATAGCGAGCAGCTTATCTTTTACTGCCACCTACTGTTAGAAAAGGTGAACTGCAGCCAGCAGAGTATGGAGTTCATCAACCATCTCCCTCACATGGTGTACATCTATTTTGTTACCTCTGCCAGCAGAGGTTATGTAATTATCGGCATTTGTTTATTGGTTTGTTTGTTAGTTAGCAACATAACTCAAAAGGTTATGGATGGAGTTTGATGAAATTTCTAGGGTAAGTGAAAAATGATACTTAAAAGATACTTAAAAGTGATTAGATTTTGATGGTGATCTGAGCTGCCTTGGCGGAGGTCTGCGCTGTCTGAGTGCGTTTTTCTTTGTTTATGTCACCCACTTTCTGCAGAACAAAAGAAATGTTCCTCATATACAGACCCTGTATTACATGTCGTAACCTAAAACAAAGGACCGCTGAGGTATCCAGTGGACATTGAAGATATCTTGTTAAAAACTACTACCCTAGAGGCAATCACTTCTTCTCTGTACCGCCAAACCATTAAAAAACATTTATTGAAACTCCTGATACGTTCATAGCTCCTAAAAGCTCTTTTTTAAGACTCCTAGTAGCTCCACAGCCATTATCTGTGGAAACCCTGTGCTTTGAGCAAAAAAAGAGAAAATGCATTCCAGGTTTTTCCCACGGTAGTAATCACTGCTATCTGTTTAGAGACTTGCAAAGGGCTATTTGAGAAAAGTAATTCCTCTCAAATACTTCTTACTGGACGCCTGCCCCGGCTAAAATACTGGTGTGTGTGATTGGCCAAAAAAGTCATGCTCAGGTCCACCACAAGGTGGCAGCAAACCAAACTTTTGCCTCCAGCAGCACAGTTGGTCTGGCGAAGAGAGTAAATCTCTGCTTCAAACACACACGCACACACACACACACACACACTCCTACCTCCCTCTCTCTGCAGTCCTACTGTGCCGGCTCCATGCATCTTAAGAGGGGCCGGCAGTACGGAGCTAACATGCTCACAAGACAGCACGGGGGCGCGCTAGAAATTGCAGCCATCAATCACGGAGCCAAGCACTCATTCCGAAGCACTGCCGGGCTTCCGTAGTCACGTGTGGTGGAGAGGCAAGAGTCACAGTCACAGTCACAGTCACACGCACACACACACAGTCACTGCTCAGGAGCCTGCCAAAGCATGGCAAACGCTTAACGAGTCAGGCAGGAGGACGTCAGCCTTGAAATCACCCTGGAAACCGGCACCGCTTTGGAGCCATGAATTATGCAGTGGGGCGAAAGAGCCGACCCCTGCTAAAAACTCCTCCTTGACAGAACTGTGTGGGGGCGGGGGGGGCGGGGAGGGGACAGAACAAGCATTGCCACCTCGCATAGCATCACATAGTGTGTGTGCATGTGTGTGTTGGTGGGTGTGTGGGTGTCTGTGTACATAAGAGAGAGACACACACAAAACAGACTCAGAGAAATAGAGAGAGAAAGATAGAAAAAGAGAGAGAGAGAGAGAAACAGACTCAGAGAGAGATAGAGACAGAGAGAGAGAGAGAGAGAGAGAGAGAGAGAGAGAGAGACAGAGACAGACAGAGAGAGAGAGAGAGAGACAGAGACAGAGACAGAGACAGACAGAGAGAGAGACTCTGTGTGTTTAAGTGTCTTTGCATATACATGTGTGTGTCCCATCCGCTATCCAAACACAGATGACTTATTTGTTCAGGCAACTGCCACTGCTCCAAGCGCAGTCAACCATTTAGGCCACCTGTAATTAAGTCAAAATCAAAGTGCACTTCTTTGTCAATTCACTATGTATCAGGCATTACACAGAGGACTGAAATTGCGTTTCATCAGACACCAAATGTGCAATGGGAGCCCTTGTGGTACAGGGCGCTGCCATCTTGGAATCACACTGAAGACACACTCTTATTATACAGTATTTACACACACTATCTCTCATGACATCTCTGATATACACACACTTTCATCTCACAGTCTACACACACTCTCAGCACACGGCATCTACACACGCTGTTTCTCATCATACAGCATCTACACACTCATGTACACACACTCTAATGTACACACACACTCATGTACACACACTCTAATGTACACACACACTCATGTTCACACACTCTAATGTACACACACACTCATGTTCACACACTCTAATGTACACACACACTCATGTTCACACACTCTCTCTCATCACAAAGCATCTACACACACTCCTTCAGCACATGGCATCTACACACACAACCTCTCATCAACCTCTACGCACACACTCTCATCTCACAGCCTCCACACACACACTCTCATTACACAGCATCTACACACACTGATCACACAGCATCTACACACACACACTCTCCTCACACAGCATCTACACACACTCTCATCACTCAGCATCTACACACACACTCATCACTCAGCATCTACACACACACTCATCACACAGCATCTACACACACACTGATCACACAGCATCTACACACACTCTGTCTCAAGAAGAGAAAAGAGAGGAGAACGCTGCCAACCCAGGAGAGGGCTTTTACTGATGCTCTTTCATGTGTCATGGAATAACACTTGAAGATGCTGTGTGTGTGTGTGTGTGTGTGTGTGTGTGTGTGTGTGTGTGTGTGTGTGTGTGTGTGTGTGTGTGTGTGCGCGTGCGTGCGTGTGTGTGTCTGTGTGTGTGTGTGTGTGTGTGTGTGTGTGTGTGTGTGTGTGTCTGTGTGTGTGTGTGTCTGTGTGTGCGTGTGTGTGTGCGTGTGTGTGTGTGTGTGTGTGTGTGCGTGCGTGTGTGTGTGTGTCTGTGTGTGTGTGTGTGTATGTGCGTGCGTGCGTGCGTGCGTGTGTGTGTGTGTGCGTGCGTGTGTGTGTGTGTGTCTGTGTGTGTGTGTGTGTGTGCGTGTGTGTGTGTGTGTGTGTGCGTGCGTGCGTGTGTGTGTCTGTGTGTCTGTGTGTGTGTGTGTGTGTGTGTGTGTGTGTGTGTGTGTGTGTGTGTGTGTGTGTGTGTGTGTGCGTGTGTGTGTGTTTCTATGTGCGTGCGCTTGTGTGCATGCTTGTGAGCATGTGTGTGTACGTGCATCTGTGTGTGTGCATGTGTGTGTGCATGCGTATATGTGTGTACACACGTAAAGACACTTGTCCAGCAGGGCTCTGTAAAATTGCACTGTGTTTGCTAACACAGTAGAAAATATAACACAAAAAAGCGACAATCAATCTCAATCCAATTCTGCAGAGCTTTGGTGCACACACAAACACTGTCAGGCAGAGAGACAGACAGACAGACCGAAAGTCAAGACGTTTGTGTCATATTCCCTCAAATGCTGAATAGAGAGGGGTGGAGTAAAGAGAAACTTCAGGCCCTGCAGTCTTTCTTTCAATCCCTCTCTCTCTTTCTCTCTCTCTCTCTCTATCTATCTCTCTCTTTCTCTCTCTCTCTACCTATCTCATTCTGTTTCTGTCTTCTCTCCACCCCCTCTCTTTTTCTTGTCTCTGACTCATTCCTCTTTTCAAAGAGCAGACAGGTTTTCTTTGGGGCGCAGGGTAGGGGGTGCTGGGGTGGTGGTGGGGGTGCAAACCCAATTAAAGGACTCCAGTGATGTCTGGGCAGGACTCGCATGACTGGCTGATGGAGCGAGTGAGTGCAGAGAGAGAGAGAGAGAAGGAAAACGGAGAGCTAGCTGGAGAGGTAGCCTTGGCAACCTGAAAAAGCATGTGAAAGAGGGAGGTGAGAGGGGGTAAGCGTGTGTGTGTGTGTGTGTGTCTGCGTATGTGCATGTGTGTGTGTGTCTGTGTGCGAGTGTGTGTGCATAAAAGACAGACACACACACACACACACACACACACAGAGGAAAGAGTGAGGGTGGGAGAGATGGAGAGTGTGAGAGAGAGACTGAAATAGCAAAATGGAACATGTCAAAAGCAGGCAAGATAGACGGAGGAGACAGAAAAAAGTGCACTCTGAAGAGCAGCACCCTCTCCCCTTACACACTCACATCCACACACACACACACACACACACACACACACACACTCACATACACACACACACACACACACTCACTCACATCCACACACAGAGACACACACACACACACACTCACTCACATCCACACACAGAGACACACACACACACACACACTCATATACACAAAGAGACACACACACACACACACACACACATCCACACACATACACACACACACACAGGCACATGCATGCCTGCACACACACACACACACACACACACACACACACACACACACACACACACACTGCTCATTAAAGCTCAGGAGGGAAGCGCTGTCAGAGGCCATCAGCTCCTCTACTGTAATGAGTAAATAACAACCCTGGC
>CM050207.1:31689407-31709407 GCA_027475355.1 Coilia nasus
TACACAGAGTAGGACTTTGTGGCAAAGAATGCATACATGTTAGCAGTGTTGTACAAGATGAGGAGTTGCTATGTTAGGAATAAGTAAATGTTGTCATTTTAGTTTCAGCTCATCCTGGGGCTCTCATTTGTGTGTGTGTGTGTGTGTGAGTGAGAGAGAGAGAGAGGGAGAGAGAGAGAGAGAGAGAGAGAGAGAGAGAGAGAGAGAGAGAGAGAGAGAGAGAGAGAGAGAGAGAGAGAGAGAGAAACTGACCATAAAGTACCATAAGGAGAGAGAAAGGAACTGACCATAAATGGTCCTGCATGAAGTAGTCATCACATCTCATGTTAAATCCCCACTTCAGTTCCTCTACAGAGCCCCTGTGATGTCTGTGAAGGAGAACTTATTCCATGACCAGCTAATCTTTCCTGCATACACTATGTGTAGAAAACAGTGGTCTTTGTATTACTTTCATTGAAAATGTTTGATGAAATGATTTAGTTAGCAGACATTGTATCTGTAGTTACTCACTCTTGTACTATTATAATTAACACAGGCAAATAAAACTGGTAGCCAAACAAGAGCCTTCCTTCAAAGCAATTTCCTTCCAACTGCAAAAGGGTCCTTTTAAGGAGACCAACCAGAACTTCATTTCAAGTGTAGGGCTCCATGTTTTAAGTTTGTCTCCCATGTCCAACCTGTCATCAGGTGACTGACTGCCTGTCACTATGTGCAGTGGCTAGAGGATATGTGATTGACAAAAAGAGGGGGCTTCTCCGGTTAGGGAGAGGCGGGCCACCATTGGGTATAGTTTCCTGCTCCTTGTACGTTTTGTCCTTGTCACACAATACAAACGTGAAACTTCACACTGTGGAAAGGTGAAACCCAGAGCTGAAATGTGGATTGGCTGAAGACGCGGGAGAGGTGGGAATTCTTCCCATTCTGTGCCTGTCATCAGCTCTCAAGTGTCTGTCAGACCTCCCAAACATCGGCCTGCCTTTATGAACGGGGCCAGGTGTGTGTGTGTGTGTGTGTGTGTGTGTGTGTGTGTGTGTCTTTTACAGGGCAGTACACTCCTGTCTAGCGGCAGGATCCATCAGAGCCTACTTGTGAATGTATAGTTTGTGAGTGCGAGTGTGTGTGTGTGTGTGTGTGTGTGTGTGTGTGTGTTTGACTGGAGGCATGGGGTGTCTTGACAGAGTGTCCTAAACTCATATCTCAGAGGGCAAGGACCACCGGGGACTGTGTTTGTGTGAGGCGAAGGCAAAAGCATTAATCTTATTTACACTGTGAGGGGGGGAGTGGTGCATGGTTGCGTCTCAAGCCGCACCTAGAGAAAGGGGTGGGGATCAGATCAGCCTGGGGGTGAGGGTGGGGGTGGGGGCCTGATCCAGGGGCATGTAGACACACTGCCTGTCGGAGTCATCTCTTTTGAAAGGAGAGAACGCTAGAGAGAGAGAGAGAGAGTGTGCAGACACAAGGCGGCAGGAGTGACTGACTCTGCAGTGGTGATATAAAGAAGGGGTGTCGACATGTTTTTAGCGTTAAATAGCAAGATGACAGATGTGTTTGCGTGAAGAGCGGACAGGGGACGTCAGGATCGAGCGCGGCTAAAATTACCCAGAGGCTCTTCTCACGTCCATGAGTGCGGCTCAACGCCCCTCAGGTCTCAGTACCTTTCTGGATCTTCTCCTGGGCGGGAGGCGAGGGGCATACGGTACCTTCTGCACCTCCGTCCACCGCCCTCCCCAGGCGAGAGGCACCCTTCCTGGGGCCGAGCATGGCCCTGCGCGTGGAGGTCCGGGTTCCAGAGCGGGGCCACAGCAGACTGTCCTGCGAGCACTACAAGACGGTAAGGGGGTGGGTGGCAGGGGGGTTGGGTGGGGGTGTAGGGGGGTGGGGGTGGAGGTGTGTACCTACGCTCTCAGCCTTGCACTCTTCCCAGACAGCGCGGGAAGAAAACTCAGGGGATGGAAGTGGAGGCACGGCCCCACACAAAAATAGCCAGACTCCCTCTCCATGCCAAACGCTGGCCACGTTTAGAAGGGGGATAGAGAGCGGAGAGTAGAGGGGGTGGGCGTGCAGAAACAAGGAGCAGAAAGCGGGGAGGCTATTTTTGAGCTGCGTCAGCAGGTAGCCTGGCCTGCCCTGGGAAGATGAATAGAAGTATAGAGACCGTGCCAGTTGTTCAGCTTGTGTGCATCGGGTTCAAAAGGTGGGTGGATGTAGGTGAGGGCGGCCACTTGAAACTGCAGACTGTGGGTTTGATAGCTGAGCCAAACTATTTATTTTTATCCCGCCAGATTACGGATTGTTTAAGGGTTGTGTTATTTGTGGATTTCATGGCTTTATACATTTTAGACGTCCTTCCCCCCTGTGGGCAATACCCCAATTCACGCTGAGTGTTTGTTGTGGTTGCCAAGTGCGATTGCTGTAAGTTAGATAACATGTCCTCATACCACAGTGGATCTTGTGTTTACTTTATCTAGATCTGCTTTCAGGAGGGCTTCATTTGAGCGTAATCGCTCTTTAAGTGACTAGTTTTTAGAGCACGGCTTTCTTTACGTCGAGACAGAGGGCAGCTCCGGGGAGTAATCGAGTAGAACAAGCCGACCCTTTGTTTCTGTGGGAACAGTGGAGTTTGCTTCTGTTCTGGACTTTTCCATTGTGTGTGTGTGTGTGTATGTGTGTGTGTTTGTGTGTTTGTGTGTGTGTGTGTGTGCTTACAGTGGTCATGGCAGCCTTTCATGAGCCACCTTTGTTGGTGTTCCAACTTGCTGCCTTGTCAGCAGCAGCAGCAGTCAGTACTGAGTGAGGGACTTTTAAAACACCCCCACACACACACCCCCACACACACAGCACACCACACACACACCCACACCCACACACACACACCCCCACACACACAGCACACCACACGCACAGCTCTCACACACACACACCCCCACACACACAGCACACCACACGCACAGCTCACACACACACACACACCCACACACACAGCACACCACACGCACAGCTCACACACACACACACACCCACACACACATGCACACCACACGCACAGCTCTCACACACACACACACCCACACACACATGCACACATGCACAAAGAACACCTGTTCAGCTGTCATGAGCTATCATGAGCCGTCATGACCAACTCCAAAGACTTGCTTTGACATCAAAGGCTGCCTTTCTCACACTATTGATGGTTAAGCCCAGGCCGCAGAAAGTCCCGACCAAAAAAAAAAAAGTGTTCTTGTCAGACAGCAACTATACAGTAAGCGTGTGTTACATGGCCTTTTCCTCTGAGGTGTGTATGTGTGTGTGTGTGTGTGTGTCTGTCTGCTGGTGGGTTGACGGGTGACTCAGACACACACATAGCCTTGTAATCTCTTGGTGTGGTGTGTTTCAATCAGTGGTGTGTGGCCTGAGAGAACTGTGACTCGGGCTTCAATGTGTGGGAGGGTTGCATTCGAGACAGTGCTGTGTCACCGTGTTTGTGTGGTGTGTGTGTTTGTCTGTGTGTGTGTATTTGTGTGAGGTTGTGTCTGTGTGTGTGTGTCTGTATGTGTTCGTTTGTGTATCTGTGTGGGTGTGTGTGTGTGTGTGTATGTCTGAATTTATGTGGCGAGCGTGTGATGTGAAGTGGTGGCGGTGCGCTGCTGTAAAGTTGACCTTCACGTCTCTCATCAGGACAGCACTTCATTCCGCAATGTTCCCTGCTGATCAGAACTGGTGAAAATATGATTCAGAACCCCCAGTCAATGTGTGTGGCCCATTAGAGCCATGCAGTCACATCACATTTCTGCTGACTCATGTCGCCTGAGTTTTTGTGTGTGTCTGTGTGTGTGTATGTGTGTGTGTTTGTGTCAGTGTCTGTGTCTGTGCCTGTGTGTGTGTGGTTGTCTGTATGTGTGTGTGTGTGTGTGTGTGTGTGTGTGTGTGTGTGTGTGTGTGTGTGTGTGTGTGTGTGTGTGTGTGTGTGTGTGTGTGTGTTTGTGTGTGTGTGTGTGTGTGTCTGTGTGCGGGTGTCTCTGTGTGTGTCTGTGTGTGTGAGGGGAAGATGTAGCCACAGTCTAACTGGGCAGACAGACATGCAGACACTCTGCGTGGTGTGTGTGAGAATAAGAGTCCCATTCTGTCGGAGGAAGCGGTTTACTATTACACGATAGGGAATGTGCTGATCCCTGGGTCCAATATACGCCCTCCCAAAAAAAGCCTCCCTCTCTCCCCCCCGGATGGATCCCATCCCAACCTGCGGCCCAAGATCTAGAACCTTCCAAAGGGACAGAGAGCCAGGAGAGCAGTGGGTGGCAATAGTAATGACGGTTGACATCGGTGGAGGACGTGAGGACGTTTTGGAGGGAATTTTGGATTGACATCAGATGGAAATTTGGTCTTATGTAATGAAAGACAAAACAAAGGCTCTAAGACCCAGCAGAGGAGGACGGGTGGCACTGTTGGGTTTTCTTTCAGTTTCCACGACCACAAGCAATCCCCCACTGCTGCGGTTAATAGCGAGACGATCTTAGCTTTTCACGCGGAGCGCTGCATCGCTGCTCTTAATGCAGCTGTAGCTGCTGTTGATGCTGCCTGCAGTTGTTGATGGTATAAAAAATGTGCTTAATCATTGGCTCATTTCCACCAAACACTCTCCGTATACAGCGCGTAGACAGCAAGTGCCCGTTTTCTGTCCTTATTTATTTAGAATGTACGTTAACAGATTAGACCATTTCCACACCCGCACCCGTGATCTGAGCATATTCTGTTACACATACACACGGTTTTGTGCTGAACATGCTCAAGTCGGTGAAAATGAGGCCTTAGGGCCTTTTGTAGGAAGTAAGCAGGGGTCTTTTACGCTATGATAGGGTGAAATCCCCTCTCTGCATTCTGACAGCTCAAAGTAAAACATTAAAAGAGAGATTCCTTCTTTCATTTCTCTCATCGCTTTGAGCTAGAGATGATGAGATTTCATCAGTGTTGCACAAGGCAGCAAGTGTCTCTCTCCCTCTCTCTCTCCCTCTCTCTCTACCTCTCTTTCCTTCTCTCTCTTCTTTTCCTCTGTCTGCCCTGGGGCATTCATGGTCCACAGACGTGATCTGCAAGCCAACAGCAGCTGTGCTGCATCACCTTCAGAAGCTTTTAGTCTTGTTGCCCTGTCAGAAGGTGAAAAGTTTTGGGAACGCTAAAAACGCTTCTCCTAAAGATCTGTGTCACTCCAAGCCTCTTGTTTCCTGTTTTTGAGTGAGGCTTGTTGAAGACTGGCTGGCTTTGACCCTGTAATAAAGGGCTAGCGTGTTTTTCTTCCCCCAGCTCCCTCGGCCTCGGTCCTGCCCACCCTCTCGTCCCTCCAGGGGACATGTGGGGGAGAGGGGTCCTGCCGCAGTGATTGGCAGCTGGGATTTTCACCTGGTTTTTAATTACCTAGTCCTTGCTATGACCCGCACGAAACAACTTCAAAGTGCACTTCTTTCTGCTCTCTACCTCTGCACTCTGCTGGTACCTGTGATTTGTCCCTTGTGTGAATCACCATTCTCTGTGTGTATATTGTGTGTGTATAGTGTGTGTATAGTGTGTGTACATGTGTGTGCTTGTGCACACATGAATGATCTGTTTGATACCTGAGGAGTGAGTTTTGCAAGGACTCTATGTATGGCTGTGTGTGTGTGTGTGTGTGTGTGTGTGTGTGTGTGTGTGTGTGTGTGTGTAGGTGTGTATGTGTGTGTTTGTGTGTGCACACGCATGCCTAAATGATCTGTGCTTGATACTTGAGAACTGAGTAGCCGTTTCTCTGTGTTTGTGGATAGTGTGTACACGTATATTTGTAAATGGGCACTAGTCATGCCACTCTCATCTTCTTTCAGTAGCAATAAATACATTTTGTGTGTGTGTGTGTGTGTGTGTGTGTGTGTGTGTGTGTGTGTGTGTGTGTGTGGTATGGCAGGAGCACCTGTTGTTTGCCATCAGCAGGGTGCAGTGATTCATGCCCTGAGTTTGAGTGTGGAAGTACCCACAGGTCTGTTTTCACTTAAAACAGAGCAGCTAGCATTGCAGAGCAGGGAGTGCTGTCAGGCAAGTGTGTGTGTGCATGCGTTGTGTACATGGCTGACTGTGTGTATGCATTTGTGTATGTGTGTGTCTGTGTGTGTATACGACTACTAGGTCATGTGGGACTCATCATGACAAGACAGAGATTTATTTTCTCTGGTAATTGTTCAAATAAGCCCTTAGTGTGAGTGGTGTGTGTGCAAGAGCGTGTGTGTGTTTGTGAAGGAGCAAGCAAGAAAGGGAAGGAGACATATGTGATGACAAGCAGACATGCATTTCTCAAATTCCAGTAGCTTGTCCTCACAGTATCTTACAGCTCGTAGAAATGTATTCAAATCGCCTACTTTGTTATAAAACGACTGGTAGCAGACACAACAAAAGAAAAAGTATTTAATCCGTTCGTTGTCATTAATGTCCCTCGTATCTCCTTGCATTGTTCAAATTGTAATCATTTTGATCCGATGATGGTGGCGGATGAGGTCAGTGTTTGCTGCTCTCCGTAGCGCGCACATAATTGCTCACTCCTAGCTTCTCTCTCTCTGTCTCTCTTCCTCCTGACCCTATCCACATACCCTTGGGGTGCTGAAGGTTTTTTCCGAGTTGAGGTTTGCGCTTTGAGTCCTCTATGGAAGCCCTCTAAGTTTTATTTACTGGCCTAATCCCCCGGATTTACCCGCTGTGTCTGCGCGCAGTTTACACACATCCCTCAAGGTAATGAGATGCCCAAAACTCTTACGGGAGAGAAGCTGCTTTAAACGACCAATTATGAACGAAGCTATTCAGATTATTCAGACGCTTAATTCAAATCCCCCTCGCCCCCCTCTTAGCCTTAGTGAAGGGTCTTTTCTGGCCCTTGGCCGTGATGTCAGGGAGCGCCTCATTTGAGAATAAGCTCCGAGAGCGGCAGCCCTGAATACTTGAATTGTGCACAATGGGATTGAATTTGAATACCATGCCGATATGCCAGCCGAGGCCAACAAAAGGAAAGATGA
Source organism: Coilia nasus (assembly GCA_027475355.1). NCBI lineage: Eukaryota > Metazoa > Chordata > Actinopteri > Clupeiformes > Engraulidae > Coilia > Coilia nasus. Next base: position 31,696,433 of record CM050207.1, read on the forward strand.
ACGCGTTCCGAATTTCCTCTCCCCATTATATTTTTTAAAGCATTAATCACAGACTGTTTTGTTTAGTAAGTTTTTTTCAGCGTCTTGAAAAAATATTGTTGAAACTTCGTCAGGCACTAGTTTTTGTTTGCATTGTGTGGGTGTTTGTCGGCAACTCGTCAAGGAGGCTAACGTCTACCCTCCTACTCTGTTGCTACAGATTTACACGGATTGGGCGAACCATTACTTGGCGAAGTCGGGGCATAAGCGACTCATCAAAGATTTACAGCAAGACGTGTCGGATGGGGTACTGCTTGCGGAAATCATTCAGGTCGTGGGTAAGTAGACGATTTGCTAGTGACTATTCGTTTACATAGGCTATTTCTCTACCGAGTTTCTTTATGTGATATGTAATCAGATTATCAGAATGTAGGATGATTAAAATCATTGACGATCAAATTAGTCTGTTATATGATAATTGCTCATTTGATAGGTTTATTACATCCCTTGTATATTAATGGATTAATTTTCCACTCATCTCCCCCTAATGATGTTAATAAATGTTAAATTAGTTTTATCTCATTAGGTGTCCAAATATATGCCTTAATAAATTAACCCTCTTGTTTTGTCATATAACTACCTTTTTAACGAAAGTATTTACGGTTGAACAAGTATTTTTAGCACCTCACCTGTAACTACACTTTTGCTATAGATTAAAGAATAAAGACTTAGGAAATTGGGTGCAATGAAATGTTATTGTACTCCTAGACTTCCATTCTTTTGTGAATACTGTAATTGCATCGCTTTCAAAGGCAACCCCCAATTTTGGAGGGGTTTCTAAGAAGGTGTGGCACTGTTCCCCCCAACACACACACACACACACACACACACACACACACACACACACATTTCCCTTTGGAAAAAAGCAACTGTGTCACTGCGAACTGTGGGACCCTCCCTAAGTTTCACACAGGCACTTTGCTCATATGTTGGGCTCCCACACTCATCCCCAGCAACCCCCCACCCCTACCCCCCTACCCCACTCCAACTCCCCTCCTACAGCCTTGCATTCAAACAGGAAGCATCATTCCCTCATTCCCACTCCCATTCCTGTCCACCCAGTTACTGGCTCCCCCAAATCCCCCCCCACTATACCACCACCACCACCACTAGCAACCACCACTAGCCAGAAAAGCCCCTGCCCATACACCGACTCGGAGAGACTGCGACAGCAGGGGATTTTCTGTGGGTGAGAAATGGGTCACGCTCCGACAGCCGTGCTGCCTTTTCGAGAGACGCTAACGAGGGGCCTCTGCATCCCACAATCCCATGCTGCTCTGCTCTCAGTGTGGGTGCCCACTGGCGTTGCCGCCGTGCTCTCAGCAGTCCGGGAAAAAGAATGAAAAAGACCCCTCCAGAGACAGCTGAATAGGAGGCTCAGATGGAATGGAAAGCCCCGCGTCGGTTATCTGATTTCCCGACTCAGGGCTCTCTCAGTCTCTCAGTCCCTGTGTCTCGGCCGGGTCTGTGTGTCTTGTGTGTACCCATGCTAGACTGGAAAAGGCCCAGCAAGGGACATAGTCACATGCAGTCATGCCCACTCACTTACACACACACACACACACACACACACACACACACACACACACACACACACACACACACACACACACACACACACACACACACACACACACACACTGCAGTCACTGTACAGGCCGTAAGCTAGCAGATTGGGGGAGATAGTGTGTTTGGGTAAGGGAGAGAGAGAGTGACATAAAGGCAGCAATGGTGTACATTTCAGTACACGAACACACAGCTGACTGATGGAGCTCAGCCTGGGGTAAATCCAAAGACACACACACACACACACACACACACACACATGCTGACCACCAGCTGACTAGTGTAATTCGAGGTCAGGTGACACCATCATCAATGCTATCCCAACTGTGTGTGTGTGTGTGTTTGTGTGTGTGTGTGTGTCCACTCTGGTTCACTTTGTAGCTGCCCCCAGAGACAGGGGAAACCTCACACCATACTATTGCCCCTGAAATCTGAGTGTGTCTCTCTGGAGCACATGCACAGACACACACACACACACACACACACCGTACATAAACATCTCTTTCTCTCTCTCATTCTCTCTCCTTCTTTCTCCCTCTCTCTGTCTCACGCACGCACAGACACATACACATTGCCTTTTTCTGGATGCTGTTGTGCTCTGATGATGGGCTAGGAGGACCATCTCAGCCCAGAGAAATGTAAAGGGAGACGGAGAGAGATACAGCCATGTGTCCCTCACGCTAATCCTCCTTAGCCACATACAGCATTTGATTTCTCCCGCCTGTCCACATCTCACACACACACACAAACACGGACACACACACGGACACACACACACACAGATTTGTCACTGCACACAGACACAGACATGTACACCCACACACATGGACACACACACATGCACACACACACACTCACACACACAGATTTGTCCAGCCTGTCTGTGTGTCAACATGAAAGGAGTCTCCCCTGCAGTGAGGAAGGGATTCTCCATCCAGACAGAGCCACCGCCACGACCACCACCGCCCTGTTTGGTCCTGTCCCGTCCTGTCCTGCCTGTTACCATATCCCACCAGCCCCGCCAGAATAAACCACTGAGCGCCACAAAGTGCCGCGATCTTGCCATGTGGCCCTCCGCCCCAGACCACTTCCTCAGGGGTCGGGTATTAAAGAGATGGAGCGTACAGACTGCGGCGCACAGCTGTGGTTGTTATGACTACTGTCATTGTGATGGATGGGTGGTGCGATCGGAGCTGCTTTTGTCAACAACCGCCCCGACACCCCCTACACCCTCCCACCCCAATCAAATGTATCAGTTGCAGCCTTACCAGATTGTTTATGGGGCATTTGTGGTGGTGATGGTGGTGGTGCAGTCAAGTGTCCTGTCCTGAGATGTTCACACACATGTCTCATCATTCCCATTCCATGCTGTAGGTCACCCACCCACTCACCTACCCACCCACCCATACACACACTGCAGATAAGGTCTGTGTGTGTGTGGCTGTGTGTGTGTGCATGTTTACTTGTTTTTTGTCTCGTGGCCCCCCTGCGAAGCTCAGGTCAGGTGAACAAGCACTCCCTGTGAGCCGGCCCATAAAGCCTCCCATACACACAGCAGTCGCATGGGCCCTGTGGCGGAGCTGCGCCGTGGGCCCCATGGGGCCGGTGCTGCAGTTCTGTGTGGCTGTCAGCACAGATGTCAGCTGTGAAGTGCAGGCCTGGGGGGGGGGGGGGTGAGAGAAGGATGGCTCCGTGTCTCAGCTGCTGTGGGCTGGGCTTGGGGTGGATGAGCTGGCTGAGAAGGGTGTGTGTGTGTGTGTGGGTGGGTGGGGAGGTGGGGGATCACCCGCCCCTGTGAACAACCCCCAGCTACACGCAGAGCAGGAGTGCAGAGTCGCCGCCACCAGTGCGCCATCCTGACAGGCCACCCCTCTGCTCACACACACATACACACACATACACGCACATACACACACACACCAGGGAGACATTTGCTCCATCTAGATCTTGTTTCACCGCACTGGAGGCAGCAGTCACGTCCATACACACGCGCCTGCACGGTCACACTCAAACATAGTCACTCACTCACACACATCTACACGCACGCACATACACGCGCAAATATGTAAAACCACCGGCCTGCTCTCGTAGTCTATTTAAAACAGGGCTGTCCTGAGAAAAAGGCACAGCCATGCTTTGACTTATAGCTGGAGGCAAATCGATCATTCACTGTGGATTATATGGTCTTCATCTCTCCTCTCCTTCAGCCAATGAGAAGATCGAAGACATCAACGGATGCCCGAAGAGTCGGTCTCAGATGGTGAGTCGTCATCTCTTATTTTGCCCCTGCTTTATATTTTATGATGTGTTTTCTTCTTGGTAGTTTAGTGTCAGGGCATATGTGATGGTGTGTGTAGATTTGTGTGTATGCATGGGTGTGTGTGTGCACGCATATGTATATATTTGGGTGTGCTTGAATCTCTGTGGCTATTCGACAAGTTGTCATGGGGTCTGTGATTTCCAGTTAATGTTTGTTTGGCATGTGTGTCTGTGTGTATGTATGTATATACGTATGTTTGTGTGTATGTATCTATTTATGTATGTATGTTTGTTTGTGTGAGAGAGAGAGGGAGAGAGAGAGAGAAAAGGAGAGAGAGAGAGAGAGAAAGTTAGTGTGTGTGATCTGCACGAGTGGGGACCCAGAAGAAGCCAGGACTCTGGTGATGGATGGCTACTTTAATGCAGTTATTTTCATATCGCCGCCTTCTGCGGTCCCCTCTTGACAAACATCTGCCTGCCTTGTCTCGGACCATTGGCACGCTCTCTGGACGGACAGAGAAGCCTGGACACATCCCAAACTTCTGTCTCCAGATTACAGACAGAGGGACAGCTCTATTTGTGCCTTCTCCGAGGAAGATTATGGAGCAAAAGACGAGAGGAAAGCCAAACGCGAGGCTTGAATATCAATGACAGCAAAAGAAACTTTTCTTTTTCTTTTTTTTTCTCTGGAAGAAATGAGGGTCTTTTTGTGGTCGGTCATGATTACAGGGGCTACTGTAAAGCCCTGATTGGCTACGATCTGATGAGTGGTTTCCTGTCTTTGTGGGGCAGCGGAGGGTCCTGTCATGTATGTTTGTATGTGAGTGTATGTTTGTATGTATGTGTGTGAGTGTATGTGTGTGTGCATGTGTATGTGAGAGACAGAGTGTGTGTGTGTGTGTGTGCGTGTGTGTGTGTGTGTGTGTGTGCGTGCGTGCGTGTGTGTGTGTGTGATAATGGCGTGTACATGTGTTTTGTGTTTTCTAAGCCTGGCGGTTTTACTCCACGGGCGTATTAGTCTATTGCCGGCCAGATCGCAACCCTCCTCGCTGATACCGCGGCTAATGGCAGACTGGCCAGCTAAATTTGGGCCTGGCTCCAAACCACACAAGGCTGAGACAGAGAGAGAGTGAGAGAGAGAGAGAGCGAGAGAGAAGAGCACGTGTTGGGATGGAAAAGCCTTTGAGGGGTTATTCCACCTTTCTGTACTTGTCCTATCACTGCATATCATGTTTTCCCTTCTTTGTCTGTTTCTGACTTCTCTCTCTTTCTTGCTCTCGTTCTTTTTCTCTGCTTCTCTCTCACTCTCTCTCTTTATCTCTCTCTCTCTCTCTCTTTCTCCCTGCCGTCATGCTCTGTGCCCCCCTGTGCCCAGCTAGCCCCCCAGTTATGCCCATCCAGACCTAATTACACCTCCCCAGAATAGTGTAATTGAGAGCCCTCTGATACTGTCTTTGTCCCACACACACACACACAAACATGGAAAAAAAACACGTGGTCTCTGTATTTGTGTGTATTTTATTTACTCTTATATAAGCTGTGGGCTACTGTGACTCCCTCTAGGTGATTTCATGTTTAATGTCAGATTTGTGTATTTTTTTCAACAGTAATTGGTGTTTGTATGTTAGGTTTCGAGTGTGTGTGTGTGTGTGTGTGTGTCTGTGTGGGTTGTATTTTGAATGGCCTGCTCTGCCGGGAGCCTAGAGCACTCAAGCAGGGCTGGATGCAGGTGCAAACACAGCCATTATGCAAATGGTGCTTTAGTGTGTTTATCCTCCGCAGAATCATGTGTGTGTGTGTGTGTGTGTGTGTGTGTGTGTGTGTGTGTGTGTGTGTGTGTGTGTGTGTGTGTGTGTGTAATCTGGGGCCCAGCTTTGGACAAACCGCTATGCGGAGCTCATTTGCGCCTCTCAGGCTGATTGCCGTGGAAACGGGACACTCCATCTGAGACGAGACGGTGCAGTGAGCATAACTGCTGTTAACCCCCAGTACTGCAAAACACAGTTCCCTTCAGTGTCTAAACACTCACTTCAGTTCAGTGTGTAAACACTCATTCCAGTTTAGTGTGTAAACACTCTCCAGAATCAAAGAGGGCCAAAGTGACAAGTAGCAGAACACTGGGGGGGAAGGTGGAGAGCTGGGTGGGGGGTGAGGGGTGCTGGGGTGGAGAGATTGGTGGGTGTTTTGGTAGGGGGGCGAGGGGTGCTGGGGTGGAGAGCTGGGTGGGGGTTTCGGTAGGGGGGCGAGGGGTGCTGGGGTGGAGAGCTGGGTGGGGGTTTCGGTAGGTGGGCGAGGGGTGCTGGGGTGGAGAGATTGGTGGGTGTTTCGGTAGGGGGGCGAGGGGTGCTGGGGTGGAGAGATTGGTGGGGGTTTGGGTAGGTGGGCGAGGGGTGCTGGGGTGGAGAGATTGGTGGGTGTTTCGGTAGGGGGGCGAGGGGTGCTGGGGTGGAGAGATTGGTGGGGGTTTCGGTAGGTGGGCGAGGGGTGCTGGGGTGGAGAGATTGGTGGGTGTTTCGGTAGGTGGGCGAGGGGTGCTGGGGTGGAGAGATTGGTGGGGGTTTGGGTAGGTGGGCGAGGGGTGCTGGGGTGGAGAGATTGGTGGGGGTTTGGGTAGGGGGATGAGGGGTGCTGGGGTGGAGAGCTGGGTGGGTGTTTCGGTAGGGGGGCGAGGGGTGCTGGGGTGGAGAGATTGGTGGGGGTTTCGGTTCGGTAAGATAGAGGTGCTGGGGTGGAGAGATTGGTGGGGGTTTAGGTAGGTGGGCGAGGGGTGCTGGGGTGGAGAGATTGGTGGGGGTTTGGGTAGGGGGATGAGGGGTGTAGAGAGAGGTAGGGTTTTGGGGTGGGGGTGTCTGGTGGTTTGGGTAGGGGGGTGGGTGTTGAAGAGATGGCTGGGGGTTTGGGTAGGGGGTGGGTTGGCGAGATGGGTAGCTGCTTACATGAAATCCACTCTTCATGTGTCACAACATAGATCTGTGGTGTGTGACCACAGAACATCTCTTTTTCATAATCTGTAGGTCCCCCCTTCTTTCTCTGTCTGTCTGTCTGTCTCTCTCTCTCTCTCTCTCTCTCTCTCTCTCTCTCTCTCTCTCTCTCTCTCTCTCTCTCTCTCTCTCTCACTCATTCACTCACTCACACACTCACTCACTCACTCACTCACTCACTCACTCACTCACACACACACACACACACACACACACACACACACACACACACACACACACACACACACACACACACACACACACACACACACACACACACAAATGCAGACTTTTCTCCCTTACCCGCGCTCCCTCCGTATCACCCCAGCGTACCCTTGTCTTCATAAAGCGCACGTTTTATCAGGGCCTGTACAAGCTCGTTGAGAGCTGGCCTCTGGATACAGTATCCTCCCCCCTGGGGCACCCACTACCTCCCCAGGAGACACACACACACACACACACACACACACACACACACACACACACACACGGCTCCACACACACACACACACACACACACACACACACACACACACACACACACACACACACACACACGGCTCCACACACACACACACACACACACACACACACGGCTCCACACTAGTGCTCTCCTGCCTCATCTGCATCTCCATGGGGCTGAGGCTCTGCGGTGCTGTTGGCACTGGACTGCTAAAAGCACACAGGAAGAGCAGTGGACTGCCATTGTACTGAGGGTGGGTGTGTGGGAGTGTGTGTGTGTGTGTGTGTGTGTGTATTTGTGTGTGTGAGATGCTGTTACGGATTCACTTAAGGATGTTTGTGTGTGTCTCTCTGTGTCTTTTTTTCAGTTGTGTTAAATACAAACTGGTTTTATTGTCATGACAAGCCAACAGTAATTGTTCTAGATGTAATAAAAGTTCCGGGACTTACCACGTCTGCGATTCAAGCAGAGAGCATAGGTCAGGTTCACACTGATTGGCAGTGCAGCAACAGACAGACAGAATTTCTGTCTGTATTACTGCTTGTCTGCTTTACATTTGCTTTCTCTCTCTTTCTCTCTTTGTCTCTCTCTTTTTCTCACTCACTCTCTCTGATTCTCTCTCGCTTTCTCACTCTTTCTCTCTCTCTTTTTCTTTCACTATCTCACTCTCTTTCTCCCTCTCTCTCTCTCTCTCTCTCTCTGCCTCACTCTCTTCCTTTATCTGTCTCACTCTTTCTCTCTCTCTCTCTCTCTCTCTATCTCACTCTGTCTTTCTCCCCCTCTCTCTTGCTTTCTCTCTCTCTCTTTCTGTCTCGCTCTCACCCTCTCTCTCTCTCTCTTTTTCTCTCTGTCCCCCTTTTTCTCTTCTTTTCTCTCTCGCTCTTCATTCACTCTCTCTGCTCCCTTCTGTCACTGTCTTTGTTGCCATAGAGAGAAGTGGCGGGAACTCGCTCGCTCGCCTGCTCGCAGTGCTTCTACCCAGAGCTTAGTTAAAAAAGCAGGAGGGGAATTACTCTGCCCTGTCTTTCATCCAGCGGCCTCTCTGTGGAGTGTGACTGCCAAGTGAAACATATAAATACATGCTCTCATGCGTGCCGGACTTCTGACACACTGTTGTCTTGTCAGATTTATGTGTTTGCCTACGGGCTAATTACAGACCAGGCCCAGAGGCCTCTGTAACACACAGCCTAACCGCCTCCTGCTTTGGCTGCACTGTGTGTGAGTGTGTGTGTGTGCGTGTGTGTGTGTGTGTGTGTGTGCATGTGTCTATGTATGTGAGTGAGTGAGTGAGTGTGTATGTGTGCATGTGTATTTCTGTGTGTACACTGTTGACAAGTTTCGTCGGAGCTGCAGCTTTAAAAAGGCAGCTGGAGAATCCCCTTAGACAAGTTCCCTCAGTTTTGCAATAAAGTGTAAAAAAGCCAGAGTGAGAGTGGTTAGGGTGGATTCCTGTCTTTCTCTGTCCTGTCTGTCCTGTCTTTAGATTTGTGTGTGTGTGTGTGTGTGTGTGTGTGTCTGTGTATGTATGTGTGTATGCTTGTCCATGTGTGTGTGTAAGAGAAGGAAGAAGAGAGAGAGATTGTGTCAGTATAGCACATCATCTGTCAACACACCGTCTTCCGATGGATGACAAGGTAACCCAGATCCGTCAGATACTACATGCCCCCACACACTCTCACCCTCACCCTCACTTCCGCGAGCGTAACCCATGAATGGATGGCTTGTGCTGGCGACATACTTCTGTGCCCTTGTTTAACTTTTTGGCGGTTTGAGGAGTGTGACGGCTGGAAATGAGCCTTGTCATGCGGCACTGGAAGCTGCACGTCCAGAGCCCTCTCCTGCACATGCCCCCCACTCAGGCCATCCACTGTGGATCGGTGTGGACCTCATGCTGTATCTACTTGTATTTATTTGTTTACGCATTAAACCCATTAAACATTACATTATATTACCCATTAAATATTACCTTATTTTATGTACAGTAAGCACGTCTATTACTGGGCGGGTGGTAAGAGACATTTCGATGCAAAATCAGTTAAAACAAGCACAATCAGAGATGGCAACCTGGTACCCCATATGGGTGGACAGACACACACACACACGCAGACGAACAGGGTCATTGCAATACCTGGTCAATTCCTCCGGGGACCAGTAACCTGGCCCCCCATACACACACACACACACACACACACACACACACACACACACACACACACACAGGGTCATTGCAATACCTGGTCAATCCCTCCGGGGACCAGGTAAAAAACTTTAGAAGTTCACTTACTCAAACCAAAGGTTTGTCTATTTTTGCAGGCATAACTTTTTCACCAAGTAAAGCCTCATTTTTAGTGAAACCGCAATAGAAATGGCACTATGTCGGTAAAAGGGTCACTTCCCCTACATTACATTTAGCAGGTGCTTTTATTCAAAGACATTTACAACTGAGGCAATCAATCAAGCTACAGCAACCCTAGGAGACCAGAGAAAAACAAGTGCAAGGAGAGCAGGTAGGGCAGTGCTGGTGAGAGGAATAATGAGTAAGAGTTGTTAGGTTAGGAGGTGTTTTAGTGTGTGTGTGTGTGTGTGTGTGTGTGTGTGTGTGTGTGTATATCTCTGTGTGTTTAAGGAGCATGTGTACGAAGACATGTTTTTTGTTTGTTTGTTTGTTGGTGTCATGTGTTGTTATTATTTGAAATGGCCCTTACATGAATGCCACACCACAGACAGCCAGCAGGGCAGTGTCCCTTAAGACCGCTCTGAGCAGGGCTGTGTGTGGGGGCAGTGTCCCTTAAGACCGGTCTGAGCAGGGCTGTGTGTGGGAAAGAAGGAGCTCAGGTTAATGTTTAACCGCTAATTATGGAGATCACCTGCGCTACCTCCTCAGCTCCTACACATCCCTGTCATTTCTCACTCTGGCCATGGGTGCATGTTCCTATGTTACCCGGGCTTGTTTGCTTTCCTCCATTGTAAGCCGGTTTGGTTAAAAGCATCTGGTAACTCCTTTAACTCTCCTGTACCTGTGCCTGTGAACACCATATCTTCTACTTTGTCTTTCTGGGAAAGTGTGAGCAAGAGAGATAGTCAAAGACACTACAAGAGATTAGAGATGGGGAGTCATAGAGAGAGAGAGAGAGAGAGAGAGAGAGAGAGAGAGAGAGAGAGATGTATGTTCTACATATCTTTATATTTCTAGAGAGAGAGAAAAACAATGAGGGGGGGGGTCAAACACACACGGAGAGGTGACGTGTGGGTCATCCGGCTGCCATGCAAAACACGCACGGAGTGTCATATCACTCGAGCGACACAGGTGGGCGTGACCTGAGCAGACGGTGGTTTCGGTCATTACGCCTCTCTCTCCTAATCCTGTGTGTGTTAGTCAGCTTTCTACTCTGCCTGTCTCTCTCTCTGTCACACTCTGCCTCTTAATTTCAACATCTCTCTACACACTGCAGGTAAAGGTGAGAATGGACTCATGTTAAATGTGTGCTGACTAATCAGTTTGGCAGTGGCTGTGTGCTTGTGGTTTATTCTGAATATATAAATTATCTGAATATGATGTATTTGTCTAATTTTTAGTCTTCACATGCTTTAATATAATTTAGTGTGGTTGTAATTAGTAACAGACTCTGAAGTCTGTCTTTCGCATTTCTCTGACAGTCTTTTGTGTCAGGCCTTGCCACCTTGTCCAGGGTCTTGTGAGGGTCAGTAGGACTCCAGCAGAGACAGACTTGAACACAGGAGCTCTTCTTTAAAAGCATTGAGACAACAACAGAGATAGATAAGGGGCACTAAGACTCCAGCAAGGCAGCCTTGAAGTCAGGAGGTCTTCTGTAAAAGCACTAAGACAGAGACAGAGACAGGTACAGGACAGTGACACTCCAGTAAGACAGCCTTGTGGACAGGAGCTGTAGTCTAAGGACACTGAGACAGAGCTAGAGATGGGGGACGCACATGGGCTCTCCTGCAGCAGCAATGTGCCTTTGAATGAGGGCTGTCATGAGGGGACAGTAGCACTGTGCCACTACTGCCGTGGTCCCATAAGGGGACAATAGCACTGTGCCACTACTGCCGTGGTGACATGAGGGGACAGTAGCACTGTGCCACTACTGCTGTGTGTGTTCCTTCATGTTTGTTAAGAGGGCAGACGCCAGTGGAGCTCTGCTGCTCCCTGGCTTGGCCTGGACACACTTGGAATGTGTACAATATGTGTTATATGTACTTTGTCATTATGTCATTGCGAGTGTGTGCAGAAAGTTTATTATGTGTTTTGGCATTATGTCGTTAGGAGTGTGTGCAGTGATATGTGTTTTGCTGAAAGTGTATTATCTGCTTTGTCATTATGGGTTTAGGAGTGTGTGCAGTGCTTTGACACTATATTGTAGGGAGTGTGTGATATATGCTTTGCAGTTCTGCTGTTTAGAGAGTGTGCCGTGATATATCTTTTACCATAATGTTATTTGGGGTGTGGAGTAACTGCAATATGTGCTTTGGCGTTGCTCTGTTATGTAGGGAGTCTCCTGTTAGTGATGTCCTGTTGTGTTCACAGAGGTGTGTCCGAAGGTCCTGTAAGTAGGTGGTAGAGGTTTCTTCATTTGGACATGGCACAGTACCGCTAATGTAGTATGTGGTGGGGGGGGGGGGGGAAACTAAATTCATCTGCACAAAATCTTCTTGTGGCCAGGGGGGTGGGTGGGTGGGTGGGTTGCAGGGATGCAAACTATATAACACATCAATAGTCACCGCAGCACACTGGAAAAGGTTTTACTGATATTTTATTAAGTAAACAATGCGTTTCACTGCGTGCTGCATCAGGCTCACTCTTGCAAAACATGGTGCTCACTCAGTACAATATCAGCAAAACTCTCTTTAGTGTGCAGTGGTGATTACTCATTGTCTGTTCAGTGTAATGTATTGTTAGACTCAGAGCCACAGTAGTTTTCCATAAGTCCAGTACACTTCCACAGGGTCACTTAAGTCCTGCCCAGTGGCACTGGTATATAATGTCAAGCCCGACTCATAACTGTGTATTGCCGCACCTGCGTGCTGTATTGTAACTGCTATTTTTCAAACGCTGTGTAGTGTAGATATTCGAGTCACTTCCTCCTTAGTCTCCAGGAACCTTTGACTCCTGGTTCACTAACGGCCTTTATGATGATCTGGTAATTTTCACTTTTCACAATGATGTCATTGTAAGTGTGTGTGTGTGTGTGTGTGTGTGTGTGTGTGCGCGCGCGCTCAAGTGTAGGCATTGCAGATAATTTTCACTTTTCACAATGATGTCATTCTTAAGTGTGTGTGTGTGTGTGTTTATATGTGTGTGTGTGTGTGCTTAAGTGTAGGCATTGCAGGAGTGCCCTGGTCACGTGGACATGTACAGCAGAGTACCCTGTACCCTGAGAGGAGAAAGTTCTGTGCTGGTGCTCGTCTCACCATCCGGTTTCCCTTCCTTGTGCGTCACACAGACTCCAGTGTGTTGACACAGTTCGATTTTATTGAGGTGGACGAGCGGGCTTTTTATGAAGCAGCAGTTTTACACAGACTCTTGTCAGAGCAGGCACCCTCCGTGTAAACAGAGCAGAGCAAAGGGTGGGAGTCTCACTGTCCCAAGCAGTTAGATGGTATCTTATAAGCTCCTTTGACACACACACGTACACACACACACACACA
>CM050207.1:31711907-31716907 GCA_027475355.1 Coilia nasus
TAACCTCGACACTCTTCTCTCTCCTCTCTTCTTCTCTCCTCTCTCCTCTCTTCTTCTCTCCTCTCCCCTCCTCTTCACCCCCCCTAGCTCGAGAACATCGATGCTTGTTTGAGTTTCCTGGCAGCCAAAGGTGTGAACATACAGGGTCTGTCTGCGGAAGGTAAGCTGAGATGTGTTTTCCACAGTGTAGACTTTGTGCTATTGTAGCTATGTAATAGCCTGGTAAACCCGGACCTCGTACTTCATTTCATTTTGTACAGAGGGTCTGGACCGGAATCTCTTGAGGGTTATTTAGCAAGTCCCAGCAAGACCGATCCAATCAGCGAACAGAGGGTGTGTTCGTTAGCTGTGACGTTGACCTTGTGTGCTGAATTTGAATTGTAAATTGTAGTGCGTAGGTAGGCTAATTGCATACGTGACGACCAGGCGTTAGCGATTGGGTAAAGGCAGAGGCACTTTTTTAAAACTTCAGCAGAGTCCACACCTCCAACAAATCGTTTCTGACGGTCTCTGTTCCAGACCCTCTGTACAAATTGAAATGAAGTACGAGGGGCTGGTATACCAGGCTAACTATGTAATAGGTTAGAAGTATGATTTGTAGACATTGTTTAGGCCAGCATTCACATTAAATATGCTATGGCAGTTGGCAATTTTGTTTCCCCTTTTGTACCCTCCCCTTGGGGTGGTCTTTTTATATCATTGAATAATGTTGATGTTGACAAACCCATATACTGCCTTCCCAACCAATCCTCTTCTGTGTGTGTGGATGTCTCTCTCTGTCAATCTCTCCCTCTCTCTCTTTCTCTCTCCCTCCACCCCCCTCTCTCTTTCTCATTTCTTTCTCTCTCCATCCCACCATCTCTCCCTCTCCATCCCTATCTTTTTACCCCATTATCCTCCCCTCTGCAGAGATCCGCAATGGGAATCTGAAGGCGATCCTGGGGCTCTTCTTTAGCTTGTCGCGCTACAAGCAGCAGCAGCAGAGCCAGCGACAGCACCCCCAGGCCCAACAGCAGCCCCAGGCCCAGCCCCAGGCCCAGCCCCAGCCCCAGCCCCAGCCTCAGGCCCAGGCACCGCAGAGCAGCTCCCCTGCCCAGCTCACCCCCTCGCATGGGCCTGCCACCTCCTCTCAGGGTTCCCACCACGCACTAAAAGCACAGGCAGAGATGCAGTCCAGGTGAGCCACAGCACCACCACCAACATGGGGTAAAGTGTGTAAGAGACAGGTTCCAGGACATGTAAACCATACAAAATCATTGGAGCATTGAAGGAAGCATAATACACAATGGGCATATGATATAGTGTTTAGGTAAAATGACAGACACTTACAGACACTAGTAGCAAAGAGTGTTAATGTATAATGTGCTGGGCAATAGCATAGCCTCATCAAGACCCATTAATTTACTCTTTGTTTCAGGTTTTTTAAATGCTGAGGACAGTCTGTAATTGTTATATTTATATCTATTTTCTTAATTCCATGACTAGATAGTTTGATTTACCTTAAAAGCCAATCTAATTAAGTGCAGACGATAATAAACTCAGCCACAGTTCAATCAGTACATTTTAATGGAGTATGCTGTCATACATAGGATGACAGTAACACTATATAGTGTATAGTTTGCCCTCTTCTCCACCGATCTCCTTACCTGCAGCTTTGCTACGTCACCTGTGCTGTTGACAGTCACCCTTGTCTCTTCATTACTTCTGGACTCATTTCTGTCTCGTTTTCTGTCCCTCTGTCTTTTTCTCTCTCTCTTTTCTTCTCCCTCTCTTTCTTCATGTCGCTGTTGCTCTCCGTCCTGGATCTAGGGATGCCCCACAGAGTAAACTGCTCAAGTTTTCCCTTGGTCAGAAAAAGTCTTCTAGGTCAGCTCTTCCACTCGTCTTTATGTCCTTTAATCCCAGTGCTCTTCCTCCTCCTCCTCTTCCTCCTCACCCTCCTCCTCCTCACCCTCCTCTCCTCTCCCTGCCTCATGGTCCCACTGCATGTGTTCCTTGTTGTTTGCTTTCTGGTGATTCCCAGTGTGAAGTTGTACCCCAATCTGGCTGCAGTGGAACAAGGTTCTTGCTCATCACGCCTCATTTGAGATGGTGCTCAATGGGGTGTGAGGGAACTTTAGATAACCCTGCTTTTTGTCTGTGTGTGTGTCTGTATGTGTGTGTGTGTGTGTGTGCGCGTGTGTGTCTGTGTGTGTGTGTGTGTGTGTGTGTGTGTGTGTGTGTGTGTGTGCGCGTGTGTAGGTGTGTGTGTGTGTGTGTGTGTGTGTGTGTGAGCGTGTGTGTGTGTGTGTGTGTGTCTGTGTGTGTGTGTGTGTGTGTGTGTGTGAGCGTGTGTGTGTGTGTGTGAGCGTGTGTGTGTGTGTGTGTGTGTGTGTGTGTGTGTGTGTGTGTGAGCGTGTCTGTGTCTGTGTGTGTGTGTGTGTGTGTGTGTGTGTGAGCGTCTTGTTTTTGAGTGTGTTTTTGTGCCATGCTAGGTGTGTGTGTTGTGTGTGTGTGTGTGTATGTGTGCGCGTGTGTAGGTGTGTGTGTGTGTGTGTGTGTGTGTGTGTGTGTGAGCGTCTTGTTTTTGAGTGTGTTTTTGTGCCATGCTAGGTGTGTGTGTGTGTGTGTGTGTGTGTGTGTGTGCGCGTGTGTAGGTGTGTGTGTGTGTGTGTGTGTGTGTGTGTGTGTGTGTGTGTGTGTGTGAGCGTCTTGTTTTTGAGTGTGTTTTTGTGCCATGCTAGGTGTGTGTGTGTGTGTGTGTGTGTGTGTGTGTGTGTGTGTGTGTGTGTGTGTGTGTGTCTGTGTGTGTGTGTGTGTGTGTGTGTGTGTGTGTGTGTGAGCGTCTTGTTTTTGAGTGTGTTTTTGTGCCATGCTAGGTGTGTGTGTGTGTGTGTGAGCGTGTGTGTGTGTGTGTGTGTGTGTGTGTGTGTGTGTGTGAGCGTGTGTGTGTGTGTGTGTGTGTCTGTGTGTGTGTGTGTGTGTGTGTGTGTGTGTGCGCGTGTGTAGGTGTGTGTGTGTGTGTGTGTGTGTGTGTGTGTGTGTGTGTGTGTGTGAGCGTGTGTGTGTGTGTGTGTGTGTGCGTATGTGCACGTGCGCACGGATGTGCATGCCTTCCTCCTCTGTGAAAATGGCGTTAATTATTAACTCTGAGTGAGCCACAGCAGCCAGCTCTGGTTGGATTGCCCTCCCTCACATATGATGGCTAAAAACGCGCTTCGCTGAACAAGAATGCCTCAATTTCACAGCGTCTTGTTTACTGAACCTGTTTTTTGTCAATCCCATATTTATTGTTTCAATACATTGTTACATATTTATTGTTACAATAAATATGTTACTTAATGTCATTGGTTTATTAATGTCAAATAGGGATATTGCCTTTTGTGGCCTTATTTATGCATATTCTTGTACAACATTCATCACTGTTTAGATATTACAATAGATGCTGAATGCAAACAAAATGATAGCATAGCTCCCCCTACTGGTAACGAATTTAAATTACAAGTAGAACTGCAATATGACGACTGCTCTGCCTTTAAAAGTGGCGTGTTTGTATATGTCAAAAATGTTTACTGTGGAGTTTTTCTTGGATGCAGTAAATACTCTAAGCCTAATTTGTGCAAAATATATTACTGTATGTCTGAGAAAGTTGCAAGCACACTGAAAGCTTGCCTAAGCTTAAACTCAGCATTTCGCTCCATGTTCATAGTGACTTGGAGAACCCAGAATGGTAATGAGTTTTTGCCTGACTGAACTGTGTTTTGAAATAAGCAGGATTAGTCTTTATTAGCTGTCAGTCTACAAAAAGCAAAGAAAAACTGTGCAAGAAAACTGCAAGTCAAATGAAATCTGAGACACAAACACACACACACATACACACACACACACATACACACACACACACACACACACACACACACACACACACACACACACACACACACACACACACACACTCAGAAGAAACAGTCTGACCTCACACCAGTTACTCATATTTAATAGCAGTGAGCTGATCTCCAGCAGTACGTATTGGGGAACCCCCACCACCACACACACACACACACACACACACACACACACACACACACACACACACACACACACACACACACACACACACACCCATCCCCCCATAATCGGCTTATCGGCAACTGTCTGCGCAAGTTCCCGTTAGCAGGCTGCCAAATTAGCAATTCATGTGACCGCTGTAGGCTGTCAGGGGGTGCATGGAATTAAATAGTATTGACAGGCCTATGCGTTTGTGGGTGTGTGTGTGTACGTGTGTGTGTGAGAGAGAGAGCAAGAGAGATGAGGGATTACCAACTGAAGGCAGACTAGTGATATTCATGTCAAATTTCTCACGGCTAAGCCATGTCACCGATCAGACTCATCCATGTCTAGACACACACTGGAGACGCTGGTGTCGATAACATGTCTGTCACTGTCACTCTGTCACACATACACGTCAAAGAGAGAAATCCCATGACCTACCCGTCCAGACACATGTCCAGCTCAAGGGGACTTTTGTCAGGGTTTTATTGGCAGGTTTTCTAACCCCCTGGGGGGCATGTCATGCGTCTCACATCTTTGGTGGTGGCCATGGACATTGGGCTGGCCTGGTGTTAGCGCTTATGTATCTGATTTATGCTCCTGGCCTAACAACCAGGGATGGAAATTGGCACCAGCCACCAGCCCAAATGCTGGTAAAAATATGTAAGTGCCTGGCAGATTTTGGACAAAATAATGATGGCTGGTGAATTTTACCCTTTATTTTAAAGTGGTTGGTGAAGGATCACATTGGTTAATTTCCACCCATGCTACCAACCCAACACTGCTATTAGAAACACTTCAAAACCCAGCACCTGCTGATAGTACAACAATTTGACCACAGATTACAGCTGTGGTCAACTCTCAGCTCCAGGCCATGATACAGCCTAGCCCAAAGCGGGTGTGCAGTTCTCACTTAAAACCTCAGCATCCTGCCCATTTGTCTTTTCCTTTGGTCATTACGCCTCTGGATA
>CM050207.1:31721907-31726907 GCA_027475355.1 Coilia nasus
TAATCATGTATGCATCTTATTGTGTCGTCACTGCAGTGAAAAATATCATCTGTGGCATCATCAGTGCAATGAAAAGTTAAGTGCCTGTGTGCCTGTAAACATCAGAGATTTAGTGGGAAACAGGGTGCAATATATAATGCAGAATATGAAGCTGTGTGTGTGTGTGTGTGTGTGTGTGTGTGTGTGTCTGTCTGTCTGTCTGTCTGTCTGTCTGTCTTGTATATATGTGTGTGTGTGTTTGCGTGTGTATGTGGGTGCGTGTCTTGTATATGTGTGCGTGTTTTTGTGTTTGTGTGTGTGTGTGTTCAACCAGGAGCAAGGCAACATGAAGCCTGTGTTTGTAAATGTGTGTGACTTCAATAAGTGGCCAGAGACATGGTTAAATCAGCAGTTCAAGCATTGGCAGATTAGTGCGCCCTTTCAGACTGATTGATGTCCATCTGACATGCCTATTAGCGGAGCTGGCCTCATGCACTTAATGTAGAGCGAGTGCTTTAAAAAGCAGCACTGCTGGCCATCATATGATTTTCCACCAATCAAACAATGAAATGGCCTTGATGGAGAATTATTCTTAAAGCGATTAGCCGTGACATACTTGTGATCCCTTCTTGGACGCGCTGCATGAATGAGGCACTTTAAGTTGTGAGATGCAGTTTGTGTGTGTGTGTCCTTGCGTGCGTGTATGTTTGTGTGTGTGTGCGTGCGTGTGTGTGTGAGCGAGCCACTTTTAATGGTGCGATGCCGGCTCCAAGTCCAGTCCTCCAGTGAAGCCAAGCCAGCAGTGCTAATGGGTGGGCATGTTGGCCTGGGTGCTTACAGGCTGAGGGGAGAGGAGGACACTGTGGGCAGCTGTGGCCTAGTGGTTAGGGAGTTGGTCTTGTAATTTGAAGGTTGCCAGTTCTAATCCCAACCTACCCATGGTTGAGATGCCCTTGAGCAAAGCATCTAACCCCACGCTGCTCCAGGGACTGTAACTGAAACCCTGTAAATAAACCCTGAAACCCTGTAAGTCACTCTGGATAACAGCGTCAGCTAAGTGTAATGTAATAATAAAAAAAATAATAACAGAAAATCATCTAGAGCTCCAGTACAAGGGATAGGAGGACAGGCGGAGAAGAGCAGAGAAGAAGCTTATGGAAAAGGGAGAAGGGAGACATGGGGGGGCGGAGGAGAGCGAGGCAGGAGTTGTTCCAGTGGAAGTCTTGTGACTTTTTGACAGGCAGAAGAGGTAAACAGCATCAGCCGACCACTGATTTCCCACCACCACCACACTGCTAATGTATTTAGCCCCCCTCCCCCCCAAATGTGACTGTGCTGCCCCCTCCCATGCAGGCCCTGTATTCCCTGAAGCATGAAGCTCAGGGTGAGGAGACCCAGGCAGTGGAGGCCCAGAGTGATACCGGTCAGTGTGGGAAACTACATCAGTGGAGCCACTCATTGGCTTAGGAGCCTGTCAAAGGAGCAGGAACTGTTTCCCATTGGACGGATGGCCTTTCACTTAAATAGGGAAAGAGAGGGAGGATAAGGGATGAATCTTCAAGTAACAATCTCACAAGTAGCAAACTGCCTAACATAAGTGTATTACAAAACAATCAATTTTCCTGACTCTGAAAGAAAGGAAGTAGAAGTGTTTGCACCTATGTCTAAGTTTCGTGTTTTGCCTGGTGTGTAACTCTAAATCAGACAGTACAATTGCAAAGTGGGTAAAGAACATGCACACAGGCTGAATGATATGACATAAATCTGTATTGGATTATGAAGCCAAAAGACATTTGGGGTCTTAGCCCATCATCAGGGCTTCCTTTTTCCATAACTGTAAACATCGATGATGGGCTAAGACAGGAAACGTTTGTTTCCGAATTTTCTTCACGGCCTGTATTGCTTTTAGCCTATTTATCCAATACAGACGTATGTAATCATTTAGCCTCTGCGTGCGTTCTCTGTCCTCCTTGCAATTTCCCTGACTGTGAAAGAGGAATGGAGTGGGGCATTAAGAAAAGGGAATAAATCTTGATATTAAGGCAGAAACAGTAGACTTGTTCTTGACAGAATTGTAAAACAATATCTTGGGTGTATAACAGACATGAGGCTGAAGAGATAAAACAGACCCCTTTAAATGATTTTTAGAAGAAGGTGGAAGTGAGTAAAGGCTCTACAGGAGCAGAGGTTCCTTCTGTGGTGTAATAGCAGGGAGGATTAGAGGGGCCACTCACCAGTCATCCGTAGTTTCCTCTGTCCTAATGACGGCCGGTCAATGAAATGGTGCAGAGCTAAACACTTAAACATGGGCTTGGAAATGACAGGGAGACCACTGCCTCCGGGGCAGGCCTGGCACACTGTGGGGTGGAGGACAGCCGTCCCCCTGACCTCCTGACCTCTCTTCCCCACCCTGTTGCCAGGATGAGGCCCTAGGTTTTGGTTCACAGCCGCTGTAAGGGAACAGACTCGCAACTGAGGACAGCAGGAAAGGGGTCAAAGACGAAACAGCGGAAAATAACCAGCATCCCTCCGTCCTTCGCTCCAAATACATCGCTTTGCTCCTCTTGCTCTCTTTTTTTATTTCTCACTTTCCTCCTCTCTCTCTTTTTTCGCTCCTCTCTTTTTTCCTCCACTCTTCCTCCCATTTGCAGTCATTAGCAATCTGACCCACTTTCCTCAGGCTGCCATGGCTAATTGGCCGTTAATCACTTCCTAATTGCTACATTGTTTTGCCGGTGCACCCTAAAAACAGCAAAGAGGAAATAGGAGAGCAGTTAGACTTTTAGGTTTTTTTTACAACCAACCTGGGAATAAAATTATGAAAAGATAGAAAAAGAATGGAAACTAGAGTGAGAAAGAATGAAGTAGAGATTGGAGGAGAGCTGTGATTGCGTAATTCCTTCTTTAAATACCGAACAGATATCAAAGCGTAGTAGCTATTACCCTGTTAAATATTTATGCTACATTTCTCAAGCAGGGTATTTAGCACTGAATAAAAGGCGGTTGCATAAGGAGAATTAGCAAATGCGTACATAGTTGTGTAGGCCTCTTTGCAATTATAACAATATGCACTTTTTCAAAGCGTATAGATGGGCAGTGCCTATGGTTTGCATTTGTAGAGTTTAAAATGCATGTTGAGGGGTTAAAGAGAGGCCAGCTGCCTAGACGTGATGAAGAGATGTAAAGAACTGAGAGCTGTTTGAGGATTGGATCCCCTCTCTAATGCCTAGGTCATGTGTATCTACTTTCTGTGTGTGCTTCTGTTTACTTGCCTGTATAGGTATTTGTGTGAGCATGTGTTTGTATGTGTGTTTGTGTTTGTGAGGCTAAGCTTGTGTAGGTATATGTATGTGTGTGTGTGAGAGAGAGAGAGACAGTTTGTGTGTGTTTTGTGTGTGTGCGTGTTTTGTGTGTGTTTGTATTTGTCTGTGTGTGTATGTGTTTATGTGTGTCTTTGCCTATGTGGGTATTTGTGTGAGTGAGTGTGTGTGTGTGTGTGTGTGTATGCATGTTTTGTGTGTGTATTTGTGAATGTGTGTGTGTGTGTGCGCGTGTTTTGTGTGTGTTTAAATGTGCGTGTGTGTGTGTGTGTTTATGTGTGTGTGTGCTTATGTAGGTATTTGTGTGCGTCTGTATTGGTGTGTGCATGCCTGTGTAGGTATTTGTGTGTATGTGTATGTGTGTTAGTGCACGTGAAGGGCAGGAGCTATAATGGGAGGGTCTGTGTGGAGCCTGAGAGAGCTCTATGGACAGAGCAGTGCAGTGCAGTGCAGAGCAGTGTAGTGTAGTGTGGCTGTGCTTAGCTCCTGTGCTGGACGCTGTTCAAGAGGCTGAGACGCAGCCCTCTGCTTGGCTCCGCACAGGAGAGTCTCTCCCTCTCCGCACCACGCCACCCCACGCCAGCCTCGCCAGCCTCACCCGGCTCTCGGCAGTCTGGGTACGGCCTAGTGTGCCTTGGCAGAGGAAGAGGAGCAAGCCTTCAGGGAGAGAGAGAGAGAAAGAGAGGAGAAGAGAACGAGAGAGAGTGGCAGAGAAATAAGGACACAGAGAGAGAAAGAGATCGAGGGAGAGAGAGAGAGAGAGAGGGAGAAGAAAAAGAATGGCACAAGGCTCCACCAAGCCCTAAAAGTGCTTTGACACACTGAGAAATCCCCATGCCGGACAATAGGCTTTATTGAGGAGCGTCTCTGGTAGGTCAGAGGGGTGTGTGTGTGTGTGTGTGTGTGTGTGTGTGTGTGTGTTCTGCTTGTGCTGTGAGCTGTGGGAGAGGGAGTGTATGCTCAGTGTCATGCTGCCTCTTTGGCGCAGGGTTCAGGGAAAACTCATCAGATGATTTGCATGTGGAGTGATTTTTAATTCAGTTGCACACTAAGGTACGATACTGTTATTGTGTGTTCAAGTGTTGAATATTCAAACTGTAGAGCTGAAATTCTTGATGTTAATTTTTGATTTATGCTTGTTTAAATTTCCAATTTATAGCTATTGACATATGTGTGTGTTTGGTTCTGAGAGCTTTGAAATGGACCTGTTGTGTACTGTACATCTCTAGGAGTGACATTAGAAAGCCGGTGTTTTGACTGGAGCGTGTTGGCTGAAGCTAAAAGCGGTCTCCCTCATTGTGACTGTAAACAGTTTCTAATGCTCGGGCAGTGTAAGCTGTCCAACGGAGTAATGAGTCGTTTACTCTGGAGCTGCGCTCCTTTTATGGCCGGGGAGTGTGCCTTCACAGATTACCCCTCCGTTTTAACTATCCCTTCTTTTTATCTCTCTTTTTTCTCTCCTCCCTCGCTACCTATTCTGTCTCTCACCATACACGTGTGGTTGTCCTCTGTCTCTGTCTGTCTGTCTGCCTGTCTGTTTGTCTGTCTGTCTTTCTCTCTCTCTCTCTCTCTCTCTCTCTCTTTCTCTCTCTCTTTCTCTCTGTTTGGGAGATTGTTCTGTCAAGGTCTAGATGTTAAAGGTATTGCAGTGAGTGGTCTGTCCTGGTCTGTGGGAGGTATTTAAGTTCTTGGTTTGTACGT
>CM050207.1:31729407-31746907 GCA_027475355.1 Coilia nasus
ACTGTGTACTTGTACACAAATGTGTGTCATAACATTTTTAAGTCGCTGATTTTTTTTACCCTACAAATACAACATACAAGTGCACAAATTCCTTATGGCAAGCACTCAAATCCCATGCTACCCCTCACAAATGAAAAAAATTCTACAGTCATGATTTTGCTACCAACACCGCAGTATACATGGTGCAAAACACCTGTATATGAAAAGGTGGAAACTGTCAATCTCTCTGTGGTCCAGGTCTAATAATTGAGGTTCTGAAATGGCAGGAAGCTACATATGGGTACTGGGTATGACACCACACAATGAAGCACTTCCCCTTGGAGTTTACTTTTTCACCACTGAAAGAGATTGAAGTCCAAAATCTCAATAAACTGATCCTAGTTCTGTTGGGTGTTCAGTGTTGTCAGTGTGTTAGAGGTGGGCTGCTCAAGGGTCTGGAGGACCTCAAAGGATATTTTATTGTGGTACAGAAACTCAATAAGGCTAATATAGTTTATATATAACTTTATGTGTAGGTTAACGGAGTCCAGAAGGAATTTTTAATGTCTTTAACTGTCCCTATACAAAGTGACACACCATTACCCTCTGTTTCGGAGATACTGGAACAAACAACTGTATATGTTTTAATCTTTTTTTATGTGGATGTGTGTCTGGTGTGGGTATATTGTATGTGTATGCCCTGTTTGCATATGCCTTTTATAAGTTGACCATGAGTCTGATTAATAAAGTTATGTAATATATGGCCCAGAGCATAACTTATAGGGTGTAACTGACAGAAAATTGTCACTTTCAGGTCCCAGACCGACGTAGATGGAAGCATGACATCAGAGATGGGATCTGGAGGCAGGGCTGACGACCCGTCAAGCTACGGCAAAAGCAACCAGACGTCAATAGAAGATCTGTCAGGTAGGCGATTGATTGTGTGTCTCCAGTGGGGTCAGAAGGCGCTCTGGTATTGATTCAGTCTGTCTGTAGTGCAGGCCATCTGATCCTTGAGGGTAGTCCCTTGTCTGGAAGAGATTTGCTTTGCATAGGTTCCTGTAAATGACATTTATGGCCTCTGTTTAATCAAGATTAAATCGATACATCTAAACTTTAATGCTCAGGCATATTGTGCATGATACTTCACTGCGTGTCCTTTGAGTGCAATTCAACAAGTAGCATTGAGTAGTCAGAATGGATTTTGCAATATCCACAGTGTAAGATAACTTTATACGATATGTCTAGCATCAGTATCGGTGATAATGGTGTCTAGAGCATCAGGGGCCATGCAGTAACTTCTCTGGCCCTTCGATCTTGTCATGAGGAGCATAATTATTCTCGCTTGCTCAGGGATTTCCAAAGAGAATGTGATGCTCTAAACACTGAACAGTAGCTAGTTGATGTGTGTATGTGTGTGTGTGTGTGTGTGTGTGTGTGTGTGTGTGTGTGTGTGTGTGTGTGTGTGTACACTTTTTCAAATGGCTGTGTTAGTGAGTTTTTGCCTAGTCATGTTGTGACCTTACTCTGCTCCAGTCCTGCTAGTGTGTTCAGAAGCTGCTTAATGTTTAGAGACAAACTCTCCCTGTGGAGCACAAGGAGCCCATTGTGTCTCTGACCCCCTCAAGGGCCGCCAGTGGATAATTGGTGTTTATGCTTCTCTCAGGCGAAGACCCCGAAACCAGACGGTTAAGAACCGTGAAGAACATCGCGGACCTCCGGCAGAACCTGGAGGAGACCATGTCCAGCCTAAGAGGGACCCAGATATCCCACAGGTAAATGGCCTCACAGCTGCTGTCTGTCTGTCAACAGCCTACCTGCTTCCACACACTACAGCTGGAGACTAAAGGGTCTTTTGTGTACCCTGATAGTAGATCTGCCTGAACATTACATTTGCTAAGTTGGCGTACATTTATAAAAACATTATATTGGTCGTAAATATTGATGGTGAATCTACCCCACTGGTAGTAAATGGGGTTGTACATTGATGATATTTTGATAGTCAATCTATTCCATTGGCTGTAAATCTACCTGCTATAGCAGAGAGTAAAAAGTGATTGAAGGGCCAGGAGAGTAAAGTGGTGGTTTTTTTTAACCAGCAGTTAAAGGTAAGAGGCAGTAAACACAGCCTGCCTTTATGACCGCTGGCGTTTATGAGCCCACTGGGGTACACGTTATACTAGCGCCATCTGCTGGATGTTTGTGCTCATAACAGTCACTGCACTTTAGTGTGTTGAAAGTAGATGCTCTTGATTGCATTGACAAAAGATGTCAACTGAATTGCAGTACATGCTTCCAGGCTAGAGTGCATCAGATAGCAGTATCTTTATCTTTATACATACAGGTTTTGTTTTATGTCGTAAAAACATTGTGAAATGGCTGTTTTAAATGTTTGTCAGGAGGTTGGACAGGAATCCCACAGCAGCTATGTCTCTCAGACTATTCTCCCATAGACTACAAATTCTGCATGTGCAACATCAGGGTTTTCTCAGGTGTCTAAGTTGTCACTGTCTGCTGGGCTGCTGCTAGTGCCCCTAACAGACTGGTCTCATTCTCTGTGGCCACTGGAGCCTACTCCTCTGTCGCCCAGATGAAGAGAGAGGCTCAGAGGCCGTCTGGATGATTTCAGTTTCAGCACCCAGGGACAGTCTGCCTGCTGTTTGCTTCCTTTCACAGCTTGCGTATGCGTCTCTTCAGGAAGAGGTGTTAGATTATGAAGATAAAACAAGCTAATGCAAGGAGCTCACCTCAACTAAGGTCAATGTGCTATAGGGTCTGTTACAGTGTATGTATGAATGTATGTATGTATAATACAGAAACGTGGATGAGTACTCTTCGTTAGTTGATATTGCATTACTAAATGCAAGTAAGAAGTAATTAAACGTATTAGAAAACGTATGATTTATTATCTTTTATTTCAAACAAGGCTATGTGATGCAAAATTAGGTTTGTATTAAAGTTTACTTCACTTAATGGTCACTTAAATGACCATTTGAAGCAACTTCTTTCCTTTTGAAGTAGTGGAGATAGTCTGGTGTGTCATTTAAGAGAAAATAACTCACTGTAGTGACCAAACCTCTGTGTACCACATGGAGCTAGACATGTCCATCTATGGGTGTGAATGTGGCAGCACAGAGCCCACCCTGAGTAAGGGTTTTATGCAGCACAGTGTTTTTCAAAGCAAGAGTGCCATTGACATGGCTGGTTGCTCTCCTCTCAAAGCGCTGGAGTGTGTTTGGATTTGAGGCTCTCAGCTCTGCCCAGGCCGTATGGTAGTGACAAGTTGAACACACACACACAGACACACGCACACACACACCAGCCAGTCAGGCAGCCAGGCAAACACTGGGAGGTCTATTTCTGGTGCCCTGTTTTGGCCGTAAGCCGCAAGGCCACTGCAAGGCCGCAAGGTCACTGCAGTTTGTTAAACAACAGTACAATCACTTCATGTCATAAACCATTTATACCTCTCTCCCTCTTTCTCTCTCTGTCTCTCTCCCCCATCTTCCTCTTGGTTCTGTTCATGATTGTATATTCTGTTATATTTAGCCTCATTTAAACTATAATAGTAACTGTCACCCATAAATGCACACATTAAATAATGCTATTTATACAGATAAAATGGCATACTAAAACCTCTGTGCTTCAGATTGCATTCCAGCTGCATGTCATAACTTTGTGTCTGTAGTCTGTACAGTGACAATCAAGCTTCAAATCTAAACTATCCTAATCCCTCCTCTCTTTCTATGTCTTTCCTCCACCGTCTGCCTCCACCTCTCACCCAACGTCGCCTCTGCCAGCACCCTGGAGACCACCTTTGATGGCAGCGTCACCACGGAGATCAGTGGGCGGAGCCTGCTGGGCCTGGGATCGCGCCCGGCGCCGCTGTCGTGGCGGGTGGGCCAGGCGAGCCCGCGGCTGCAGGCGGGCGACGCGCCCTCGCTGGGCAACAGCTACGGGCGCGGCGGGGGCCCGGGGGCCCAGGGCCGCTTCCTGTACCCGGGCGGGGGCCTCCGACGGCAGCTCGCGGCACGTGGGAGCGGCCTGGGCAGCCTGGAGTTGTCGGACCGCGTGGACGACCTGGAGCTGGGCGGCCTCAGCATGGACGTGACGGGCTACATGAGCGACGGGGACGTGCTCAGCAAGAACGTACGCACGGATGATGTCACCAGCGGGTGAGTGGGCGTTCTGCTTTGGATCTGGGACATCCAGTGAGTGGCTGAGCGCAAACCTTGTGGAGGGCTGGTTTGTTTTGTTACCTCCGCCAGCGGAGGTTATGTAATCATCAGTGTTTGTTTGTTTGTTAGTTAGTTTGTTTGTTAGTTACCAACATACCTCAAAAAGTTATGGATGGATTGTGATAACATTTTTAGGGTATGTCAATAATGGGCTAACTTAAAAGTTATTATCTGATCTGAGCTGCCTTGGCGGAGGTCTGTGCTCTCTCAGTACTTTTCTAGTTTTTTTGTTTTTCATCAGGCTTTGGCTAATGAGGGGTAAAAAAATAGATCATATTTATAATGTCAAGATTGTATTTCTTACAACAACCAGGCCAGCTTCAGCAGTTCTCTTTGCATTGTGTAGCATAAGCAGACTTTGCTTTGTGTAGTTTTGTGCCAAATTCAACATGGTGAGTTTTACACTCCAGCCACACTAGATGGCGCCATCATTTACCCAATGTCCAACAGAAACACAGCAGTCTATCTCTTATCCTTGCTGGCGCGTGTGTATTGTGACATCAAACCAAATATACAAAAACAAAAAAATCTTAAAAGAAAGCAAAAAAATACTAAAATTCCCTTATTGGATCTTCCTTGCTGAAACAAGCTCTCTGCATACCTCTGCTGCCTGTAATTTCCACCTGTAATTTAAACCCCTGCTGTTATTTTAGTTTGTTTCATTGTTCCAGTGGGAAATACCGTCAACAAAAAATGCCTTTGATGGTGTGATTTGTTATCAGTAGAGCTGATGATAGAGCTGGCCTGTCAGCAGTCTGGGTGAAGCTGGGTGTCAGCTGTGGCTAAATTGATGGAATTCACCTGCACTGGCATCTTCTTTTCATGCAGCAATGTTCTCAGTGCAAGTTAGTGCATAATATAAGACTGCAGAGTTTGAGAGAAAATGTTTGGCAACGTTCTGGTACGTTCTGGCAACGTCTCTGGTTCTGGTAGAGACTAACAGGCACCAAATGCACCTCATAATTCTTTCTTTGTGTGTGTGTGTGTGTGTGTGTGTGTGTGTGTGTGTGTGTGTGTGTGTGTGTGTGTGTGTGTGTGTGTGTGTGTGTGTGTGTGTGTGTGTGTGAGTGTGTGTGTGTGTGTGTGTGCGTGTGTGTGTGTGTGTGTGTCTGTGTGCATGCATATCATGTGCTACATTCTTGTATTTCACTTTATCTACCAGCTGAGCTTTGATAGTCCAGGGGAAAATTGGCAATGTTAGTATTTACATGTGTGTGTGTGTGTGTGTGTGTGTGTGTGTGTGTGTGTGTGTGTGTGTGTGTGTGTGTGTGTGTGTGTGTGTGTGCGTGTGTGTGTGTGTGCACGTGTGCGTGTGTGTGGTAGAAAGACAGAGGGACAGAGAGCATGAGTGAAAAAGCATGAGAATCTCTGAGTGTCTGAAGGCAGGCAACACAAGAGCAAAGGTTTTTTTTACCCCTCTTGCAACACTCAGACATGCAGCATGAAGTTGCCCCCATCCCACCGCACCCCACCACCTCACCCCACCCCACCTCACCCCAGCCTAGCCCTGTCTTTGTTGTGGACAGGCATGCAGCAGGATGACGTGAGTGCGGGGCTGAGAATCCGATCCCTGCTGCCTTTATGATCCAGGCTGTGAACAGAAGAGAAGAGAACAGAACAGGACAGGACCCTGCCCTCCCCTGCAGTAGCACTTCCACAGACCCCACCAGCCCTTACATAGCGCATCAGCAACCAACCCCCCCTCTCCCACAGACCCCACTAGCCCTTACATAGCGCATCAGCAACCAACCCCCCCTCTCCCACAGACCCCACTAGCCCTTACATAGCGCATCAGCAACCAACCCCCACCCCCCCCACACACACACACACACCACTACACACACACACACACACCACTACACCCACACACACACACACCACTGCACCCACACACAGCAGCTCCAGCAGCATGAGGTCATGCTGCAAGCCCTAGCCAAGGAAAATGCCCCCCAACATACACACACACAAGCACGTACGCGCACACACTCACACACACACAGTATAAATACAGTTACACACACACACACACAGACACAGACTGAAGTATTGAGTGCTGTGGTGGTCAGGCCAAAGTGGATAGTGTGAGCAGCCATTACATATTTGTGTTGGCGTCGACTGTTTCCCCCTGTGGCTAAAAATACAAATTGGCTATGTGTGTGTGTGTAAGTTTTGTGTGTGTGTGTGTGTGTGTGTAGAGGGATTTATCAAGGCGGTTGTGTGTTTTGACATCTATCTGCAGGGTTTTTGACCTCTACTGAGTTCCACATTAATCCTCAGGAGGTCCAGTAGTATTAGTAGTAGTAGTAGTAGTATGTAGTGGTATACAGTAGGATGGCTGCATGTAGCAGATTTTGGATAGATAGGATATTAAGGGCAGAGAATAAACATTAGTTTTTTTTTGAAGATTCTGCTGTTATTGTAAAATACAAATTCTTAATTAAATTAAAGACAGGACGACTTCCCCCTCAACAAAGTATTTGGATATTCAGCTGGTATTTCACAACTTGGTTATTCTGACATAGAATCTGATTGGGTGCTGGTTGTGGACGTGATTGGGTGCTGGTTGTGGACGTGATTGGGTGCTTGTTGTGAAGGGGTTAGGACATGCTGAATGATGGATGGTGAAATTAGGCGTCGCTCAGAAAGAGGGAGTCACGGTTGCTAGGATACTGAAATGCTACGAGAGGAATGGAGTAGCCCTCTGGCACTAATGTTTTAAAAGCATCAACCCCCCCTCTTACTTTATCTCTCTGCCTTTCTCCCATTTCTCTCTCTCTTGCTCTCTCTCTCTCTCTCTTGCTCTCTCTCTCTCTAGCTCTTTCCATTTCACTCATTTTTTCAGTCTCTATCCTGCTCTCTCTCTCTGCCTCTTTGTCTCTCTTTCCCTCTGTTCATCTCTCTATCTCCATTTTTATCTCTTTCTCTTCATATCTCACTAACCCCCACCCCACCCCCTGTGTGTGTGTGTGTGTGTGTGTGTGTGTGTGTGTGTGTGTGTGTGTATAAGAGAGAGAGAGAGAGCGAGAGAGAGAGAGATAGAGCAAGAAAGAGAGGGAGAGAGACAGGAAGTGTGTTTTATTGTGTGTGTGTGTGTGTGTGAGAGAGAGAGAAAGAGAGAGAGAGAGCAAGAAAGAGAGGGAGAGAGACAGGAAGAGTGTGTTTTATTGTGTGTGTGTGAGAGAGTTAGAGAGAGAGAGAGAGAGGGAGGGAGGGAGAGAGGAAGAGTGTGTTTTATTGTATATATATATGTGTGTGTGTGTGTGTGTGTGTGTGTGTGTGTGTGTGTGTGTGTGTGTGTGTGTGTGTGTGTGTGTGTGTGTGGCCATAACAGCCCTCCTCTTTTGGTCTCACTTTCGGTCTCACACCTCTCCCCAGCCTCGTGTCCTCACTGGGGAGCTGGGGAGCTGTTATTGTACCTGCAGGAAATAAAGCAGCCAGTCAGCAGCACCTCCGCCCTCTCCTGGAGGCTGGAGGCGAAGGGTGCTGGATGGGCTACAGACCCACGTGCTCCCCTGGGACTGGTCCAGGGGGAGCTGGCTCGTTCAGACGCCTTTTATAGCCGCCATGACAGCTCTCTGTCTTCTCAGCTTCAAAGTCTTTGTTCGTTTTTACGCAGGTTGTGTGTGTGTGTGTGTTTTGTTTGTTTTTTGTTTTTTTGGTCACATGTTTTTGGATATGAACTTCATGCCCTTCGACCCAGCACAGAGCTGTCATTCCTAATCTCAGCACTGAAGTCTGCCTGTATCGAAACAGACAAACAAAAAGCAGAATTCAAATGTAAGCGTTCGGTCTACAGTGAGCGGGTGTACATGTATATATGAGAGCATCTGGTTAATGATTCTGACCTTGTGCAAAAACGCCCCAGTCAAATGAGGTGTCCAGCCTAGCCCACAGTGTTTACATTAATGTGAATTTGCATAACGGTCCAGGTCATAAATGCTAGCTAGCCAGAGGTGTGTGTGTGAGGGTGAGTGTGAGTGAGTGTGTGTGTGAGTGAGTGTGTTTATATGAGGCTGAGGAGAGAAGAGGGGGGCTGCTGTGGGTGCAGTGTTGGACTCCCGCTCCTTTAAGAGTCCCTCAGGCCTCCGTGGTAATGCAGCATGACGGATGGGCCTGCCCCCCCCCCTGTAAACGCTGTGCGATTAAGAGACTGCTTACACAAAACACCAGCAGGTGCCTGATTGCAGTGGCTTGCGGGCTCTGTTTTCACCTGGCTGTGGTTGCTAGACTCAATGCCAAGGGGACAGCTGAAGTTTCCGGATGTCCGCGGTTATGAATACTTCTGTCTTCTCCCCTCCGCTCCGCTCTTCTCCACTAGTCACACACACACACACACACACTCAGACACACTCAGACACACACACACACACACACACACACACACACACACACACACACACACACACCGACACCCCTCCTCTTCTTTTGCCCCTAAAGCCGTCCCTTTGCTCAGCCCCCTCTGTCCCTGTGCTCTTCCCCACTCTGGTTGCTGGAGGGCAGCTGGATAGAGAGTGAGACAGAGAGAGAGAGAGAGGGAGGGAGGGAAAGAGGGAGAGAGAGATGAGTAGAAGCTAACATTTAAAACAGAAAAAAAATCAGAGAGAGGTTTAGGGAAAAGTAGACACACAGAGTAAGCGGAGTAGTGTGTGTGTGGGTGTGTGTGTGTGTGTGTGTGTGTGTGTGTGTGTGTGTGTGTGTGTGCGTGCATGCGTGTGTGTATGTGTATGTGTGAGCGTGTGTCTGTGTGTGTTTGTGAGCATGTGCGTGTGTGTGCGTGTCTGTGGGTGTGTGTGTGCGAGCGCGTGTGTATGCGAGCATGTGTGTGCGTGTCTGTGGGTGTGTGTGCGTGTCTGTGTGTGTCCGTGTGTGTGTGTGTGTGTGTGTGTGTGTGTGTGTGTGTGTGTGTGTGTGTCAGTCAGTGCCCTAGTGCCCCCCTTCTCCCAGTAGCCTCCTCCCCTTCCACTAAGTAGGCAGGCAGACAAGCTCTGCATTCAGTCAGGTCAGAGATGTGCGCCTGAGAGACAGAGAGAAGAGAGGAGAGAAAGAGAGACAGAGATTGAGATAGAGGTCAGCAGAGAAAGAGAGAGGGAGATACAAAAAAAGAGAGACAGAGAGAGAGAGAAGACAGAGAGAGGTAGAGAGAAAGCAAGAGGCATATATAGAGAGAGAGACAGAGAGAGAGGAGAGAAGAGGAGGAGAGGAGCGAAGGAGCCCGCATTCCAGCACTGCATACACACGCACACCACCAGTGCCGTCACACATATGCAAAAACACTCACAGGCTTACCCACAGACACACACACGCATGCACACACACAGACACACACACGCACACACAGACACACACGCTCTGCGCACGCATGCGGCTGCTCTTTCTGAGCGTGTGAGGACTCTTTTTACAGTTACCTTATCTGGGGAGATCTCACCTCTCCCACCTGCCTGACCTGGACCTTCTCTTCTCTCTCTTTGAGTGTGTCTCAGGGTTTCTGCTCACATGTTTGACGCTGAAAGGTAGGCACCACACTGTTGGCAGTTTTAATTTTTAAAAAAAGAAAAAAAATGATACACAAAGAGTTACATTTGCTGTGCATTTGGCAGTTGTTGTTTCTTTACTGCATTTCTGTTGAAATCACATGAATGGGGGTTAATGGCCATGTGATGTGTTCCTTGTGTGTTGGAAACTGAGCTTCTCCATATGGACAGCTGCAGCTGTGTGCAGGTCCTAGAGGTCGCGGCGTTAAAGTGAAGCTGAGTCCTGTGTGAAATTGTAAGCTTTTGATGCTTCCTTTATTTTGCCTTGTTTGGTAGACACACACTCTCTCTCTTTCTTTCTCTTTCTCTCTCTCCCTCTCTCTCCCTCTCTCTTTGTTATCGTCTCTCTTGCTCTCTCCTATGTGTGTGTGTTTTGGTGTAAAATGTGTGTGTAAAGAGATGGCTGTTCCACCGGGTGCAGGTTGGATTGGATTTGACAGGCACCTACACAAAGGACCACTGTAGAGCCCAGTGCATACTCTAACACACACACACGCACGCGCACACACACATGCAGACACACACACACACACACACACACACACACACACACACACACACACACACACACACACACACACACACACACACACACACACACACACACACACTGACTGAACCCTGAGCCCTGCTATTGAAAAATCAGCAGTACAGAGAGTGGATTCAAATCCCCCTCTTTAGATAAGGGCCTTCATTTAACCGTACAGGATATGGGATTTGTTTGACTCTGTTGCCACTTCTGGGCTGTGGGGAAAATGAATCTGTCTTGTGCTGAGCTGTGAAAGCTGGCAGTGTCACTCTGGTGGCTCTAGCCCAGGAAGCAATACCAGCGAGCTATAGGCAGAGCAAATATTTGAATAATTACTGGCTGTTTGTTTAGCTCACTGCCAGATTCGGAGAAAAGTAGTAGTTTTCTAGCTGAGCTCAGGACTTGTTAAAGTGAAAGCGTTATGGACGTTGAAAGTGCTTTTGTGATGTTTAAGTTCAAACAGTGTCGACATGTAAAGTGCTTCTGTTGGTGGTTTTCACTGAGTGCTACCCTTTGATGATTTCTACTTACACATTACATCAAATTACATTACACTTAGCAGACGCTTTTATCCAAAGCGACTTACAAAAGGAGGACATAATAAGCTAACAAAGGTGTAGAGGAACACAGTGTGAACAGACTACACACATACTCACAAGGAGATACATGTGCCTTAGTTTCCCGGGACAGGGACACTTCAGACACACACACCCCCTACACACACAGAAGTACGAGGCACCCAGGTAAAGAAGGGTCAGAACATGAACACTCCATCCAATGACATTTTTTTTTAAAAGTTGGTTAAATAACATTCTAAGAAATCCCCTCAAAAGCCTTAGGTAAACAAACCATTTTCCGTGCGCAGGGTTGCGTTTTTTTTTTTTTTTTTTTTTTTTTAAGAGTATTTGAAAACCCATCTCGCCCGGCTGCAGCCATTTGCTCCTCTGTCATAATTGAACGTTGAGCGTTGCCATCATGTGCGGTAGGAAACTGTGGACACAAACTCGACCCCAGTTAGGGTGACGCAACCATGACAAACGAGAGGACAACTTTGAAAAAATATATATCCCTGAAGATGGATGCCTTTACAGTGTCCAAAAAAAAAAACCTCGAACAGCAGGCGCACTGTCTTCAGTCCCACATGGAGAAGACACCTCTATGGACACGCACGCTGACCAGAAGCCCTGGACACCAGGGCTGCAATCATATCTGCAAACATCTAATTCACAGCAGATATTGTGATGGCATTTTGATTTGTAGTATGCTTTCTGTAAGTCAAGTTGCAGTTGCATATATATTTTGTTTATTTTGCTTTAAGTTGGGCCAGTTCTAAATCATAAGCATGCCTTATGCATGAGAAACACAGCACACCTGATAGCACTGTCTGTCACACAAGAAGGATGGCATTTAGGGCTGGGCGATATGGAAAAAAAAATGCTCATCATGTATTCCCCATGTCATTCGTTATCACATTTTTAAAGCATCTGGATTGAAGCCTGTCTTTAAAGACACCGACATATCTCAAATACCGCTTTCTTCACTACATGTCACCTTGGCCATAAACAAACCATCACCACACAAATGATCGCCTGATCTGTAACCTTTTTTGTCAACAGTGACATTATCTTTAGGGGGATACCTCCAAGAACAGCATTACTTTCCAGCATTACTTTCGCTGCCCCCTACTCCACTTTCACTCATTCTGCTCTTTTCTAGCTTTACCTTCCCCAGCAAGTCACACATTTCAGTGCTGCAGGGAAAGGTTAACTCTGCCATGTGATTGGTTAAAATGATCAGCCTTGATTGAGCTGATTTTTACCACGATCACGATTTGCAAGCGATTAATCGCCCAGCCCTAATGGTATTAATGTAAAATTCCTACACATGATGAGATTCCCCATGGAGACAGTGTTGCAAGCGGTACGATTAATTGGATAATTGCATTGGTTTAAATTGCGATTTAAAAATCGATTTATTGTGCCGCCCTGTTGGAGAGTGATTTAGGAGGAACGATCGGGTCTGATTTATCCCACCGCTACTAGGACGTAATGTGTTTGCTTTGGATTGCGACGGCCTGGCCATGCTGTGGGTTAGTGTCCCCGGTCACGATCCCCCAGCCAGCTTTCCATTGTGGTGCCACCATGTCTTTTTCCTTTCTGCCAAAAAACCTCCCCCCTTCTTGTTTGCTGCCTTTGTAAATTTCAGTATATATATATATATATATATATAAAAGAAGGTAATGACTGAGTGACAGATCTGTCTTTTTTAAGGGATGGGAAAAATAATGTATGCCTATAGCTGCAGCTGTGTCACTTAAGGAAAATGTTGGTCACATTTTGCTTTGAAGGCCATTTTTTCCCTGATAAGATGTTCTATTACTCTGGTATTACACTCTGCTTGTGTCCATGGAGACAGCATGCTAGTGTTGTGATGTGATGAACACAATTTTTCCTTATCCTCTCTCTCGCGCTCTCTCTCTCTCTCTCTCTTTCTCTCTCTCTCTCTCTCTTTTTCTCTGCCTCCCTCTCTTTCTCTCTCTATCTCTCCCCCTCTCTCTCTCTCTCTCTCTCTCTGTCTTTACATTCAGTTCTCTTTCTCTACTGTGTTATTATATTGTGGTTATGAATTGGTTATGAATGCATTTGTAATCGGACGATGTGGTGTGATTGTAATTGGATATAATGTGTATATAATATGTAATCCATGGTTCGGTCTCTATACGATCTACTGTGTGTTGTCATGCATTATGGGTCCAGTAATCAAAAGGTTTGAATATTTGTCCTATAAATGATTAACAACTGTCTCCCTTTCTCCCCTCTCTCCCCTCTCTCCCCTCCCTCGCTCCCTCTCTCTCTCTCTCTCTCTCTCTCTCTCTCTCTCTCTCCCCTCCCTCCTCTCTCTCTCTCTCTCTCTCTCTCTCTCTCTCTCTCTCTCTCTCTCTCTCTCTCTCTCTCTCTCTCTCTCTCTCTCGCTCCCTCTCTCTCTCTCTCTCTCTCTTTAGCTACATGACGGATGGGGGCTTGAGTCTGTACACACGGCGGCTCAACAGGATGCCTGACAGCATGGCCGTGGTGAGGGAGAGCCTCCACAGGAACGCCTCCACTGGCCAGGGAGATGCAGACAGGTAGTGTGTCATATACACACACACACACCATACACACACCATACACACACTCACACACCATACACACACACACACACTCACACACACACACTCACACACCATACACACACATACACATACACACACACACACACACACACACACAAACACACACACATACACAACCTAACCTCGATGGTTGCTAATCCCAAATTCTTAAGAGGAATGCTTTCATCGACTAGGGTGATGCAGACTGGTAGCATCCTCTACAAAAAACTCAAACACAGACAAACACACAGACACACACACTCACATGCACATGCATACACGCACGCACACACACACACACACACACACACACACACACACACACACACACACACACACACACACACAAACACAATCTGTGCTGTCCTTGCCTGACCTCGATGCTTGGTGGTGACCCCGCTCTGCCCACTGTTCTCAGCTCTGTTTGTCTGTGACTGGGCAGCCATGAGACACAGCCGTCTGTGCCTGGCGGTTCACGTGTAGGTGAGAGGCTGGCCTGCTTGGCTAGCTGCTGAGAAAGGTCCACAGTTCAGCCGTGTGTTGAAGATGTGATTTAATTAGGTGAGAAGGTGTTTTTCACAAGGTCTCTCACTACCCATATGCTGAGCTAATGCATTTCATATGTTTTGGCCATTCGGTAGGTATAGCATTTGATCCCTAAGGCACTGGTTCAGGCATGTTGTTTGTACGAATCCACGAAATACCTGGAGCGATACTGGAGCATGGAATGTCCACTTGAGGCTCTGCCCTGGCTATGTTCCTGACAGCTCCATGGCCCAGCTCAGCAGGCCAGCCTGGTTGGGGGTAGGCCAGGTCGGCCGGGGTCCCAGCAGGGGGCTTGGTTGGTCGGGAAGGTGGTGGGTTGGAGGTGGGGGGGAGGCGTCTGGGTCTGGCAGACAGGGAAATGAAGAACTGTTGCACCAAATATCACCGACAGATGTTTTGGATGAGTGAGGACGGTGCCAGACAAAAACATTTTGTGTGTGTGCATGTGTGTGTGTCTGTCTGTGTGTGTGCTTGCATTTGTGTGTGTGCGCTTGCATTTGTATGTGTTTCAGTGTGTTTGTGTGTAGTGTTTTTTGGCGGGAGGAGGTGAATGATAGCCATCTAAATGTTGATGGTTGATGGTTCGTTGTGATTTGCAGAAGGTGGTGATGTGTGATTTGAGTTTGTATGGCCAATTTTGCTTCCTCAGGGTGGCCAAAAATCCACATCTTCCAGTGTTTTACCATTAATAATAATAATAAGAAGAAGAAGAAGAAGAAGAAGAAGAAGAAGAAGAAGAATTTGCTTAGAGTGCCCAAGTATCCATATGTTCCAGTGCCATTAGTATGCAGATCGCGGCCAAGAAGCTCAGAGTAAAATTGGACGTTTTATGATTTAGTTGTTTACGGTCCAGTGTGCTCCTGTATGAGTGCTCATGCGTGGAATAGAACTTATTTAGTTTTTGGCAGAAAGGTTCCTCCTGAAGGAATACCTGTTGTTGTTTCCCTTAATTGGCTGAACTGGATAAGAGAGAGAGAGAGACAGAAAGAGAGAGAGAGGTAGAGGGGCCATAAGGAGCATTAGCATAAGGAGCACTGCTAGTGATGCCTGGGGGTGGCGGTGGCTGCGTTAGCTGACATGGGGCATAATTTAATACTTCACAGGGGGGTTAATGGAGCTTGCCATGGGGGTGCAGCTGAGACCCCCAATCTGCCCCGCAACAGCACTGCTGCCCCCAACGAAGGGGGGGGGGGGGGCAATGCACCCCACACCCACACACACAACACGTCGGCCCGTCTTCCATAGCTGCACTTTCGCCAGACGGCAATTTGCAAGTCCAACGACTTCTGCATGCAAATGCCTGCCTCCTAGGCAACCATCCAGGTTGGTGGCGTTTGAAGTTTGACACCATTTTTTGAATAATTGTATTCCATGACGCACCAGCCCAGTGGGATATGCTGAGGGCTTGTAGTCTAACAAATCTATTGACCACTTCAAGACAGTTCAATTATCAGCATCATAGTGGGTTCCCAGAGGGTTCCCATTTTTTCCCATTCCCCACAATATGAAATGTTGCAGAAGTAGTTAGGGAGTAAAGTAAATATTCAGGCATTGTTTTTGTTTAAAAGGGTCTATGCCAAGCATCTTCATGACTTTTAGGGCTTCTGTACACCACTTTTGTCTTTCGGATTCAAAAATGTCTTTTGCTCAGGCACACTGGCTGTGTAGCGAACACCATAGTATCCATCTACACCCGTTATGATAAACAATGTCTTTTGCTCAGGCACACTGGCTGTGTAGCGAACACCATAGTATCCATCTACACCCGTTATGATAAACAATGGAATTCCATGAGCATCACTGACAGAAATAGAGCCTAATCGGCATGACATCGGCAGCAAGGTTCGACATTGAGGTGCAGGGTTGTATTGAAAACAATAGAATCTAAACTAATACAATGTCAGGAACGCAATTCACAGCACTTTGTTGACGCTAGTGTACAGAGCCGTTTAGTCTCTCCTCTCCTCTCCTCACCCCATCTCATCTCTCTTGTTCGTTCCCCCTTCCTTACTTTGGCTGCCACTGCTTTGTGTTTCACACACAATTTCATTCACACACAAAAACACGCTTTCATGTCTTTTTCATTTCATTTCATATATAAAAGCCGCCCAATAAATTCCTCTCACTTGCTGTGAAAGCATATTTATGAAGTCCCAGTGGTCTTGCTTGGACAAAGCGCTTCAGGTGTTTGCCACTTACAATATTGCGAAACACACTGGTGAGTGAGTGAGTGAGAGAGAGAGAGAGAGAGAGGGAGGGAGTGAGAGAGAGAGAGAGAGAGAGAGAGAGAGGGAGGGAGTGAGAGAGAGAGAGAGGGAGTGAGGGAGTGAGAGAGAGAGAGAGAGAGAGGGAGGCAGGAAGGGAGGCAGGCAGGGAGGTAGGAGACCTCTAGCCTCTCCTGGCTTAGCACCCTTGTAAGGTGCTGCTGCCTGGGAGGGGGCAGGTGCTAGATGATTTTTACAGTGTAACGCAGTCTGCCAGTGTGGGTTTCACTGGACCGGATAGTTCAGATTGGAGCAACACTTTGAATGCCTGCCGAGGCGGACCTGTCTGGGGCCAATGATCCATAAAGTGTATCGTTTTCATAAGGAGGGAAAATGTGTGGGCCTGCGAACAGGATTGTGTGAGCCGCTGGGGGGTCTATGGGGTTTTGTGTGACACCTTTCACGACCTCTGTTTGTGTGTGCATGTTTTACTGTCCCTGTTATGTTGTAGTATTGGGGGGGGTGGGGGGTGGGCAGGCGAGGGAGTTCGTTCACTTGGCCCTGTCGTTGGCATTGAGATGTCACTCGTAAAGCGCACACCCCTCCCCCTCCCCACCGACTGGATGCCAGCCTTGCCCCTGGCTCCCACCTTGTGTGTCTATTCTTGGAAGTTAGCGACTTGACTGGGAGTGCCATTACCTCACCGTGGTGCCACTTCACCGCCGCGCTCGTAAACAAGAACCTGCCGTTGGTGGGCCGCACACCACAGCCGATTTGACTCCCAGATATTTGCATGTGTCAACGTATCGGCCTGTTTGACTTGTGCTGCGTGCTGTTTTTTTATCTGTTCATCTGTTCACCTCTTCTGCTTGCTGCGCAGGAGCCGTTAAAGCCTAACTGATTTTTTTCTGTGGAAGTGCCATCACGCTCTGGCCTTATCTTTTTTGCGTGAAGTGAGTGAAGCGAGGAATACTGTCATGCCCTCACGTTCTTATCATTCTTTTGCACATGACACAAGAAGAGTCTAAGTCTAGTCTTAGTCTAAAGTCTCCCTGGCCTGGAAACGTCATCAAAGCACATCTTTTCTTTTGTGTTCCCTCCTCGTGTTCCTTCCTCGTTACCCTGCGTGTCCTTGTCCTGTACATGATGTCATACTGGTATAGTGCCGCACTGGTTATTTATCCCACTGGGACATTATGTACCTATATGCATATGATTGCCTATATTATGTACCTATATGCATATGATTGCCTATATTATGTACCTATATGCATATGATTGCCTATATTATGTACCTATATGCATATGATTGCCTATATTAT
>CM050207.1:31749407-31766907 GCA_027475355.1 Coilia nasus
TTGAGCTTGATCTGGATGGGCGGGAAGCCATGTGTCAAACCCTATAAAAAGATCCGCCTTGATGGCCGGGTGTCTGTTTTCCTCGCCGCGAGTCCAGGGATGAGGCCTGTGATGTGGCCTGCTGTCGGTTGTTTGGATAGTAAAGGGAGACCTGAGGCGGCCTGATGATGATGATGAGGAAGAGGAAGAGGAGGAGGAGGAGGATGGTGGTGGTGGTGGTGGTGGTGGTGGCATTGAGTTCCTCTGACAACAGCCGCCTCATGTTGCCAACAGAGAGAGAGAGAGAAGGGGGAAACAGAGGGATATGGAGATAGAGAGAGAGAGAGGGAAACAGAAAAAGAAACAGAGGAAGAAACAGAGAGAGATAGAAAGAGAGAGAGTGAGAGAGGAACAGAGCGAGAAACAGAGAGATAGAATGAAAGAGAGAGAGAAACAGAGAGAGGAACAGAAAAACAGAGATAAAGCAACAGAGAGAGATAGAGAGAAACAGAGAGAGAGAGAGAGGGAAACAGAGCGAGAAACAGAGAGATAGAGAGAGAGAGGGAAACAGAGCGAGAAACAGAGAGATAGAGATAGAGAGAGAGAGAGAGAAATAGAGAAAGAGGGGAAAACAGAGAGAGAGAGAGGAGTGGAGGTAGCAGAGCTGCTGCTGGAGGTGGTGGTTGGAAGCGTTGGACTAAAGCGGGCTGCTTGTGGGTAGAGTGTGGGGGAGAGGAGCTGCCTGGAGTGGGTGGCGGTTGAGAGGAAGCCTTTCATTATGTCCTGGAGAGGCACAGAGCAGGGTGCTGGAAAGAGGATGCAGTGGCCGTGTTTTGTTTTGTTCCGTTTACTTTGGGTTTGTGTTGGACTGCTCTGTTGTTGGCCACTGCGCACTCTGATTGGGCCACACCCCTGCTTTGTTTTCTGTGGAGCTACTTTGCCTATTCTAGTTTGCCTATTCTGTTGCTCTATAAATCTCTCTCTCTGTCCCTCTCTCTCTCCCTCTCTTTCTCTCTGTCTCTCTCTCTCTCTCTGCCTCAATCTCTCTCCCTGTTTCTCTTTCTGTCTCTGTACCTCTCTTCCTCTCTCTCTCTCTCTCTCTCTCTCTCTCTCTCTCTCTCTCTCTCTCTCTCTCTCTCTCTCTCTCTGTCTGTCTCTCTACTTATGTATATACAGTATATATACCCACCTCTCTATTCTCTATTCTACAGCTCCATCTCTCTCATTTCCCCTCACTCTCTCACACATCTTTCTTCCTTCCACCCTCTTCCCTTCTTTCTTGTTCTTTGCCCCTGCCTTACTTTGGCTGCCACTGCTTTGTGTTTCACACACAATTTCATTCACACACAAAAACACGCTTTCATGTCTTTTTTCATTTCATTTCAGATTTCAAAGCCGCCCAATAAATTCCTCTCACTTGCTGTGAAAGCATATTTATGAAGTCCCAGTGGTCTTGCTTGGACAAAGCGCTTCAGGTGTTTTCCACTTACAATATTGTGAAACCGCACATTGATGAGTGAGAGAGAGGGAGGGAGAAGTAAGGAGAGGTTTGAGGGAGAGGGGGATGGGAGAGAGGGAGAGAGAGACCCTGAGAATGTTACAGCTGTGGTCCTTGGCTGCCTTCTCCTCGCAGTAGAGGTTGGCAGGGTCAGGTAGACAGAGGACTTCAAACAGTAACACCCCATAACCCCACCCTATCCCACCCTACCCCACCCCAGCCCTCTGTCTTTCTCCAACCACTCCACCCTCAAACTCAGGGCAGTAGAGGCCAGAGTGCACCCCCTACACCCCCACCTCCCCCTGAGCTTCCTCTGCTCTTGATTACACCAAAGCAGTTCTCCCACTGGTGTGCAGTGAATATGGATTTTGTGGGTTTTCTTCACAGATGCGAACACTAGAGCAATACATCTTTTCCTAAAAAAATATAATTGGTTGTCATCTAAATCTTTTTTTTTTTTTTTTTTTTTTTTCTTAAGGTGACCTTGAGTGCTTTGAAAGGCGCCGTGTAACAAATAAAATGTATTATTATTATTATTATTATTAAATAACAATTGGGCTCAGATAGAAGGTAGACAGTGGCACAATTTAACTTTTGGTTGAGGGGATTGAGAAAGACAGAGGGAGAGAGAGTCAAAAAGAGAAAGACAGAGGTAGACAGAGAGAGAGGTATAGACAGAAAGAGACAGAGAGAGGTACAGACAGAGAGAGAGATACAGGTGGAGAGAGAGAGAGAAATACAGAGAGAAAGAGAGACAGTTTAGCATTCAGCTGCAGCTGTGCTGAGTAGGCACAGAATCTGAGCTCGTCCTCTGGGGGAACGCTGATGTTCCTGTAGCCGTGGTAACTAGCAGCTTGAGGAGCCCCTTTCTTCCACATCCTCTCCCTAACCAGCCACACCCCCCACCCCACACACACACACACACACACACACACACACACACACACACACACACACACACACACACACACACACACACACACACACCCTCAGCATCCCCACCCCCCCTGCCATGTCCGTCTGTCTGCAGCACACC
This sequence comes from Coilia nasus, assembly GCA_027475355.1. Taxonomy (NCBI): domain Eukaryota; kingdom Metazoa; phylum Chordata; class Actinopteri; order Clupeiformes; family Engraulidae; genus Coilia; species Coilia nasus. Next base: position 31,751,921 of record CM050207.1, read on the forward strand.
TGCGATGCCACAGGATATCATAATGAGGGAGGGGCTCGCCCCACATTTCTCTCTCTTTCTCTGTGTATCTCTCTCTCCCTCTCTCTCCCCCACTCTCTCTCTCTCTCTCTCTCTCTCTCTCTCTGTTTCCTGTCTTCCCTTCCTCTGTGCCTCGCCCCTCACTCTCATTATTGGGGCTTCAGTTAGCGGCGCTTGTGCCTCACCTGGCTGTCTGCAGGCTGCAATTTGCCTCAGCCCACACCGAGAGACAGACTCTTAGGCAGAGGAGGAGGAGGACAGGAGAACAGCGGGGTGAAAAAGAGAGGAGAGAAAGAAAAGAAAAGAAAAGAAAAGAGGAGAGGACCCGGGGTTGGAGCTGTGCTTCCCTGATGCCTGTTGCCTGGGCTCGCTCCTGGAGAGCTACCTGTGGGTGCTGAGGTAGAGTATCTATCAGGCGCTGCCCATCGGATAATCACCACAGCCACGCTCACCTGGACCCTAACAGATGTGATCGGAAACACAGGTAAAAGAGTGCGTCTGCACTGAGATAGAGTGAGAGTGAAGGAGAGAGAGAGAGAGAGAGAGGCAGGGAAGAGAGGGTGTGTGCTGGTTGAGGACTGCTGTAAGGTGTAAGATGACAAGTGAAAGAGCTTTGAAAGACGGTGATTATGATTTTAAACTGTGCATGCAAGAAATAGAAAGAACGTTAGCAAAGAAAGATGAAGAAAAGAGTGAGATGTGACAGAAAAGAGTGTGGTGCAACCCTCATGTGGAGCTTTTGTCCCCTAGGTGGAGAGGGAGAGAGAGAATAGGAGAGGGAGAGAGAGAGAGAGAGAGAGAGAGAGAGAGAGGGTAGTGGTTTTCTGGGTGGGTGGACATGCTGTATGCTGGTGGCAGATGGCTTGGGCAGAACTGTGGTTGAGGGGGCAACAGGCTGCTAACTGCCTCTTCCTGGCTGCGTGGACGTGTGTGTGTGTGTGTGTGTGTTTAAGGGGGGGGGGGGGGGTGACTGTGCAAGGCCCAGCGAGGGGGGTGGGGGGTGCAGCATTGGTAACTGATCTGTGACGGGGTTGTGCGGTGCCTCCTGACATTCAGCGCGTGTGTGAAACTTGTCAAGTCGGCAGCTTTGGTGCTGGCCACACAGCGTTGGTAACAGGACCGATGTGATTATCCCCGCTAAGCATGTGAGGAAGCCACTCCTCAGGACCAGCTGCTGAAAAACACACACACACACACACACACACACATGCAACGCTTCACAAAACAACCTTACAAACAGACAGACTCACAAGAGACACACGTCAACTAGCTTGAAACGTCAACTGTGTATATCATTACCTGACCAGGTACTGCAATGACCCTGTCCATCTGTGTGTGTATCTATGTGTGTGTGTCTGTCCACCCAGGTTGCCATCTCTGATTGCTCTTGTTGAAAATGTGTTGTATAGTGATAGTTTGTGTGTGTGTGTGTGTGTGTGTGTGTGTGTGTGTGTGTGTGTGTGTGTGTGTGTGTGTGTGTGTGTGTCTGCCTGTGTGAGTGAGTGAGTGAAAGAGACAGAGATTACTTCTCAATGTGAAATTCCTCATGTGTGTGTGCCCGTGGGACCTGGCACGCTTCTGTGTGTATCAGATAGTCAGGAGTGGCAGCGTTTGTTGGGTGCATGATTAATGGACTCTGGTGTGTGCAGCCAGCAGTTTCGCATTCACTGTTAGGATGAGCACAGTATTTTACACAGGACTGCCGTTGCCTGGACAGGGAAGAGTGGAAATGGTTTCGACTAACAATGACTCCTTATGGGACTAAAATAACTAGTGGTTGATGGGTTGCTTTTTTCACAGGGAGCTGAATTGGTGTGTAGAGTGTTTTGTGTTGTCTGGTTTGGTGTGTGTGTGTGTGTGTGTGTGTATCTCTGTGTCTGTGCGTGTCTGTGTGTGTGTGTGTGTGTGTGTTGACACAACAAACAGAGGTCGGTCCTAGCCCCTCTGTGCCGATTGCGAAGAGCAAAAGGGAGGCAGCTAAAAAGGCAGAAAGGCCGGAGCCCCAGAACATGAATAGGTGGAGGAGAGGACTGAAAGAGGACAAACGGCAACAAAAACCACAAGAGAGGCGGGAAAGACAAAGATTGGCACAAAGAAGCGGAGAATGAAAGGCTGAACCGGAGAAGAATGAACGAGAGGGAAAGCGATTGAAAGGAATGAGTGAGGCAGAGAGAGGGAAAGAAAGACAGAAAGGGGGAGAGAGGTCCTGAAAGAAAAAGAAAAGATAGAAAGAAAGAAGGGAGAGAAAGAGAGGGTGAGAGAGGGTCCTGAGGGAAAGAAAGAAAGAGGGACAGAAAAAGAGGGAGAGGTCCAGAAGCAAAGAAAGAAATAGAGAAAGAGAGGGAGAGAGGTCCTGAAACACAGAAAGAAAGGCAGAAAGAAAGAAAGAGAGACAGGGAGAGAGAGGTCCTAAAGAAGAGAAAGAAAGAGGGAGCAAAAGAAAGGGAGCAAAAGAGAGAGAGAGAGAGGTCCTGAAGGAAAGAAAGAAAGAGAGAGAGGGAGAGAGGGAGTGAAAGAGAGGGAGAGAGAGGTCCTGAAAGAAAGAAAGAGAGAGAGAAAGAGAGGGAGAGAGAGGTCCTGAAAGAAAGAAAGATGGAGAGAAAGAGAGGGAGAGAGAGGTCCTGAAGGAAAGGGAGAGAGAGGTCCTGAAAGAAAGAAAGAGAGAGAGAAAGAGAGGGAGTGAAAGAGAGGGAGAGAGAGGTCCTGAAAGAAAGAAAGAGAGAGAGAAAGAGAGGGAGAGAGAGGTCCTGAAGGAGAGAAAGAGAGGGAGAGAGAGGTCCTGAAGGAGAGAAGGAGAGGGAGAGAGAGGTCCTGAAGGAGAGAAAGAGAGAGAGAAAGAGAGGGAGAGAGAGGTCCTGAAGGAGAGAAAGAGAGGGAGAGAGAGGTCCTGAAGGAGAGAAAGAGAGGGAGAGAGAGGTCCTGAAAGAAAGGGAGAGAGAGATCCTGAAGGAGAGAAAGAGAGGGAGAGAGAGATCCTGAAGGAGAGAAAGAGAGGGAGAGAGAGGTCCTGAAAGAAAGGGAGAGAGAGATCCTGAAGGAGAGAAAGAGAGGGAGAGAGAGATCCTGAAGGAGAGAAAGAGAGGGAGAGAGAGGTCCTGAAGGAGAGAAAGAGAGGGAGAGAGAGGTCCTGAAGGAGAGAAAGAGAGGGAGAGAGAGGTCCTGACCCTGGTGTTTGAGGCTGAGCTGCAGACGGGGCTGTAGAATGAGGAGCGCTGTGTCACTGCCACACCGCACGGCTCCAGAGAGCTCAGGCTGGAATGTCCCTCTGCGTGCGGGAATCACTTGGCCCTGTACGCTCATTCACCCCCCAACACCCCCTCTGCACCCCCTCCTTTACACATACACACACGTGCACACACACACACGTACAAACACACACGTACACACACACATGCACACCATGCGTATCATGGTCACACATCCCTTTTTGTACATAAGCACACACAGACAGAGACATTTAGTCACACACACACACACACACACACATATGCACACGCAGATACCGACACACACACCCCTCTACCCGGGGTCAGGGGTGAGGTTTGGGAGGGAAAGTGGACCTAGCCCCCATGCTGTGTGTGTGTGTGTGTGTACAGTGGATGTCTTTGAGCAGTGGCCAAACAGGCTTTAAATACCCAGCCTTCACATTCCGGCCCCGCTACAAAAGCTTCACTTTGGGGGTTTGTGTTGGGGTTTTGATACAGGGCCAGGACTCAAAGGATCAAGTGATTTCTGTCATAAAAAAAAAAAAAAAATGCCACGGACCCAACATGGGTCGCCGGTTTGGGTAGATTTCCATTTTGTCATTCGGCTCTGGTTAGCATGAGCCAGCGTGACCTTTTTTATTTTTATTTTCTATGGTCCTCCTATCTTTTCCATTTTCATTTTCATTTGTTGTTGTATGGGATATTTATGGACATTTAAAATTTTAGGCCAGCAACGTGTGTCAAAAAAGTTGGGACAGTGTCAATAAAAGGCAGGAAAAGTTGAGTAGGACTAAAGAAAAAACAACTAATGACACTTTACAGTTAATTATGTTGACTGACAAGATGATTTGTATAAAAACGAGCTTTCTTTCTTGTTCTTGACTTTCCCCAACTTCATCAGAATTGGGGTTGTATTACTCAGTCAGTGCTCTCGGCCTCTCTCTCGGCCTCTGAGAGCGACCAGCTGATAGTCACGCGTTCTGGTTTGTTTTTCCTCTCTTTTGGCCTTTGGCAGAAGGGCACCTAAGTTCAGCGCAGGCTCCCGCTCACCTTGCATGCCCCATGACATCACCCGCCTCGATATACGTCTCCTGGCGACGTATGGGTGACATAATATAGGGCCCTTGGAGGCGTGGTGACGGCCACAGCACCGCAGCCCTAATGCCAGCCAGCCTGTACCCTGGAGCCCTGCCCCGTGGCTCTGCAGAGCAGCCTGCCTGCTTTGACCAGCCGTCTTCAATTACCAGGCAGCCTGGAGCAGGCAGGGAGAGGGGAAGTGGTCGAGGCCACAGGTCAGCGTTTGAGACTGGGGGTGAGGGAGAGAGAGAGAGAGACAGGGCAGTAGAGGGTGGCTATAGGGGCTGTCCACTCACTCTCACCGTGGAGGTATGCTGTGATTATATACACGGGGCAAATCGATTAATGCGCTACGAGCATCATTAGACAGCACACACTCCGTCTTTTTGATGTCGTGGATGGCTCTGTGTGATATCAATTGCTTTTCTGCTGAGAAAGTATGAAAGATGCTAAAGACACACGATTCCCAGGATGTCGCCAGAGATGGTTCATTCCCATTGGTCAACTGGGTTTCCCACCCAAAAACCCTGTGTGACCTGCCCAACCTTTGCATTTTGTCCTCACCAGGAAATAAAGGGGGAAGAACTGTGTGTGTGTGTGTGTGTGTGTGTGTGTGTGTGTGTGTGTGTGTGTGTGTGTGTGTGTGTGTGTGTGTGTGTGTGTGTGTGTGTGTGTGTGTGTGTGTGTGTTTGTGTGTTTGTTTGTGTGTGTGTCTGTGTTTCTGAGAAACTAAGAAACAGCTGCTTTGGAATGTGTGGATTTGATAAGCCTGGTTCCTATTGTGAATCTTTCAGCTAATCAGTCAGGTTCTCTAATGCCTGTAATTAAAATGACTTCCTATCTTGCCGACACCTCTCTCATCTGTCCCATTATGGATTAGCCTAACCTCTTACTCTTAACCCTCTGGGTCTATCAGGCTATGCTAAGCTGTCATCTTAGCCCCCCTCTGTTCCTACCAGTCCAGCTCTGAGGGTAGACACCAGCCTCCAGGCACCTACGGGAGCAAGCTGAACGAAGTGTCAATCTCAAACACACTTGTGCACGCTCTCACATACACACACACATACACACCAGCAGCTCAAGTACCAATTTTCTCATGCTAGGTCATGAGAGAGGCTGGAGAGGCCGCTGGTTTGCATTAACCCCAGAGCAGCCGGGGTTTCATGTGCTTCTGCCCCCCCTCGGCAGGCTGGCTGGCCCGGTAATGGTAGGTTGGGCTGCCAGAGCTGGGCTGTGCTCCGCGCCTGCTAGCCTGCTAGCCCACCACAAAGTGGGCTGATCTTTAATTAGCATTCTGCCCTGAGTCAAAGGGGTCTCTCTCTCTCTCTTACTCTCTTACTCTCTCTCTCTCTCTCTCTCTCTCTCTCTCTCTTACCCTCTCTCTCACCCTCTCTCTCTCTCTCTCTCTCTCTCTCTCTCTCTCTCTTACCCTCTCTCTCTCACCCTCTCTCTCTCTCTCTCTCTCTCTCACTCACTCACTCTTACTTAGACTCACTTACACATATACACACAAACACATACTCTCTCTCTCACTCACTCACTCTTACTTAGACTCACTTACACATATACACACAAACACATACTCTCTCTTCTTCTCACTCACTCACTCACTGTCTGCTTCTCACACTTTCACCCAAACACTGTCTCTCTCTCTCTCTCTCTCTCTCTCTCTCTCTCTCTCTCTCTCTCTCTCTCTCTCTCTCTCTCTCTATTTTTCTCTCACTCATTCTGTGACTTTGTCCCTTTCTCCCTCCCTCTCTCTCTCCCTCCTTCAGTCCTCCCCCTGTCTCCTTTTGACTCTCTCCAGTCGACTCTGTGTGTGTGTGTGTGTGTGTGTGTGTGTGTGTGTGTGTGTGTGTGTGTGTGTGTGTGTGTGTGTGTGTGTGTGTGTGTGTGTCTTCCTGTCCGTGGCCGCTGGCGTGAGGAACAGCATGGCAGTCTGGGCAGCGCTCTGCAGGTTAACTCAGTGTGGCAGTGTGGATCGGGTTACCGGCGGGGAGAGGAGACTTCTTTATTCCTCACGGCCCAGCTGACGACACAGAGGGGCTGCAGGATACAGATACCGAAGGTCTAATGCCACAGAGATAGAAAGGAAAGAGAGAGAGACAAAGAAAGATAGAAAAGGGAAGAGAAGTGAAAAGAGAGAGAGAGGGAGAGGGAGGAGAAGAGAGAGGCTGTGACAAACACAGAAAGTGGATAAATTGTCAACTCCGTGCGCACACTAAACAGTTATGAGTGTCACTTCTGCAGTTCCGCGGTGTCCATGGAAACCAAGGTATGCATACCTCTACTTGGCTTTGGATCGGACCGGATTTGTGTGAGTGTGTGCGTATGCCATCTCTGTCATGCCTGTTTAAAAGTACAACATGTTCCACGGGTTGTTTGTTTTTGGGTATTTTTGGACTATAATATCAAGTTTGGTTTAATCAAGGAACAGGATGGAGTTTTTTTCTGCTGTGAGCTGTGTGTGTGTGTGGTCAAACCAGCTGTTGAGTTCTCTGCTGCTTCATCTTACCTGCAAATCCCCTAAACACTCATTCCGCTCTTACCGTTCGTCCGTTTTGAAACCTCAGTGCTGAACAATCGCTGATGCTTTCTAATTTGCGCTGTCCGAGTGGGATGTATAAATCTCCAGCACTTCAAAGGGCAGGAGAGACCTTGAGCACCACCTCAAAGCCAGACTGCGGGGTAGGTCTGAACATTGGGTTCACATTTAGACTCGGTTCAGAGAGTGCACCCGCGCTGTACCTGATATACTGTGTTTGCTTTTATCTTGATTTATAAAACCAACCTGTCCGTTCAAAGAGATATGAGATCTCGCTTATCCCCTCTCACCCTCCTCCTGCTGTTCTCTCTCTCTCTCTCTCTTTTCCCCTCTCTCTATCCCTCTCTCTGTGTCTTATCCACGTTTTATATGAAACGTATTGTACATTTATCAAGTTGCAGTGTTTATGTATGTTAGCTTATATTACTTTATCAGGTACAGTAAGATATGCTTTTATCTAGTCACTTCCAATGCAGTGCTGGTCTTTAGGATATAAATGTATAAATCCCTAGTTGCGCATAATACAAACAAGCAGTAATTTTAGGGATACGCTGAAAGCACTGAGGCAGTGTAAACATAAATATTCTCATGTTTAATGTTGAGCTGGATGTACTGAGCTGAATGTTTGGCTGTGATGTTTTACCTGAAGCCTGAGTTAGTCATGATGCCAGACGGCTGGACAGCTGTGGAATGTCTCAATAAAGATAAAAGCGCGTTACTTGAATTTTATCTAGCATGTTTTAGTCTGTGTTGGCTTGCATGAAACAGGAGTGAGATAATGAACGTGTGTGTGCACACTTTCTTTATTCAGTGGAGAAATTCCATCAGTTGTGTGTGTGTGTGTGTGTGTGTGTGTGTGTGTGTGTGTGTGTGCAGGTGAACATATGTGCCTTTCTCATCATCTCTCTACAGCACGTTTGGGTGCCTCTCCCCTACAGTATGTGGGTTAGCAAAGCTGAATGATCCTGAACTTTTTGCTTTAGCTGATCTCCTCTGAGAGGCTTGTTTACTGAGTTGCCTGGTTTCTTGTAGGGAGACCCTGCCTTGCCATACATTCTGTCTCGTCTGTGTGTGTTTGTGTGTGTATGTGTGTGTGTGTGTGTGTGTATGTGTGTGTGTGTATGTGTTGTGTGTGTTTTGCCATACATTCTGTCCCCTCATCCATCTTGTTTGTGTGAGCCCTCCTTCACCCAGCTTTAGAGGGCTGAGGCTGAAAGAGGTCTAAACTCTCTCTCTCTCTCTCTCTTTTACACACCTTCCTTCTCTCTCTCTCTCTCTCTCTCTCGCTCTTTCTCAGTCTCTCTCTTTCTGTCTCTCTCTCTTACACACCTTCCTTCTGTCTCTCTCTCTCTCTCTCTCTCGCTCTTTCGCTCTTTCTTTGTCTCTCTTTCTATCGCTCTCTGTCTGTCCCTACCTCTCTCTCTCCGTCTCTCCCTGTTTCTTTGTATGTGTGTGTGTATGTGTGTGTGTGTGCATGTGTGGGTCACCACCCCCACCTCTTGTTGTCACCCTAGGGTCACACACTCTGTTGTCATAGGGAAGAACTGACCAAATATTTGGACATACAACCCCCAACCAACCCCTCTCCACACACGCGCGCACACACACACACACACACACACACACACACACACACACACACACACACACACACACACACACACACACACACACACACACACACACACACACACACACACACACACACACACACACACACACACACACACACACACACACACACACACACACACACACACACACTCCCTTAAAGCCATTGAGGCATTGTTTGCAAGGAGGTGCTATGTGGTATTGCATTCATTGGCAGCTCCCCTGGCAGTAAGGCAGAGCCGTAGCAACCATAGGGAACGGGGGGGTGCTGAGTGCTGTTCTCATGCTTGCATCAGCCTCTTCTGCCTTGCACTACGCTGTCCAGAAGCAGAGGTTTATTCCGTATTCATTCATTCATTCATTCATTCATTCATTCATTCATTCATTCATTCATTCATTTATTCAACCTTTATTTTTATTTCCATTTTTATTTCCAAGTTAGGGTGTTCTTTAGAGTCGTGGCACATAAGACATAGCCATGCACTCCAGAGGCAGACAGGCAGGCAGACAGACAGACAGGCAGACTTACTGACTGACAGAGGGATAGACAGAGATTCTTGTCAGACACCCTGAGGGATACACAGAAACTCATATTGTTGCTCCAGTCATGTATGTCATACATGCGCCTTTGCCTTCATGTTGGTACCCTCCCCACCCACCCCCTACCCAACCACCCCCTACCTACCCCCTACCTCTCTCTTCAATTTCATTGCTCATGTTTCTCACAAATGCTTCCAGCTATGCATTCTACTCTCCGCCATGCCAGTGGAGCATGTCTGAATGGAGCAGAATGAAGAGAGCCAGAGAGAGAGGGAGAGAGAGAAAGAGAGAGAGGAAGGGAGGAGCTGATGGTGAGATATCTGAAGGGCATAAGAAGAAAAGAGAAGGAGGTATGGTAATTTTACCCAAAGCCTGAGAATGAAGAGGGACAGAGCGAGTGAGAGTGCAAGAGAGAAAGAGAGAGAGAGTGAGTTAGTGCAATAGAGAAAGAGAGAGAGAGAGGGAGAGAGAAATGCGAGAGAGGGTAAAAGACAGTGGAGAGAAGCGAGGTAGACTAAGCTGAGGGAGATTATGGCGATGCCTCACCACAGGCTCTCGTTATGAACTCATAAGGGCTTTTAAAGGCAGAGGGGATTTTCTCTGTGGGCAGGCCGGCCGGGCTCTCTTACTCATTCAGCCGGGATTACAGCTGCACGCGCTCCGGTCTCCACGCTCCAAGTGGTGGCCCCCAAAAACCCAGGCCGGCCCTTGCATTTAGCAGTCTTAGTGGTCGCACAGGCAGAGATGCATGAAGCCAGTATGTGATGTTTCACGGTAACGAAGCATCTCTGTGCTGTGCTGTGGGGTGCAGTGCCGTGCCGTCTGGGTTGTGGGTGTATTAAACAGTGGCTGCCCGTGGGGCTCTGCTGCTGAGTGGAATGAAAATAAAAGCTCTTGCTTACTGTTCTTGATTTGTAGCTTGTTTTTGATCTGTAGCTTGATTTGTCTCCTCATCTTACATGTAAGTCACTTTGGATAAAAGCATCTGCTAAGTGGAATATAATGTAAATTACCACAGACCATGGAGAGGCACACAGCCCAGGCAAGTCTAAGCACTCTGGAACATTTTGTCTATATTTTTGTCTCAGTTTCTCCATTTTGCTGTTTATCTCTCTCTTCATCTGTCTTTCTCTCTCTCTCTCTCTCTCTCTCTCTCTCTCTCTCTCTCTCTCTCTCTCTCTCTCTCTCTCTCTTATCCCTCTCCATCCATCATTCATTCTGTGTTTCTGTCTTTTGCCTCTTTTTCTGTCTGTCTGTCTGTGTAATCCCCAGTCTCATCTCTCCCACTGTCTCTGTCTGTTAGTCTTGTTATCTGTCTATCTGGACGGTTATTTTGTAAATCGTGTTTCCATTGGCTTTTGTGGTCCCTTGAGATGGCCCTAAGATGGATCTGTTGGACATATAGCATAGGAGCTCGCCCTGCTTGGTGTACCTCAGTCACCATGGATTAAGATGATTGAACATCAGTGTCTTTGCTAATGCAGCCTGTTTGTCTTGTGTGTGTGTGTGTGTGTGTGTGTGTGTGTATGTGTGTGTGTCTGTGCCTATGTGTATGTGTCTGTGTGTATGTGTCTGTGTGTGTATGTGTCTGTGTGTCTGAGGCATGGGCGCATGTGTGTGCGTGTGCTTGTTTGAGCGATGATGTTGCCCTGCATTTTTTGGCCCTTTATACCCAATGGTAACATATGATCATGGATCACAGACCAGTTTCTCATCATCACACCCAGACCTCATCAGTCTTTTACCCTCTGACACCCTACTCTGATCTGGGGCCAGAGACAAGCACTCCCAGCCTTCTGTTTCACAGCAGGCTTTGCCATTATCCTCATATATTAGCGTTCAGATACCAAAGTGATGGCACAAAAGCCTTTTTTTCATGCTTGACATGTGCAGGTTGTTAAATATGGGCATAAAATGGCTGAATAATGGGTGTGAAGAGTGGCCATCGATGATATTGTGTTTTATGCTTTGAAAATAAAACCCTGGCATTAGTGCCTCTTAGGGCTCATTTCCACCGACTTGACCGTATTCAGCGCGTATCCGCATACAATAGGTTTGTATAGGGACAGAATACGCTCAGATCACACCTGCGGTGGAAATGGTCTAATCTGTTAACGTGCATTCTAAACGAATACAGACAGAATACGGGCATGCGCTGAATACACAGAGTGTTTGGTGGAAATGAGCCCTTACCACTGCCTGTCGGTTTACTCTTAGCAATCGAATGGGACGACGTGTATTTAAAAAGTGGCTGTGCAGTTAACAGGTTTTTCTTTTTTTACTTTTCCTCTAGTTGGGATGACAGCAGCTCGGTGAGCAGCGGAATTAGCGACACAATCGACACCGATGACATCAACACCAGCTCCTCCATCAGCTCGTACGCCAACACGCCGGCCGCTACACGCAAAGCCCTGAGCGGACAGGTAAGAGTCTCACCAGCCTCACCTGAAGCTGAAGCTTCAAGCTCAAGCTTGTTGAGTGTAAACAGTAGTAATTTGAATTACTGTTTTTTAAATTTAAAAACCAGTGATGCCAAAGCCTACTACCTACGGATGATTATAACTGTTGTCAAGGAAACAGTATGATTTCACAACATTTTTTATAGAGTTAGGTATTACAAAGCCTCACGTTATCTACAGGTCTCAGTAAGTATTGTGGTAATAGTGAAATCCAGCAGTAGACATAGTGTAAGGGCTCATTCACACTGAGTTGAGCGTGTACAGCACGTAGCCGTATACAATATGTTTGTATAGGGACAGAATACGCGCAATCACGCTTGCGATGTGAATAGTCTAATTTGTTAGCATGCATTCTAAACGAATACGGACAGAAAACGGCCTGGCTGGTAGTGCACATGCAGTCTATGGTGGTCTACCAAGAGTCTCTCTGCTTAATAGGATCTACTGGCTACTGTGAGCTGACACACATTTCATTGCCATCAGGAGAATGTACAGAAAAGGACCCAGGTGTAACAATGCTTGTTTTGGGTTTCGTATGTATACATTTTTATGGGTAATAAGAGACAGTTTCACGTCCCAACGCAGCCCAGCGGAATCCCATGCCAGAGGCGTGATTTCATCTGATAGAAATCAGGTTCAAAAAATTCCCCACATAGTGGAGAGGAGGGTAAAATCCTTCAAACCACTTAATGAAATATGTTTTCATGGAGCTCTCCTTTCGCCGTCTCCCTGCTTGCGGTTATAGACGTCTGTGTAACATAACCTTGGCAGTTTGCTGGGGGTTGCTGACTGCTTTTTTGGGGCTATGTTATGGTCCAACCCACTCTCTCACTAATGTCTTTCATGGTTTGGTTATTTGTCTTTCAAACAAAGCCTCTCTCTGACCCCCTGTTCTTGGTTATGGACTGTGTGTACAGACTCCTATACCACTATACCACACAGTGCATCTCTCTCTCTCTAGTTCCCTTTCCCTCTCTCTCTCTCTCTCTCTCTGTCTCTCTCTCTCTGTCTCTCTCTCTCTGTCTCTCTCTCTCTCTCTCTCTCTGTCTCTCTCTCTGTCTTTCTCTCTCTTTCTCTCTCTCTCTCTCTCTCTCTCTCTCTCTCTCTCTCTCTGTCTGTATCTTTCTCACTGTCTCTGCCTCTCTCTCTCTCTCTCTCTCTCTCTCTCTTTACAGTGCTTGTGTTTACTATCCTCTCACATTCCTGCGGTAGTTAAAGAAGTGGGGGGTAACACAAACTGGCCAAATGGGCATTGGCTCAGTAAACTCTGCAGCCTAACTGTCCAAATGTTTGAACAGGGCTCAGGCCATTAAATTCCAATTCAAAAGTAGCCGGCAAAAGAAAACACGGCGCGGTATCGCTGTCGGCCTGGCCAGAGCACCGTGTCGCTGGGGCCGCTTGGGTTTCCCAGGTTTCCCAGGCCGCCGCCCACCACCTAATCCCCTCCTGACGTTTTCTCAGCCGCCGCGGCCCACAACGCACCTCTCCTGAGAGGGCCACACCTCAGGCTGCACTCTAGGACAACAAAGACAGGAGGAGACAAAGAGCTCACTTGTGACCTCATTATGCACCAAAAACAGTCCTCATGTTAACTAAGTGTCTCTCTCTCTCTCGCTCTTTCTGTCTCTAACACACACACACACACACACACACACACACACACACACACACACACACACCTGAGGGGTTTGGTTTCCAGCAGCAACAGAAGGCCCTCTCAGCCATTTACCGGTTGCAATTATCAGATGGAGGGGGTGGGGGTGAGGTGAACCCACCCAGAGGAGTTAGTCCATTGTTACTCTCACTCCGATGCCCATGACCATGAAATTACCTGCATTCTAGCAAACATGCTGCGCCGTCTGGCACTGCAAAAAAAAGTAAAAAGTCAACCCTGACTGTTCTTAGTGACTATATATACTGTACGATTTTATACGCTATTATGGTAGACAGAGGCTAGAAAGATGGTGCAGGTTGATTTCTAGAGAAATCAATAGTTTATTCGTATACCAGAGACCTCTCAAATAAAGTTTTTTTTTTTTATTACGTGACATTTAGAGCCAAACTTCTTACATTGCCGCCCTGAAACATCTTGCTAACTTGGACGATCCACTGGTTCTTCTCTCTTTTCTCCTGCATTTTTATTGGCTGGTTTAGCAGTGATGTAAGGTTTCATCATTACAGAATATCCTTGCATGAGAACAAGGCAATCATTCCCTCTCCCAGTGCCCTGCAGCCCCCCACCCCACCCCCCCAATCTGACCCCCACACACACCAGTTCCCTCTCCCGGTGTTCTTAGTGTAAGTGTCTGGTGAAACTTACCTAAAGCACATCTCTCTCCTCCACACCAAAGACACATCTCTCTACTGTGGATCCCCCCCCCCACTACTCCACAGACATTTCAATGCACACTTATCTTTTGCACTATTACTATGCACATATTAAGGAGACTGTATGGAGAAGAAGAGATCCCTAATCTGAGAGCTGTGATGAAAGTTTGTTCCTGCTTTCTCCTCCCTCCCCAGCCCCAGACGGACGCAGAGAAACACTCGGCGGTGGAGCGGCACTCAGCGCGGTCCAGCGACGAGGTCAGGAGGTCGGACGGGGGCTCGGACAGCGGCGTGAAGATGGAGCACGGCTCCAAGTGGCGGCGGAACCCCTCGGACATGTCGGACGAGTCGGACAAGGGCGGCTCGGGGCGCAAGATCCCCGCCATCTCGCAGACGGGCTCCTGGCGACGGGGCATGACGGCACAGGTCGGGGTGACCGCGCCCCGCACCAAGACCAGCGCCACGGCGGGCAGCACGGGCACACTGAAAACACACAGCACTGGTAAGAGAGAGAGGGGTGTCCCTAGCAGTCTGCGGCTGATTTAGTGCTCTGTATGGATGTGTATATGTATTCTATTATATATTTTTCTCTCACATACTGTAACTGTATGTTCAGACTGCACGGTAAAAATGTTAAAGTAGCTGAAGAAGTCCAAAATGCCCCGCTGGGCTTTAAAAGTGGCAAAGTGGGCTATGACGCGAAACATTCAAATGCCCCGCTGGGCTTTAAAAGTGGCAAAGTGGGCTATGACGCGAAACATTCAAATGCCCCGCTGGGCTTTAAAAGTGGCAAAGTGGGCTATGACGCGAAACATTCAAATGTTTAATTATGGCAACTAGCTCAGCTGGGATAAGGGCTGTTGACGTTCCAATTGGTTGTCGCAACGTTCCAAGTGCAGTTGAGCAAATGCAATCTGTCATAACATAATGGCAAATCTGAGTTGCGGCCATCCTGTAATGTCCGTAGGTAAGACAGATGACGCTAAAGTCTCAGAGAAGGGCTGCCTGCCCACACACTCCACCAGCATCCAGCGCTCTCCCTCTGACGCAGGCCGCAGCAGTGGGGACGAGGCCCTGAGGAAGCCTTCCTCGTCATCGTCATCATCGCTGTCACCCGCCACCACCAACACGTCCTCCGCACGCATCCCCACCAGCACGTTTGGCTTCAAGAAGCCCGGTGGCACGGGCGCTATGGTGACCACC
>CM050207.1:31771907-31789407 GCA_027475355.1 Coilia nasus
CAGGCCTTCTTTTTCATTTACTTCTGTTACGTTGACTACTAACCTTGGAATTTTGTCAGTTTTTGTTCATGCCTAACTCACACGTCATATTACATTTTTTTAAAAACAGAACTACTGTGATTTCTATTTAATGTTTTAGTGAGATGTGTGTTTTTGGAGTGATACTACTTCTCCAGAAAACTGAACTAAATTAGAGAGGCAATTAAAGTGGCTAAAGTCACATTTACATTTGTGATATACATGAAAAAAAAATCTAATTTCCATTTGTGTGTGTCTGTCTTCACTCTGGCACAAGCACTGATATGAGATGTGTTGTGCTGTGATGTGATGTGCTTTAAGTAACGACTGTGTCTTACACGTGTCCATCTGTGTCTACCCCGGCCAGGTACACTCCCTCCTCCCAGCTGCGCAGCCACGAGGAGGCACGTGATTGGCTACGCTCCCACTCCACCAGCGGCCTGCAGGACTCGGCCAGCAACTCGCCCTTCTCCACCGGCTCCAGCCTCACCTCGCCCTCCGGCACGCGCTTCAACTTTGCCCAGCTCGGTCAGTCTGTGCAGCGAGCACACACCACCATCACCGCCAACCATACCAACCCTCATGGCCATAGCCACGTGCCCACCCACTCGTCAATCAGGCTCATCCAATCAGAGGGCTCTCTCTGTTTGATTGATGTTTTTATTTATAATGATAACCTGTGTGTTTTAGACTAGGCCCATCTGATTTTTTTTTGCTAGGACCACCCATTTTATAATTTCTGGCCTACACCCCTGCCAAAACCAACACTAATGACACCTAACACCACCACACCAGCATTGACACTAATGACCCCAACACCTCCACCAGTCACAGCACCACCAACTTCAACACCAACACCACCATTACTAACCATAGCATCACTGACACTAATGACCCCAACACTAATACCACCAGTCACAACAGCACTGACACTAATGAGACCAACACCAGCACCACCAACCACACCACCACTGACACTAATGACACTTAACACCACCACCATTGACACTAATAACACCAACGCTACCATCAACAACACCACCAACCACACCATCACCAACTTCAACACCAAGTCCACCATTATTTTCTACCCCAGCCCCCTCCACCTATGATACCAACACCATCATCAGCATCTCCTACACCAATAATAGGGTTGCACAATAAGTTGACCTAAACAACAACATATGCACATTAATACATACAGTACACCCTCAATTCCACCCCAACCTACAACCACAGACATCTGCACCTCCACTTCCACAGCACCTGCAGTATAACCAATCACAAATACACCTACCATTTTCACAGCCAACAGTGCCAGGAACAACAAATATATCTACAAAACACCATCAGCAACCACACTCAACCCACCAACCACTTGTGGTGTTCCATAGCAAAGACAATGGACATAGAACAAAAAGGTGATGTTCTTGGATATCGACTAGTTAACCAATGCTGTGATGTCCTTTCTGATTCACAGCGAGTCCCACCACAGCCGCACAGATCAACCTGGCCAGCCTGCGTAACAACAGCCTGACCAATCAGGACAGCCCGCTGGACCCAGGAGACTCCCGCCTGCGCAACTCCTGCATGTCATTGGACGAGAAGACCAGGACCATGAGCCGCTCAGGATCCTTCCGGGATGGCTTTGAGGAAGGTGAGGGATAAGAGTGTTTTAATTGGTGAAAGATTGCGAGAGTGAATTAGTGGATGGATCAGTATGTTGGTGTGTACTAGAACATTGATTGTTTTGGTCGGTTAGTAAGTGAGTGAGTGAGTGAAATAGTGAGCGCACATGTAGAAGAGTTAGGGAACGAGTAAGGGAGTAATTAATTAAAGTAATCAATGGCTATTCAGTCAACATGTGAATGGCCAAGTGAGGTACTCGGAATGGTTGTGATTGAAGTGACAATGTGAGTGCCTGTCTGAGTGACTAAGTGAATGTGTGAGCTAGTCAGGGGTTGAGGACTCCAAGTGTAAATAAAGTAAATGGGAGTGTTCTGTTAAGGATTGCAGATAGTGCCATTGCTTCATCCAGCAAACTATTCTTCCACCTTCTTCTCCTGCCCTTCCATCTCTTACCAGAATGCCTCCACATGCGCTTATCTGCTCAGGAGCCAACAAAGCAGCAGGCTAATGTTGGTGCATTAATGAATAAATGAATGAATGAATGAATGAATGAATAGGCTCAGCTGTGGATCATGTCAGCCAAAAGCATCATGGTTGACCAGCAGCAGGACCCCATGTAATTGCTGTGTTTGTTTAATGTAATAGATGCAGGATTACAACAGAAAAATGCTTTTTAATCCCATTCCGGCCAGATCAGGGATTAAACAATCATCCACCTTTGCCCCCTATTCCAATTGGGACTCAATGTTCTTTGATCCCATTTTACTCAACCACTTCTTGTTTGGATCCAAGAACCACTGAGTCGGTCGGCCAGCCAGCCAGCCGGCCATTCTTTTGGCGTGCGTGTGTGCGGTCCTGAGTCTGTCTATTCACCGTCTTGCGCCAGGAAAAGACAAACATTTGCTCGCCTATTCATGGGACAAATCCTATCAGTTAAAGTACACAGAGAACGAAGACTGCTGGAATGGCTGTCTGCCTCTCATCCGCTGCCGGAAATTGAGCTAGTCAAGAAACTGGCCATTGTGCACCATGAATGGAGACTAGTGTTGCACTGGTGTCAGTCAGAACCGACTGTTTGTTCCGTGCTGGCCTTTGGCCACGTATCACTGCTACATGTCTCTGATAGAGGACATCTCACAGGTGCAAGGCAAGCTCTTCACGGATGGGCCAAGACACCGTCATGTAAGGCAATCTGACAACTTCCTTCAGAGAAGTGATACTTCCTAACAATGAGGTGTTGGTGTTGGAATCTCAGACTTCAGTTCATATCTTTCAAAGCACCAGCAGTGTGACTAACAGAGAAACGAAAGCTTTCAGCACTGTTCTTTGTCACAATCAATCCTTTAGTCGGTGGAGAATCTCGTTGCAATATAACCTAAGCCAGCTGCTTCAATAAAGATGGAAGGAGACCAAGCAGGAGACAGATTAAAACACCTCGGCAATGTTACTGTAGAACATCTTAGTAGGGAAGACTCGGTCTTGGCATGAATTGTACAGATGGCAGAGCTTTCGAACCCCCTGACACTGTAACTGGAGAAGCATTTGTGGAGAGAGCCGTGAGAATTTGTGCCACACATAAAGCAGTCACACACACACACGCACACGCACACACACACACCCGCACACACACCCGCACGCAAGGTATGTATGTTATCATAGACCTTTCACTGGATACAGTGTAATCCTATGTGTTCCACTTTTTCGAATGGAGTGTTATTTCTCTCTCTCTCTCTCTCTCTCTCTCTCTCTCTCCCTCTCCATCTCTCTCTCCATCTCTCTCTCTCTCTCTCTCTTTCTCTTTCTCTTTCTCTATCTCTCATTGACACACACACACACACCACACACACACCTGTATGTCTTACATGCACACTTACTTTTTGATCTCCAATTTTCCATCTCTCGCATTGTCTCACTTTCTCTCTCCCTGGCTGCCTGTCTGTGTGTGTGTGCGAACCCCTTCAAACTCCAAACATGCACAGTTCTCATTTCCCACCCTGAGGTGTCCTAAAACACTAATTACAAAGCTGCTACAAGCAAAGAGGGGGTTTATTATCAGGAAGCAGGATAAGTTTCAACCCAGAAACACAAAGCTTCAGGACATGTGTGTGTTTAATGTGTGTGTGTGTGTGTCACGTGTGTGTGTGTGTAGAGGTGTCTGTGTGTGTGCATATGTATGTATGTATGTATGTATAAGTATGTGTGTGAGATATCATGTCTCCCTTGGTGTGTGTATGCGTGACCTTCGATGTGTGCGTGTGAGTGTTTGTTTGTTGGCTGGTTGAAGTGTCTGCGGGTATTATGTCCATATTTGTGTGTGTGTATGTGTGTGTGTGTATGTATGTGTGTGTGTGCGTGACCGCAGGCGTGTGCGTGAGAGTGTTTTTATCGGCTGGTGTGTTTTGTGTTTCGGAGGAGTTGAGTTTCTGGAGTGTTGTTTGATATGATAACACGCTGTCACTCACCCTCACAGTCCAGGCCAGAGCCCCGCCCAGATAGTCATTACCACGGTTACACAGCGCGACACTTGACCCGGTTATCCTACGCCCATCCTCCCGAGTTCCCCCTAGTCTGCTCTCGTCTCAGTGTAGTCTCTCTGTCAGAGGAAGCTCTGGCAATGGCTCCCTCAGTACAGGCCTTGTGGGAAAATGTATTGAACTGGCCAACTTTGGCACCACATCTGAGAAATCTTTTAAAGACGAATTGTATCTGTCTTTTATTCAGTCTTAAATTGCTTTCTTTCTTTTTTTCCTTCTTTCCTTCTTTCTGTTTTTCTCTTTCTTTCCTTTTTCCTCTTTCTTCGTCTTTCTTTTTTCTTTCTTTTCTCTTCTTTCTTTCATTGTTTTTCTTTTTTTTCCCTTTTCGCTTCTTTCCCCGTTCCCTTCTTCTATTTCTTTACAATCACTTTCTCTCTCTCTCTCTGTCTTTTTATCTCCATCCCTCTCTCCCTCCCTCCCTCTCCACCTCCTGGGTGTTCTCTCCTCTCACCATAATCACCATCTGCACTGATCTCTCCGTGAGGTCTATCATCAGCCTCCCAACCACAGACCCACTATCCCCCACACTACTATACACACACACACACACACACACACACACACACTACAACGCCCACCACCCCCAGCAGCAGCCCCGGCTCTGCACCCCCCAGTACAGGAAGTGAGTGAGTGAGCGCGCCCCAAGGGAGTGCTGCGATTGGCCGATTAAAGGCGCCGATGCTCTGGCGTGATTTATGGGGCTGTAATTTGCTATCCACACCCTGACACTCCCCTTGACCATGGGAGCAGGAGTGCGTGGTTTGGTGGATGTCACTGTTATTACTATATCACTGAGGCGGAGAAGAGTCGGGTTAGGACAAGTTAGGTTGAACTAAAGCTTTCCTAACCACTGATGTGGGGAACTGGGAGGAGTTTGTTTTTTAAAGAAAAAAAGAGCAAAAAAACACTTTGTGAGTCATGTTGTGATATCATGACTTAATAACTGGGTTGCAATACTTGACTTTTAAAAAATGTACAACAAAGATTTAAAAGTACAGACATCTCATAACTGTTCTTTTGTGTGTTGTGTTCTTCTCTGTGTATAGTCCATGGGTCGTCTCTGTCTCTGGTGTCCAGCACTTCCTCCATCTACTCCACGGTGAGTGTCCCTCTCATCTGTTCCTCCATTTAAAGTTCCTGAACAAACCCAGGGGATTTACACACCGATTGTCCTCCGTCAGCAGACTGTGCTTTGCGTGAGGTCTCATTACGCTGCGATCCCACAAGTGCACAACCGCTCCAAATCTCCCCGAGCAAAACCCATAATTAATTGCTCAGATCAGTCATGTCGAAATTGCTCAATTCAGTGTAATTGCCAGCGCGTATCGTGTTTCTGTCCCTCAGTGTAGCGCTGTGCTCCTACCAGACACTGCACGCAAGGCAGACTTTGGCCAGCGCTCTGCGCCTCAGCAGAGCTACGCCCAGATCCACGCCCACACCCACTACACAGGCTACCAGTCAGCCAACGGCATGCACGAGCAGTTGCAGCTTTGGCCCCGCCCCTCCACAGGTGTGCCCTGTATGAGCCCTGGGTCTGACTATATTCACCTGAGCAGGTGCTTCAGAGACAGATCCCGCTGCAGGCACAGAGAGATAACTAGAGAGAAAGATAGAGCAAAAGAGAGAGCGAAAGCAAGCAACCTGAGCTGGTTAGTAGAGCTTCGTGCACAGATTAGCCGTGCCGAGACGGAGCCAAGATGATGGCCACTCTTTCCCTCACGGGAGCAGTCACAGCCTGGGGCAACACGGTAGGGAGACACTGATTAATGAGCCGCTATGTTTAATGAAGAGTGAATGTGTCAGTAGCTACTGTATATCCAGGCCTGAGCGAGAAACAGAGATTACTGTTCAGTTTCGTGTTTCTTCTTTTTGTGCACAATGGTGGCATCCAGCTACTCTTAGTGAGTGTCTAGTAGTAAGCTTTTTTAGGAGCTGGTCTGGAATTGAGGTGGTGGTCCCCTTTCTAAATTTGACTGTGATAATTGTTGTTTGTATGTCTTTGTTGTTGTTTTATTGGTGTAATGAGTGATGTAATGTGTTGCTTTTGTTGTCAATAGACATCTGGAGCTATTGTGTTATGTGCCGTAGTGTGTTTGTAAGGCATGTGAATGTTATGCTTTCTTAAGGGTCCAAAAATGTGTGTTGTGACAGTTTGGGCACTTCTAACACACAAATACACACACACGCACACACACACAGGCACACGCCCACACACACATATACAGGTAGACACAGGCAGACAAACACTCCTGTTGTTATGACAGCTCATCATTTCCAACCAGACATAATCAGTTGAAGGAAAATCATTTTGAGAGGCCCTGTGTGTGTAAAAACACTACTTGCGTGTCGACTCCACCCTCGGGCAGTCCACACCTTTTCAGCAAACTGCCACACGCAACCAAAACAGCAGCCTAATAGTGCCTGGACACATTGCAGGCAGATTCTACAAATGCCAAAGCATTTGCATGCCTACACAATTACCTGCCTGGAATTCCCTTCAGATTATTTACAAAGAGTCAAATGTCAGAGGAAGGTCAATTGTCTCCCTGTTACCATGTGACGACATGATCTGTTAAACAACAACATATGATGCTGTAGCATAACAAAATACAGAGAACAGGAATTGTTTGTTCTTGCTTTTTCTGTGTGTGTGTGTTTGTGTGTTTGTGTGTGTGTGTGTGTGTGTCTGTGTGTGTGTGTGTGTGTGTGTGTGTGTGTAGTTTACCATATCTTAACACTTTTAGTTATATCCAGACAACCATTAGTGTGGTTTGGTGTTCTGTCCTCTTCCAAATGACTGCCTTGAGGGGCTGTCTTGTCTGTCAGTCAGTTTCTATGTCTGTCTGTCTGTCTGTCTGTCTGTCTGTCTGTCTGTCTGTCTGTCTGTCTGTCTGTCTGCCTGTCTGTCTGCCTGCCTGCCTGCCTGTCTGCCTCTCAGACTGATTTTAACAACTAGCCCATAAATCAGCTGAACATCCAGAGCAAGAATGATGTATGCTGTAGGCCCCCCTGTCTGGGCTAAGTTATAGTCTGACAAAAGCTTTGTTGGAGACTGGCAGCGTAGCCTGAAGGTGTACTCTGAATTTGTACGTCTGTGTGGGTGTGTGTAGCTGGCGGTGTAAGTGTGTGCATAAATGTGTGTGTGTGGGTGTAAAAGAGGGAGAGAGAGACCTTCTCTCTCCCTTCCCCCAATGGTTCTGTGCAGCATGATCTCATCATTCTTTCCTTTCCCCTCTTTTTCCAGACGGAGGAGAAATCCCAGTCGGAGGTGAGAACAACTTCAGTCTTATTTGTTCTTTTTTTACCCCTCTCTCTCTCTCTCTCTGTCTCCCCATTCTCCACCTCTTCCCACACTCATCCAGGAACCATCCCTCACTTCCGCCGTCCTACCACCTCTCTCTTTGCATCCCTCCATCTCTCTCTCTATCTTGTTCAGAGAGTTTGTTTTCCTTCCCTGATTGTGGGGCTGTTGTGAACACAAACTCAGGGGGCCACTTTGGGGCCAGGGTTGAGTTTAACACACACAGTCTCACACACAGTCTCACACACACACACACACACACACACCTGCACCTGTATATACAGTACCATTGGCTCTGGGTCCATACACATGCACCTGTGCGGTGTGTGTTTTTTTCTTTCTTTTCTCTCTCTTCCCTTCTGTATCTCTCGTTCTCTGTCATTCTCTTCTCTCGTGTGGTGGCGTGCGTTATTTTTTTCTGTTCTTTTCTTTGCCTCTACCTTTTTCAGTCAGTGCAGATGTTTTTTATCCGCCCTGCCTCACCCATCTGGCTGAAAGAAATCACGCATGAACAGAATGGCCCTCCATCAATCTGTCTTACTCTCTGTTTTTCTCTCTCTGTCTCTCTCTTTGTTCTCTCTTAGATACGAAAGCTTCGCCGAGAGCTGGACGCCTCCCAGGAAAAAGTGTCCGCCCTAACAACGCAACTCAGCGCCAACGTACGTCCCAAGGCTTTGTTTTTAAAATGTCACAGTGTGCTGTGTGTTTATTCGTTGTTGTCTATTATCTGTTGTCAATGTGAAGGGTCATTACATGTGCAGCTGATAAGTCCAATGCAAATCTGCTTTTGGAACAACAAAGTATATTGCATCAATTCGTAAGGCCATCTGTACACACGGATCTCGGAACAGCCACTGTTTGGCTTCGTTTTTTCAGTTAGTGTTTTTTTTTTTACATTTACTGTTCTTTTGTTTTTGGTTGGAGGGACACAACAAAACAAACATGATCTCTGGTTGATCTTTGTCTCCAGAGTGACACGGCAGCCTGTGGTTTTGCGTGATGGCGTGACAGTGAGTGAGTGGGTGTCATTGTTGTTGTTTTGGAAAACCCCACAGGTAGCGTACCTGCCCTGCGCAGCGTGCTATGTAAAGCAGCCTCCATCCAACAGCCCTTAATCCCGTCAGACGCGCTAGACTGACGTTTCCGGTAGCTGTGGTCTAGACAAGCTGCTGGCTGCTCTCCGCTGTTATTGCTGTTGCGACAAAGCTCTTTTGTCTGATCACTCCCAAACTGTTTTTCCGCGGGTAAACATCCTTTCAGGAAGCAAGCTCCGCTAAGTGTCATAACACACACGCCACTGGAAACAAAAGATAAGATCGATTATTTTAAAAGATTCTTTTGTGTGTCGTTCAGTAATGATTCCTTTCAGTCAACTGTCTGTCTTTGTCTTTGTCCTCACGATTGTTGCATAGTGACTGATAGCTTTCAGCTGTTGTGTCACTACCTGTTGTGGTAGTGTATCTAGCAAGTTTTTTCCTTAAGATTACAGTCCTATTTCCATGACATGCCCAGTAGTGTTTATATTGTTAATATCAGAATTCTGGTCTTCTCTATGCATGACTAAACTACAGTTGAGTCAGACAAATAGTCATTGAAAATGACATTTTATATTTAAACAAAATAAATATAAAAAATAAAAAAAAACATTTTAGACTTTAACTGTTTAGGATAAGATATGTTTGAGAAAGAATCCCTCAATTGTCTGCCTAGTTATATTCTGGGACAGCAAAAAAGGTGCTAGTAAGTCTTGCTTCAGGTATTTTTTTATTGTTTGCTAGTCATTAGTCCTGTCATCAGGACTAACATTGTGAGTGAGTTAGAGGCAGCTTGAGTGATGAAGTCTGAAGTCAGGTCCAAACAGGGTGTAGTGGGCCCTTCCCGAAGGGGTGGCTCAGCCCCCTGCTTGATCTCTCAGGATTTACGGCCCAGGGTGGGCCAGGGCGAACAGGCAGAACAAAGCACGACTCCTCCTCCTCCAGAGTTTTACTAGATGTTCCAGACACGTGAATACATAGGTAGGATCACAAAAAGCACAGGCCTCTGAAGTGCAGACCGGGGCAATCATCAGTCACGGCAGGACAGAAAGAAAGGAAAAGTAAAATGAGAGAGAGAGAGAAAGGCTTCTTCCCCTTTCTTGTTAGGGGGAGAAGGAGACGGCCTGGCGGAGTGGCAGGTTGGGCTGTCGGCAGCACGCACCTGTTGTGTAACTGAGCCGTGCAGGGCTTGGCTTTGGAGGTGTGAGCGAGGATGTGGCTCTTTAGTTTGATAGATTGAGACCCGTGTGTTATGCGGCTCTGTGGGATTACTGCAGCCGCAAGAGTGGGTGGATGTTTGGGTTTGGTTTTTTTGTGCGCGTGTGTGTGTGTGTGTGTGTGTGTGTGTGTGTGAGTGTTCTCATTGCATACTGGAGCAGCTTATGTAATGCGATGTTTGAGTGGAGACGAGGTCTCTGACTGCATTTGCCATCCTCTGGCCTGATGAGAATGCCTTTTGTGGGGAGCCCTTTGATCTGAGAGCCCCCACACTCAGTGCATTGTTCCTGCCGGCTACACAGCACATTCCCCTACTCAGGCTGTTGACTCAAGCCAGCCTGGGCTGCCTAAATCTCTCTCTCTCTCTCTCTCTCTCTCTCTCTCTCTCTCTCTCTCTCTCTCTCTCTCTCTCTCTCTCTCTCTCTCTCTCTCTCTCTCTCTCTCTGTCTGTCTGTCTCTCTTTCTTCTTCTCTCTCTATTTCTCTTTCCCTGTTTTCCTTTCATTTCTTTCTTTGTACTCTCATATTCTCTCTCTCATATTATCTCTCTGTCTCCTCTCTCTCTCTGTCTCTCTCTCTCATTTCTCTATGGGATCATCTGTGTCTGGATGGGGGAAGCAGGCATTAAATGTGACCACACACATGTCACCATGCCTGTCTTTATCAGCCGAGAGAGAGAGAGAGAGAGACAGAGGGAGGGGGATAGAGAGTGGCAGAGGGAGAGAGAGAGAGAGAGAGAGAGAGAGAAACACGAGGCAGTAGACAGAAAGTCACGGCTGAAGTATGCCAAGGTCCCAACATGTCTCTGCTTTGTCTGCAGCACTTATCAGTTCCAGGCTGGTGTGTGTGTGTGTGTGTGTGTGTGGGTGTGTGTGTATGTGTGGACTGGTGGGTAGGTGGGTGGGGGTGGTCGCCTCAGCGCATTAGCCTAGTTTAGTCCTCCAACATCGGATCAGCAGTAAGTGTGCATCGTGCTGATCAGGCGCACGCTTCCAGTATCTGGGCTGGCTATGGCCGACGGTAGGGAAGACCCTGCGGAGGAGGGGAGTTGGGGGCTGCCCTGGCTGCCCCTGAACAGCTACCCTCCCCTAAGGCTGAGCCAGAGGAGGCTGGCAAGGGCACACACACCAGGCCAGGAGCAGGGACGGGAGGTCAGCAGTTGTGGTGGCACTTGGTCCGCACATTCGGAGCGTGAGGTGCAACTTTTGTGTGTGTGTGTGTGGTGTGTGTGTGTGTGTGTGTGTGAGTGCGCACATTCTGTGTGTTATTAGGATATGTTTGCGTTCCCAGTATGTTGTTTTTTTCTTAAGACTCCAATTGGCTTTGGTGTATTGTAGAAGCCCATGCGGGAATTACGTTTTTATGGAATAATTTTCATGTTGATCTTTTTTCTCTTCCTTGTCTCCTGCAGGCTCACCTGGTGGCTGCCTTTGAGCAGAGTTTAGCCAACATGACCATACGCCTGAAGAACCTCACCATGACGGCAGAACAGAAGGTAAGAGGCGATGACAACACAACCAGCCACTTTACGTATTATGCTAAGCAATAATACATCTAAGCAATATGCATCGGGGACCTTTTTCAAGATTGCTTCAGTGTTAATTCTGTCGTGTGTGTGTGTGTGTGTGTGTGTGTGTGTGTGTGTGTGTGTGTGTGTGTGTGTGTGTGTGTGTGTGTGTGTGTGTGTGTGTGTGTGTGTGTCTGTGTGTCTGTGTGTCTGTGTGTGTGTCTGTGTGTGTGTCTGTGTGTGTGTACACTAGGACTCTGAGTTAAATGAACTGAGGAAGACCATTGAGTTGCTGAAGAAACAGAATGCAGTAGCCCAGGCTGCCATTAATGGAGTCATCAACACCCCAGAGCTTACCTCCAAGCCTGAGAAGACAGGTGAGACCCTCAGATACAAGCTTTTAAAAATAGACCCACCATTTCAGCACATGGGTCCAAATAGTAAAACAACATTTGTATCATTATATCGTCATTAGTTGACTGTTAACAGACTGTTCCTGCCATTTTGGGGACATTAAGAGAATGAAAACAAATATGGGATGCATGCATACAGAGTAAGCACATGCGATGAATGTCTTTCTGGAGTTCGCACTTCAGCTGCTTTCAGACTTAAGGGCCGTTCACACCTTGAACAATAAATATAAAGATAGTTATAACTATAACTTTGCAAAAATTGTTTTAACTTTAGTGAATGGTGCCATTCACATATCAACTATAATGACAAAGACAGGCTAAATGATATTGAAGGATCAATTTGAAAGTGACTTTATGAACTATAAAAACACTGTCAGCCAATCATAATTCATAAGAATTCACAGGACGTCATGTACTATTAGATGTTTAAATCATGACTATAATGTTGACATTGAAATGTCGTTCTTCGGTGTGGACGCCCATATCACTGTAGCTATAGTTGCCATTATTGTTATAGTTCTAGCTGTGAACGGCTCTTCAGACTTGTAACTTGTAAGTCCTATCTTGTCCTATAACTGTTGTGTTTGCTGTGTGCGTGTGTGCGTGTGTGTTTGCTGTGTGCGTGTGTGTGTGTGTGTGTGCGTGTGTGTGCGTGTGTGTGCAGCCAGCAGCAATGGTTCAGGGCAGCCGGACCTGCGCATCCGCAGGCAGCACTCGTCAGACAGCGTGTCCAGCATCACCAGTGCCACCAGCCACTCCAGCCTGGGCAGCAACATGGACAACCCCGACCCCAACAGCAAGAAGCAGAAGAAGAAGAACTGGGTGAGTATGCATGTGCATTCACACACATACACACACACACACACATACACACAAGCGAGCGCGCGCACACACACACACACACACACACACACACACACAGATTTTAATAAAGACAGGCTGTGCATATGCAAATGTTGAACAGTTAGTCACCACAGCAACAGTAATGTAATTACTAAATAGTAATCGTGGTCACACTCACACCTGAGGAAATTACCAACTTTCTATGTTGAACAAGCATTAGGTACACATTGTCTGAGTTTTTTAAGAGCTGTATTTAACTGGTTGGAAAGGTTTGCTATAGCTCTCCAGAAGCATGAGTTAAAGATCATCTTAGAGTTGTTTAAAACGAAGTCGCACTTGACTTGTTCCACCTCAGTGCAGCTCAAAGAAAGCTGGAGGTTGTCAGGTGTGTGTGTGTGTGTGTGTGTGTGTGTGTGTGTGTGTGTGTGTGTGTGTGTGTGTGTGTGTGTGTGTGTGTGTGTGTAGGATTGCTGTTGGATGGAGGCCAAACAGAGGGTATAGGGGTAGACCAGTCACATGATCACAAGAATGAGAGGGCGAAATGAACTCACTGCTCTCTCTCTGTCACCCACAACCCATGTGGTCCTAGTAGGTGGCCTACATCTGCAGCTAAAGTGGGCCACTGTGTGTTTGTAGTTTGTGTTAGTGTCATGTATAACAAAAAAGTTTAAAACGTTTCATAAATCCATCAAAATTGGGAAGAAATAACATTCACAAAGCTGCTTTGCTGAGTATCTTAACATACGGCTTGCTGTTGGATAAATACTACCTTCAAAACAGTTTGCATGCTCCTTTGCATAACCATGCTGTGGCCTATTCCTTTAGGAACAAACAACTAAAAACAACACAAACCCAGGCTCTCACTTACACATTAACCCAACCAGCATCTGCCTGTGTGTGTGTGTGTGTGTGTGTATGTCTCTATTCTTTTACTGCACTCTCGCTCTGCATCCCAGGTCTATGAGGTAAGAGTGTGTGTCTGGTGAGAGAAGCCTCTCCTGCTCAGCCCCCCGCCTGTCCTGCCTAACCCAGCATCGCCAGAGCCTGGCCTACTAACACCCAAACACTCTCTCCTCTTCCTCTCTCACCCTCTCTTTTTCCCTTTTATCAAGTTTGAACCCTTAGTCTCCCCCTTTAATGAGTTCTGGAACACAAACGTGCTGCTCTGCACCATGGCTTTAGAGCATGAGGAAGAACTATGCAGGTGTAAGGATGGCGGGTAGTGAGCGGGAATGTTGCCCATTATATGACGGCAAGTAGTTTGACAGGGTTAGAACTTTCTAGTAGAGTTGAAGCATACATCTGAAATGTAACACAGCTATGATGTGGAATGACTAAAGAAGAAGACTCACCAACTTCTTCAAATCCTGACATTGTCAGAAGCGTTGACTAAACGTTGACAAAATGTATTGGGGTCTTAAGTAGAGAAAGAGGCTCTTCTACATAATAACAAGCCACTCCAGCAGATAGCTTCAGATGTTTGTGTTTACAGCATATGTTCCTGTCCTACCTGATGGACCTGCATCTCTCTCTCTCTCTCTCTCTCTCTCTCTTTTTATCTCTCTCTCCCTCTCTCCTTCCCTCTCTCCTTCCCTCCCTGCCCTCTCTTTCCCTGGCTCTAGCTGCACCCTGCATTAGCTGCTGTCCTGAGCCCCACCCAGACCGTATGAGTTTCCACATGACGCATATTCATGCACAGGCTACTTGCACTCACCGCCACCAACCTTTTTGTTTTTGTTCCAGCTGCGGAGCTCCTTCAAGCAGGCCTTCAGCAAGAAGAAGTCGCCTAAGTCTGCGTCCTCTCACTCGGACATCGAAGAGATGACCGACTCCTCGCTGCCGTCCTCGCCCAAGCTGCCGCACAACGGCTCCACCGCCTCCACCCCGCTGCTCAGGAACTCCCACTCCAACTCACTGTAAGCTCTGCTTCACCTGTGGTTTGTGTCTTTGTGTGTGTGTGTGTGTGTGTGTGTGTGTGTGTGTGTGTGTGTGTGTGTGTGTGTGTGTGTGTGTGTGTGTGTGTGCGTGCATATGTGGGATTTATTACTTTGCTCAATTTTGTTTTCTAAGCATTCTGTTTTGCTTTTCCCTTGGTTTGTGTGTGTGTGCATGTGTGTGTGTGTGTGTCCGCATGCATGTGTGTGTGTGTCCGCATGCATGTGTGTGTGTGTTTGTGCATGTGTGTGTGTGTCGGCATGCATGTGTGTGTGTATGTGTGTGTGTGTGTGTATGTGCATGTGTGTGTGTGTGTGTTTGCATGCATGCATGTGTGTGTGTGTGTGTAGGATGTCGGACTGCCTGGACGGCGAGGCGGAGACGGTGATGCAGCTGCGCAGTGAGCTGCGGGAGAAGGAGATGAAGCTGACCGACATCCGCCTGGAGGCCCTAAGCTCCGCCCACCAGCTCGACCAGCTGCGCGAGGCCATGAACCGCATGCAGGTGAGGCACACACACACACACACACACACACACACAGCGCCCGGCCCAAACACAGCACCAGCCAGAACCCAACACACACGCACTCTGCAGAGACCTGGCCCAAACACGACAACGCTATACGGTAAAAATCAATCACTCAATCAATTAAGCTTTATCTATAAAGTAGCTTTCAAGCAACATAACAGTGTACGTTGCTTTACAGTACAAATACAACACAATACCAAATACATGACTTAATGGCCACATAGAAATAATGTAAAGTCTGTCAGGAATAACAACTGAAAATGTAAACATTGGCAAACATTTGTCTGCTCTGTCCTAAGTCATCTTAACTCTGTCTCTTTCTGTGTGTGTGTGTGTGTGTGTGTGTGTGTGTGTGTGTGTGTGTGTGTGTGTGTGTTTCAGTCTGAGATTGAGAAGCTGAAGGCAGAGAATGATCGTCTGAAGCTGGAGACCCACGGCAACAGCAGGGCTCCCTCCCAGAGCTCCATCCATCGCCCCAGCAGCAACCCCACCCCCGGCCTCTCCCAGCACAGCCTCAACCTCACCGACTCCACCAGCTTTGGTGAGCCTGTGTGTGTGTGTGTGTGTGTGTGTGTGTGTGTGTGTGTGTGTGTGTGTGTGTGTGTGTGTGTGTGTGTGTGTGTGGACATGCATATGTTCATGTCCGTGTGTGTATATGTGTGTGTGTGTGTGTGCGTGTGTGTGTACTCCTATGTGTATACATGTGTGCATGCTCTCTGTGTTTGTATGTTTGTGTTTTTCTGTCCTCCACTAACCCATCTGCTGTTCCCCGTTAGACATGTTGCTGGATGATTCCGGGGCTGATGGGAGTTCTCGTAAGGATGGCCGGCACGTGAAGATTGTGGTCAGTCTGGATGAGGACTGCAAGTGGAGAGAGGTGAGAAGCAGAGTGGACCCTGAGAAACATACCCACATACCACCCATGAAGACCTGCACCAGAATTAAGATCTAAAGGCATAAATAAAAGCATTTTCCCTCCTCCCCTCAACCTGTTTTTTCTCTCTCCCTCCCTCTTTGTCTCTCTCTCTTTCTCTCTATCTATCTCTTTCTCTTTCCCTCCCTCTCTCATTTGCTCTTTTAGGATTGCCGGCCTCACGAGTTCCTGATTGGCTGCATCGGTGTGAGTGGCAAGACCAAATGGGATGTTCTGGACGGTGTGGTCCGGCGCTTGTTCAAAGTAAGTGCTGCCACTGCTTGCCTGCTCTCAGCTTATTACAGTGCGTCTGAGACTCTGTGTGCCTTTGGTGACTATAACCAGTAGGAGTTTAGGAGTTATCACACAACTAAGCATTACTTTGTGACTGCAGAAGCTCATTGTGTGTGTGTGTGTGTGTGTGTGTGTGTGTGTGTGTGTGTGTGTGTGTGTGTGTGTGTGTGTGTGTGTGTGTGTGTGTGTGTGTGCGTGTGTGTGTGTTTGTGTGTGTTAGGAGTACATCAGGCATGTAGACCCCGTGAGTCACCTGGGGCTGGGCTCAGACAGTGTGGAGGGCTACCGCATCGGGGACCTGCTGAGACCCAACGGTGCCGAGACGCCCGAACTTCTGCCCTGTGGCTACCTGGTGGGGGACAACGACACCATCAACATCTCACTTAGAGGTAAACACACACACACACACACAAACACTTACATAGACATACACACAACACACAACACCCTCATAAACACTCACAGACACACAGACATACAAACACACAGTCATGATGTATGCATTTTTATGTAGTGCAGAGAAGAACATTACATTTTAATATGTACATTACATTTTAACGTAGATTGTTGCAGTAAATCTATTTATACATCTGATCATATGCATGCAAAATAGGTTTTGTATGTCAAATCAGTATTCTGATATTGTGTATATTAGGGCAAAGGCAAGCCATTAAGCTCTTTTTCACTGTTGATATGAAATTTGTGATTTCATGCGATTCAGTTCAGTTTTTATGAGTGCGTACATTATAAATTCACTCTTCACTGCATATATTCTGTACCTTATTCAGATACGCATTAATTCTGTAAGTGAAATATTGCCATGTGTTTGCAGACTCTGTGTGTGTGTGTGTGTGTGTTCGCCTGTGTGTGTGCGTATGCGCGTGCGTGTGTGCAACTCCTGTGTCTGCAAGTTCACCTTTATCCATATGCGTGTGCTTTGTCTCCCCCTGCAGGCGTGAGCGAGCAGTCGCAGGACAGCCTGGTGTTCGACACGCTGATCCCCAAGCCCATGCTGCAGCGCTACATCTCCCTGCTGCTGGAGCACCGGCGCATCATCCTCTCCGGGCCCAGCGGCACCGGCAAGACCCACCTGGCGGCCCGGCTGGCCGAGCACCTGGTGCTGAGCGAGGGCCGCGAGCCCAGCGACGCCACCATCGCCACCTTCAACGTCGACCACAAGTCCAGCAAGGTGGGCAAGAGATGTGTCTAGACTCCGCTGGGGCCCCAAGCAAAAACGTGGCACTTTTTTATTGAAAGTTGCATTGCCACCGCTGTAGTTTAAGAGTGTGTTTTTTGCACCCCCTTGTGTTCAGGAGTTGCGTCAGTACCTGTCC
>CM050207.1:31794407-31961907 GCA_027475355.1 Coilia nasus
ACCTGACTGCTTGAGAAACTGTAAATGTAGTCTCGGTGCTACAAGTGTGTTCAAATCACTGTCAGCCATCGTGTATGCTGCTCTTCATTGTCATTTGGCTTTAAAAGATTGATTGATTGGATAAACAGGAGAAGCTGAAGTTTTGGAGCCTCAACCTGAACATTCTTAATGAGAATGGTTTTTTTTTTTTTTTTTTAATAATTATTACTTTTCTAATTTGGGTATGTATTAGAGCTGTGATCTACGAGCTCTCTTGCTTCCATTACATTTCAGTGCGAATGTGCCCAGTCTGTCAATCCTATGCAACATCATTTTGGATTTTAAATGGAAGCCAAATACCTTGATTTTGTTTTTGTTTTCTTTTTGAAAAACATTGTCAGCACTGCCAATATCGTGTACATTGTGTAAATATAGTTTGTGAATAGTGTTTCCTCATCACCATGATCTCCCAGGGCTGTGTCTGCACGTGCAAGCACAAGAGAAGTGTATGTTTTGTTTGTGTCCTTGAGTGAAAATCAGACGTGTGGGTGTCCTACATTAAAAAGAGGATTTTGCTGCCAGAGACATTAGCCTATATAAAGTCTGTTGATGCTGTGCTTTTTGCTTTGTACAGTTTTTGCCTTGTACGATAAAGCCATGTAAATATTTGCGTAACTGCTGCAATTTTGATGCTATTTCAAGCCATTTATAGCAGAGCTTGAGTATATGTCTGAGTATTTTATGGACAGTTTTTTCTTCATCTGCCAGGTGTTTAGAGTTCATCGTCAACTAACTGTAAAAAGAGCAAGTGGATTGAACTATGAATCTGATGATCTCTGTACCAGTCTTAAATTATTTGTAATTCAATAAATGATTATTTATTCATATTAGAAATGAAATGTGATTATGTGATGGGAAATGTATTCTTGATAGGGGGTTGTTTTGTATTTCTGGTATTTCGCCTCTTAAAATATGATATAGTTCTTTTGAGAGGGGAGTACAGGAGTGAAGCATGCCTTTCCCAAGCAATAAACAAGGGCTCTCTTGTCAAACTTTGTCACACCTCCTTTTTGGTCTTTGTCCATATTTTGGATAGCTCTTCTCAACAAGTCCTGACAGCTAGCACAATATGCAACTATATCAAATGGTCTTATCTTCTGATCTAATGCCCAAAGTGAACATTACATATTCGACAAGGAAAGTGTGCATAAATTTGGCTGTACAATTCTACATTTAGTCAGTTTATATACTGTTTTTGACTTCACAGCCAACTTTTTTTCGTAGAAGCAAATACAAGTCAAATATAAGTTTGATCTAAAATTTACTTGGTGTCTGTACAAAACATTAACAAAACGTGCTGTAAAATACAACATAAATCCATATAAATTATACACAAAAATGTCTACAGATCTCAATATAAAATTATATCTATATGGAAACTTCTCTCATCTCAATATTCTTGGTATAAAATATCCATACAAAAATAATTGTACAAAAAACACTGTACAGTTCTAAAAAGCTGTGCAAGACAGCAAATCATTTAAGAAGCATGTCCTGACGTGCTGTCTTTTAGCTGTGAAACAACAGTGAAATACATCCTTTCTGAAAGCATGGCATTAAATTAAACGGATACATCCTCTTCAAAGTAGCCACATATATATTTTGTGCTTATTAACAGTCAGTGTTCGAGAAACCGATTTACGAGACGGTAATTTCGTCCTCTGAGTCAGAAAAGTCCGAGTGTTTGCTGGAGAGCGATGGTGACGACATGCTGGACGTGACGCTGCTGGAGAGGTCGCGCGTTGCTAGTGAATGGCAGAAGTCTGATGCGCTCGTGCTTTCCCCGTCAAACGCGTCTTCGTCATCCTCCTCCTCACCCGAAGACTTCTTGCCCACGTCGCTGAGATCTGGGTGAGGATTAGTTTTGGTGGGCAGTGTTTGCTCCCTGCAGCCACCCGAGGACAGAAGCTCCCTCTCCTTCGAGTTCCTCCATTTCATACGCCGGTTTTGGAACCAGATTTTGACCTGTTAAAGAATAATTAAAAACATGAGTAAGGCTACTGCAGTCATAGGCTATTAAATTTAGTTTATATTTATTTGCACCTTCAGAGCAATATATTGGTTTAGGTCTTTTTAATAGCCTACTTAGAACGAGAAAGGTACCTGTGAGTCTTTGAGGCTTAGTTTAGCAGCAAGTTTTTTCCTGTCGGGTTTGCTGATGTATTTCTGTTTCTGGAACATTTTCTCCAAGGCTTTGCGCTGCACGTCAGAGAACACTGCCCGTCTCAGCATCCCTCTTCTGGGTTTCCCCCTGGCGGCCAACGGCCAGGCAAAAGTACCAGGAATCGGAACCACTGCTGATGAAGCTGTAAAAAAAATATATATTATTTTTAGGTGATCGTTGTTGTAGGCTAAGTATTAACCACATTACACATTACAGGAAAACAACTTTCTGTGTGTATATGCTTCTATAGACTCGTGGGTAGCCAATATAAGGGAAAGCTAGGGGTAAAAGACAATAAAGACTAGGCTATGCCTTATATATACATTCGATACTTTTTCCCCAAAGTCGCAGAACTCCTCTCTGTTTTCAGTGAAATGGCACGAGGTGACTAATTAGCACATTGCCCGGATCTACTCCGCATTGGTATGGTAAAAAGGGAGAGTATCCTTTTTTAGCAACCCCCCTATGACGGACAGAGGAGTTAATAAAGCGTGAACGGTAATTGTGTAGTAATGAACTGACGGAGAAAAGACTCCGGACAGGCAGCTAAGGCCATATATTATTGCCACAAAGGGAGATTTACACTTTCAAACTAAACACAACTGCATGCCAGCATACTGATGACCGGGGGCCCGTTTTTTGCCCCCAAATCATTTTCATTAAATGAACACGAAAAGCTATTCAGGGCGCTCAAGTTGTTTTGTTGAAGTATTCAGCGAAGCTCATGAAAAGAACTGCACTCTATTATCATTTGTCTGAATGAAATCATGGACTAGCCGCCCTAGTCTACCTCTAAAAGATTATTCTAAGGCCTTCAATGAATGGTTTGCATCTATTCAAGGAGAAATCAAGGAGTAGCCTGTTTGAGGCCCAAGTGTGTTTGCAGATCATTTAGTGACATGTTTGGGTCCATAATAAACTGGTAGTCCGTTTTAATGATTTTAAAATGTAAAATGCATTTAGGAATGTGTGCGTTTAGGAATGTATGGATTTAGTGTTCTTTTAGCAAAAAATAATAATAACACGGTATACGTTTCATTTACCCTAGGCTTTAGCTGTTGCCTTGGTAGTGGACCCCTCACAGGTACAAAAACACTCTATGTGGTCTTGTGAGAATATTGAACACACTCAATGGTGCCTAATGGAGAAATTAGTCCATGACCAGTGAACGCCCCTCTGCCGCCTGGTAAAAGTCAATCCTCCCTGGGTCTGTGTGTGGTTTGCCCCGGAGGGAGCTGGCCGGATTGGTCATGGTGCTGAAAGCATTGTTGGCAGCCAGTGGATTGAGTGCCCCCACACTGTGGGAAAACCGAGAACCTGCTGTAACGCCAAAATGCATTCGGTGCAGGAGGGAGAAAACCCTGCCTCGCGCTTGAACCGTGACTACTGCGCCTAATTTGTAGATTTAAGAGGGGGAAGAGGGTGCGCGCTGTCAAAGAAGAAGTCAGTGCCCGCGCTAAATGGGGCATCGAATTGGCGAGACTTGTCTCTACAATGATAGCCTATGTCCGACCTCTGTACATGATCAGATATTTGCTCTTGTCTTAGAGAAAGAAACAGGAAATGCAGAGATCATTTTAGACGTGACAAAATACAGAGTGAGTGATACATACCTGGGAAGTATGATGAGCGCACGAAGGGGTAAAATGATCCGTCAGCATAAGGGAGGGAGAATGCCTTTGGGTGTAGATTTTGAAGTGTGGGTGGAGAAGATGCTGTTGAAAACAAACGTTCGTCAGAATTATTAGTTATCTCTTTGAAAACTGGAGTACTTTGCCTTATGCAAAACATTCAATCGTATAAACTACCTTTAATCACATAACTGGTGTCACGCTTAAAGAACGTCAACAAATGTCACGATAAAGAGTTTGTAAATGGCCTGCATGCATATCTACATGAATACAGTGTTCGAATTAAACGAAGGAAAACATCTCGGCTTGGCTATAAAAAAACACTCACCTTTCTTAGGCGATGGTGCTAGAATAGCGTTCACTCCGAACTTCAGAAAAGCTGGATCTTTGCTAGCAGGTGAACTTTTAGGGTTGCAGGAAACATGCGTCCTGGCCACAGTGGTAGTTACGCGCTCCGGTATGCTGTGGTTGACAGGCATATTATGGGTTGTTGGAATTGGTGGAGAGGTACTTGGTGGAGCAGGTCGGTTCAAGTATGCTGTCGGTCTGCCAAGGCGCAGGAGATCATCCACCATGAAGCCGGAGTGAGACGGAAACGTCGCCTGAAATGATGGATGCAGTGCCGCTGTAGGTCGCAGAAGAGCTGGGTACATCGCTGGAGGTGCGATAACGCTAGGGATCATCATTTTCTTGTTTGGATAAGTGCGATTACGAAGTTTTAGAATGTAGTATTCCGCTACCCAGAAACAAATCTTTTCCCGGTGAGCTCCTAATAGAATGTGCGATGGCGATCATCTGAGTCCTCTTGGGTGGAAAGTGCCTTTATAAAGGACGACCAAACAGCTTGGGCCCTCTGCTGACAGGCACAACAATGCAGCTCAATAAAGTCCTCCGCAAGAGGCTCTTTCAAGCGGGACAGAGCGGCTTCTGATTGGCTAGCAAGTGCAATTTATGATTGGATTAGACTTCATAAGTTCGCTGTAGACAATGCACGCACAACAAAGAAGGCGTAGTCATCAGTTTTGCATATTGACGACGTTTCATTGATGCTCTGATGTATTTCAGCTGGGAGCGGGCACACACGGACTAATTAAATGGCTATAATTAATGGACGCAAATGTAGAAATCTAAAGGTCCGGCTTTGTCAAACGAATACACATAAGACTGACTTACAATAATAGGCGGAGAACCGTCTGTTAAAAAAAACAGTCATACACAAGGGCAGTGCAATAAGAGACAATTCTGAAAGTTTCTAAAGTTGTTAAACATAATTTTACAAGGAAGTAAAAAATCTAATAAATATATTTGATACAATTATTTAACAAACCAATACAAAACTGCAACTACTACAACTGTCCTATTTAAATTTGCCTAAGCCTCCAGACAACTCGCAGTTTGGCTCTTGCGTGCAATTCATTTGGTAATTGTCATTTATATATTTATTTAATAGCCTACAGTTTAATGCGCTCGCATAAGATACAATCTGGACTCCGTCATGCAGTAATGCTATAAAAGGATTTTCAGTTGGGATCTCTTTAACAGATGTGTTAAATATCGAGAGTTTGAAAAAGTGTTCATTCATTTCTCGGGCTTCGCTGCACATTCGCAAAGAGAAGTGTGCGGCTCTGGCGGCGCAGACCTTATCCTGTTAACCATGAACTAACTGTCACCCTCAGCTGTTCCCCTCCTCTTTCTTTCCTTAAACAAAGGTTTCTAGTAAAAAAAAAATCCCGCTTTATTTCCATGGACGGATTTCACTCTGCTGGCTTAAGCGCATGAATAAAAGTGCATCTGTGATTTAAAACGCGCCCACAAAGACTGGACACTTAAACTCACATTAAACTGATATGAAGGACACACTGAATGCCTCCCACACTGGGGCATGCCGTGGCTCGGTTTGAATTCTGTCAACTTCTTCCTCTTAAGACATTCTCTTTAGGAACAGTGCCATGGTTTACCCATTCTTAGACCTTGAATATGAAATCAAATCAAACACGAGCGCAAAAAATATATATTTGGTGCCAAATGCTGCTGAATTTAGGTTTACCGTTGATCCTTCTAATATTAATTGAATAGGCTACAGTAATTAGTTTACTTCCCTTATAGAGTTTTCATTTTTTTGAACGGATAGATCTGAGAAGGAATATAAATATCAATACAGTCTGCACATACCCTTTAGCCTTTAGCTTTTTAGTAATTTACATGGAAAATAGAATATTATGATCCATGTTCAACACATGATTATATTGCCAGTTGTTTTGAATTGTTCCCCGAATCTAATTCTACATCTATTTACTTACTGACTTAGTAAATCAGTTCCATAATATCGCATAATAAGTATGTTTTCGATTTTTTTTCCCAAGGATTAGACTTGGTCCTGTCATCATAGTTAACTATTTTCTGTCCTTCTGTCGTCATCGATGAATGCGAAGTAGAAGAGAGCTAAGACCTGTGACTAATGATGCTTGACCAGCGCTCGCTTGCCATTTTTGTTCGGCGTATACGCTTCCATTTCAATTGGGTCTTCGCACAGTTTAATTTCTAAAGTCAACAGTTTTCTTTGAAATGCCTCGATACATTTTTCACAGCCTTCATTTGACACTTCGCGTGTGTCCGCCAACTACTAAAAGTTTTTTTCGCCCTCCTCTGCAGGGCATCCTCTCCACTCCATTGTGCCCAGGTTTGATTCCAAGACTAATTTCGACATAAACTATATAGGCTACAAATAATACAAAACACATAAAAATAATGGTCTAATAGTAAATATAATGCGTATATCACACATCCTAGTGAACATTATTCTACTACTTCGGTTGATGATGTTGTTAAAGTTTGCGCAGTCTTTACGACTTAGTGTTAGGATATTTTATAGATATTTTAATATTGATGCTAAAATAACATTTCATTCTGTAATGTCTCAACCAATACTATTATTTCTTCATGGGCTCTAACTTGATCGTGTCCTATAATTGTCTGAAAAAGATGTTAAAATTATTCTTGCACCGAGTTTTAT
Source organism: Coilia nasus (assembly GCA_027475355.1). Classification (NCBI taxonomy): domain Eukaryota; kingdom Metazoa; phylum Chordata; class Actinopteri; order Clupeiformes; family Engraulidae; genus Coilia; species Coilia nasus. The sequence continues at coordinate 31,801,255 of CM050207.1, forward strand.
TCCAACTTGTCCGCCTCCGTGAAATCATTCTCTTTAAGGGAGAGTGAACGCTCATCAAAACTGCATGGCACAAGTGACCTCAACTCGTCAGTGTTTCAACTTGTATGACACACACGCACGCACGCACGCACGCACATGAAGACTGCATGTTTGAAAGCAATGGAGAAACAAAAAAGTACACTGCTCTTTACAGAATTTCTTTATTTTTTATTGTTTTTTGCGCTTTTCATAAAACGTGCTCAACGTGGCTGACAAGCAAATGGTTTTCTAGACATATAGTTGATTCTACAAACTATTTTCTACTGTGAGACTATTCCTATGCTTGTTGGTCTTTTACTGGAAGATAGTTTGAACGCTTCTATTACAGCCATTTAAAACATATTTAAAACGTTATTATAACCCCTTTTAAAATTCGCCTCTGCATCACCACCTTTGTGAGCAAGGAAAGGTAATGCACTGTCAGAGTTGTAACTTCAGTTACAACCAGTGGCTGCTTAATGCAGACCCATCATTTCAAAACAATTTACTAAATAGATTAAGTGAAGAATTGTTTCACGCCAATCTTAGCCTCGTTAAGTGAATGGTTGAGTAAATATATTACCCATGCGTGAGGGGCTCTTTTAGGATCCCTTTATGGCGTGGCGGCAGTGACAGGTGGTTAACTGTTTATTATTCCGGCACTTTCTGGTGACCAAATCGCCTCTGAAAAAAGTGATTGCTTGAATGGAATGGAAGAACATATTGGACCGGCTGTTTTCCTGCTTTTCTCTCTGATCAGTATCTTATTTTCTCAGCTTATTTCAGGTGCCAGCCTGAAATGAGCTCTGATCTACCAAGACAGACCTATGAATTTAAAGACATGTGAATAACTGATGAATAATTGATTGCAATATGATATTTTTAGCTCAATTTCTCGCTACACTCTAACAGAACTTTTTTGTGATTAGAATAGCCCAAACAGGCTAATTATTATGACAATAAATGTTCACTTTTGGTTGTCTAGATGACGCACCATATGTTCTAACCATTTTTTTTTTACAATTAGGCTACTTTCTATGATTACTAGTAGTTTTTATTGGCTCTTTATGCAGTTAGGTTTTCTAAGGTCGCGTTCCTCCTCTCGTGGTGTGTTCATGAGCTCTGGAAGCATCTGCTTCGGGGTTCTGTCCCAGAAACGAGGCACTGTGAGCGGATTAGCGCTGCTGTGAGATACGGAGGACCGCTGACAAGCATTAAATCGATATTAACTTTGCGTTTAACATAACCCCAACTTTTTCAAATAGAGAAAAAAAGCCCAGATCTCGTCGGACAAAGCTTCTAGTCTGTGCGGACTGCGTGCACCTGTTCTTTGATATTCCAAGCAGCCAACCCCGGGGGATTAACTTCCCTTTTTGCCTAAATCCTCAATTCACCTATTGCTTGTCAGTCATAAACCATGACCTGTGTGTGTGTGTGTGTGTGTGTGTGTGTGTGTGTGTGTGTGTGTGTGTGTGTGTGTGTGTGTGTGTGTGTGTGAAGGAGAGAGAGAAAGAGAGAGAGAGAGAGAGAGAGAGAGAGTGAGAGAAAGAGAAAGAGAGACAGAGAGAGAGTTATGTCATCCCAACCAGACTTTCCTTTGCTCTCATTTTACAAAATGTATTACTTATTATGATTTGGGTATGAACAGAAACCCATTCAAGTAACCATCCAGTCTCCAGACCTCAGCATAGAGCAAAGCCAAGTGTTTATAGACCTGTAAACCCTATGGAAATAATAATAGCAAAAAATGAGGCATTATTGATATAGTACATTGTGACATACTAGTGCCTAATCTACTAAGTGTTATCAGTGCTGGTCCGCTAACCACTGTAGTGTGTCCTGTGTAAAACATTGTACATGTTGTAAATGCACCTAGGAATAGCACTGTCTTTGCTCTCTGTCTAGCTCTGCATGTCTAGCATATAGCAAATACTGTACAGCAACACTGATAGGATATAGTGCTCTCCAATGAAAACATGGTCTAGTTTATTTCGCAAAGGCAATATATAATTTAGATATAAGATATATAATTTGTTGATTGTTTACTGTCATAAAATATTGTACTGGCAGGGTGTAACATTAGGAGAGCAAAAAAACCTGACATGGCATAGATTACAACACCTTCTCTTCTCTTGTGAATATACACAGGGCAACTTTTGTGAGCAATGTTGCAGGGTAACATTATTAGCAGATCTTGTTTGAATCATAAATCACCAGCAGGCAAATTATCGCAGTCTTTCAAATCTTCTAGTAGGAATCTATGATGTTGTTGATTCAAAACTTACCCCATAAATCGTCACCACGTTCAGACTTGCTAACTAAAGCACTGGTGGATCAGCATATAGGTAAACAAACTTGTCAAAAGGTCAGAGGTGAAAGCAGATTTGTGGAGTTGACTGGAAGCTTTGCACAATTTGACAGGGTGATAGTCAAAGCAGTTAATAAGTCTGGTACTTTTTATTTTACTAATTGCACCAATTTTGTTGTGGTAGCAAAGGGTGTGATCTATATATATGTGCTGATCATGCAGCTGCTTCCAGTCAATCCAAGAAAAGGAAAAAGGACTCCTACATCAAGCCCCTGTTTTACAGAGTTGAACTGTGTGTGGGTGTGGGTGTGTGCGCGCGCGTGTGTGTGTGTGTGTGTGTGTGAGAGAGAGAGAGAGAGAGAGAGAGAGGGAGAGAGAGAGTGTGTGTCTGTGTGTGTGTCTGAGATAGAGAGAGAGAGAGTGAGAGAGAGTGTGTGTGTGTGTGTGTGTGTGTGTGTGTGTGTGTGTGTGTATGAGAGAGAAAGAGAAAGAGAGAGAGAGAGAGAATGAGTGTGTGTGTATGTGTGTGTGTGTGTGAGAGAGAGAGAGAGAGTGAGTGTGTGTGTGTGTCTGTGTTTGTGTGTGTTTGTCTGAGACGGAGAGAGAGAGAGAGCGAATGAGTGTGGATGCATGTGTGTGTGTGTGTGTGTGTGTGTGTGTGTGTGTGTGTGTGTGTGTGTGTGTGTGTGTGTGTGTGTGTGTTAGGGTTGAATGGGCGGTGGTGGGAGACACACTCGGCAGCAGGGCCTGTTGGCAGGCACTGACACGTTTCTGGGTGCGTGTAATCGGATTGTAAGTGAGCCCGGGTACTTATGTCAGTTTGCGTCTCGTCAAATACAAAAGTACGGACGCTAGGCCACCGCTAGTTAGGCATAGAGCCTGTGTCACACATGTAACAGACTTTGGGGAGAAAGAAAAGCCTAAAGCCTTATTTAATTCACATATGATTCTCACTCCAGCATAATAAAACATTAGCATAACAGCGGGAAAGCGTTGCCTTTTCAATGGCCCTGTGCATGAATGTGTGTGTATATGTGTCCACATGGTGTGTGTGTTGGTGTGTGTGTGTGTAAGTGCATGCTTGTGTGTGTGCATTCGTGCATGTGTGTTTATCTGTGTATCTGTATATGACTGCGCGTGTGTTTTCATTCTTCTGCAAGACTTCAGCCAGTGTTGGGTGAGGACAAGGACAGCGTGTCTCAGGCCTCAGGACATCCAAAGAACAGCGCCCTACACTTCACTTTCTCACCCTCACAGGCAGGCAGCCAAGCCTACAGGCCACTGGCACACAGGACTGCACTGACAGCAGGGCTGCACTAGTAGGCCAACAAGCCCACAGCCTGTCACTAATACACACCTTTGAAAAGGTGCAGATTTGAAAATGGCTATTTCATTACTAAGATGCTGTGCTGTTAAACAAATGCAGCGTTCATACCCTGTAGAATGAATGCACTTTAAGAGGAAGGGCAGTATGCTGCATGCTGTATTATCTTGGATGTGGGTAAGTTAGTGAGTTTGTGCGTGTGTGTGTGTGTGTGTGTGTGTGTTTGAGTGTATCTGTGTGTGCATACATTTGTGTGTAGCAGGCCAACAAGTCCACAGGCACAGTCACTAATACACACCTTTGCAGATTTGAAAGTGGTTATTTAATTACTAAGATGTTGTGTTGTTAAACAAATGCAGCCTTGGTACCCTGTAGAATAATTCCCATTAAGAGGAAGGACAGTCTATTACTGAATGCTGTATTAACTTGGATGTGGGTAAGTTAGTGAGTTTGTGTGTGTGTGTGTGTGTGTGTATATGTGTAATATGCTATATGTGCTAGTTTGAATGTGGTTAAGTTAGTGAGCTTGTGTGTGTGTGTGTGTGTGTGTGTGTGTGTGTGTGTGTGTGTCTGTGTGTGTATCTGTGTGTGCATACATTTGTGTGTCTTAGAATACTAAAGCGTCACCTCATTTAATCCAGGATGCTGACCATTCGGATCTCTTCAGCGGCAATGACCAGATTCATGGTCAGGGCCTTTCTGTGAGTCTGCCTGCCCTAATGCAGTCTGACTTACTTTACACTCGGGCACAGCATGGCCAGCCCCCCACGGCCAGGACCCCAGCGAGACCAAAGCTGGCACTCCCTTGGGGCACATCGATTGTTTAAACACCTCAGTCATTGGCGCCAATGGAGCCTGTAATTGATCCCGTTATGTCACTGGGGACTTCTGAGTCGGACTGTGGTCAAGCGTCAGTGTCACTTTCTTTTGGAGTTCAGTGGCTTTTGGAAAAAAAGAAAACCTTTCCAAAGCCCTCCTTGCACGCTACTGAACATTTTGAGCTTAATGAAGTAGAATTAATAACATTTGAGGAGTTCAAACAAGGACCTCTTAAATGTGTCCATGTGACTTTTGTGTGTGTTCTGTTGGAGCCACTGACTAAACACAACACAACCCGGATGTGAGCTCAAGCCAACGTCTGCCTCTTTTTGTAGCACAGACTGCGGCAGGGCAGAAAGCCACTGAAAAGTCAGACGAAGGAGCCAGAGGAAAACACTCACTGACTAATGCTGTACATTCACGCTTGGCTGTCCACTGCTACTCACAGCCTCTACGGTGTGTGTGTGTGTGTGTGTGTGTGTGTGTTGGGGGGGGGGGGGGGGGGCTGCTGTCCACAATGAGCCCTTTAGTAGTGATACATCATGTTGGTCACAATTGAGAACCATGTTTTAGCCAAGCGCTTTTAATATATAATTCATAAGAAGCCCACACAATCATGATTTTAAAGCTCATTGGAGTAGCATTCACCTGTTTGTCTAGCTGATCTTAAGGTGCAGAGACCTGGTCACGCTTTAGGGAATCCCCATTGGAACCTCGAGGGGCTCAGAGTGTTATTGTAAGAGGGTGAAAGCCTCTGCCTCTCTCTCTCTCTCTCTCTCTCTCTCTCTCTCTCTCTCCCTCTCACTCTCTCTCTCTCTTTCACTCTCTCTCTCTCTCTCTCTCTCCCTCTCTCTCTCTCTCTCTCTCTCTCTCTCTCTCTCCCACTCCCTCTACATTCCTCTGTAAGATTTATAGGCGTTCTCTATAGGGAAGTAAAAGTCCTGGTCAGACTGGAAGCCTTTGCTCTGTAGCCAGTCATGAGTGAAGAAGCCCCTTTTTCTGCTCAGCTCTGTCTTCCCCAGCTGCCTGCCGATGAATGATGGGCTCCTCTGTCTGAAGTCTCTCGCTCTCTTTCTGTCTCTGTTCCTTTCTTTCTTTCGCTCTGTCTCTTTTCCTCTTTTCTTTCTGTCCCTCTGAAACTCCTACTTCAACCAGAGCCCTCTCTGCCTTTCTGTCCACCTCTCATTCTCTTCGTTTTTCTTTCATTTTTCTCTTCAAGTGTCTATCTTTGTTCAGGCATCTCTTTTCCCTCGCTCCAAATTCACAATATATTTTTTTTTTCTTTGCCATTTATCTTGGTGTTGCATTTTGATAAATGAGTGTGACACAGTGACTACATTCCTTGTTTTATTTCTCCAAAATGTCCAAAAGCATTGTAAAATTTAAGGCTATATATTTATTCTTTCTTTCTCTCTTTTTGTCTTTCTCTCTCTCTCTCTCTCTCTCTCTCTCTCACACACACACACACACACACACACACACACACACACACACACACACACACACACACACACACACACACACACATTACCAGACGAAGGTCCTGAGTGTCATGTCTTCCCATGCTTCCCCCACAGCTATGATCTGTGCAGGCACTCTATCTTGGCATCAGACCACGCGCTGCTTCTCAGCTCTGGTGTGACTGCCTGTCTCTGAGGCGAGAGCCTGCTGCTTGGCTCCTAGCTCCCTCTAAATACTTTCCCACTGCCGTGTGTACACACACACAGATAGGATTTCATGGGCCCTGGCCATTCTCCTGAGACAAAAGGAGGCATGGCATGGCATGGCAAGGCGAGAGGAACATTGTGCCAAATTGATGGAGGGAGAGGAGGGCTGTTTGCCGCAACTCTCAGGGCAGACCTAACAGAGTTATCTGTTTTACTGTGTGTGTCTGGCACGAATAGCTGAGATCCTCACTGCAGGCTGCTACAATGGTTTTCTCATCCAAGGAACCTGTGTGCTGCTAGTTCTTGCAAACAATAGTGCTGTTTACATGCTCGGTGATGTGAATAGCTGCAACTCTCTCGGGATCAGAAATGGGTTTTGGTTGCATAGCAATAAAAAAAAACTTTGCAGAATTTGCAGAATACAAAATGGGATAATTACATTTTCAGTATAATGCACACAGGTAGTGATTCATATGGATGAATTCAGTGGTTAAGTGGAAAAAGAAATGGTACATGCAACAGTGAAAATCAATTGGGTAAACTAATCTTCACCATTGGCAATCTTGCAATAGCATGAAAATACTGTTTTGCAGTGTAAAGAGGTGTGTAAACAGTTATGTGTATTTGCCTTGTACTACACTGGACAAAATGAGCTAACTCAAAACCCATTTTCCCCATGAAAATATGAGTACACATTGTGATCAGACAGCATCATGAATAGTATGTTTAAAATATAAAACATCAATGCCATCAATGCCAAAACATCAAAGCATCAAACGAAGACCCCTTTTGAGGAACATGAGCATAAATGTGAAACATCAGTGTTTCTTGAGACCATCTGTCTCACAGGGTAACACTGGGACACCCTTTTTTGAGTCGGATTTGGATGATTACTTTGCATCTCCCAGCTCAGTGCCATCAACACTGCAACAGTCTGCTCCTTTTGTCAGGGCTGCCTTAAATCCCAGGTCAGATTTGAGTATTCAAAGTGCCGCCAAATTATTCTCCCACTACCAAATTTGCGCCATTCATGTGTGACTGAGGGGCCTGCGTTAGAACCTCCAAATGCCTCCCCCCCTTTTGCATCTGAATGTACCCATGAGCCTCTGGGCTGCTTGTGAGATGGCCGGCGCAGTGATACATCTAATCCCTGAAATATTGTCCGGCCCCTGTGAATGGCGGCTCATCAGAGCGTATGTGTAATTATTCTGTAATACTCCTTGTGCCTTTGTGTGATCTCTCTCGTTTGCTTAGCGGATTGGCAACCTCAAAAACACACAGACAACACAGAGGCACACACACACACACACACACTCTCACACAAACGCACACATAGACAATACACACATACACACACTCTCTCACACAAACACACACACACACATAGACAACACACTCACACACTCTCACGCAAACACACGCACACACACATAGACAACACACACACATACACACACACTGCTCACTTCTCAGTTGTGCGTAAACCTCTGCCACACAACGAAACGTGACACACGCCCTGAACTCCTTTTCTCCTCCTTTGAGCAGTTTAATGAAAGCAAACACAAAGATAACCACTCAGCAGCCCCACATTTCCATATTCCCATCTCTCCACCACAAGAGAGGAGCGTGAGCCTGAACACATTACACATGCTACGCAAACAGAGATCACACACAGAAGAAACTGTTGCCATCAAGGGTTTACCATAAACTGGTGCGTGAGAATGACTGATTACTGAGAAAACTCTGCCAGCTAAAGTAACAATTCTCAGGGTGTAATATTAATCAGTTACTTCACACAAACACAATTTTCAGTTGGATGGGAATGCATTTGTAATGGAAATGCATGTGTGAAATCTTTTCTGGCAAACTGTGTCAAATCACAATAACCAGGCAATTAAAAAATACAGAATGATTAGGTTTACTGGGTTTTGACAGAGTCTTATTCCTATAAATCTACTGAACTTCACTCGATCTGTTGTGGTTTAAAACACTGCAAATATTCACATATTAAATTTGAAAATGGTATAGACATATTTGTTTTCAGTAAAAGAAAGGTCATTGTATTCATACACACACTAATTTGATCCTCATGAATATGAGATGGCCAGCTGAATCTTATTAAAACACAAATTAAACGAACGGCAGAAAACTCAGAGAATAATCCTCAGTCTGCAGCTTGCCTAGTTTTCCACTAAAATGGGGGAAATATGCAGCAGAAGGCAAGTGTTTCTAGTTTGATGGAGGGTCCTCCAAGGCCTTTGGCCCCCTAACATATACGGCACGCTAACAAAGGGCTCCGGTTAATTAGCACGAAGCAGCAGGACTTGGAGAGGGTCCTGAGAAGCCCTCTTATTCTTCTCCCTGTCACTTCCCTCATAAAGGCACATAATGACAGTGAGGTAGGTAAATTGGGCCGAGGGCCTGCTTTAATTTGAGCCGTTGCTTTTTCGAGCTCCACATCTTTGTGGTTAATGGAGACTCTCCATTGATATGAGGGAAACAAGTGGGATTCTGTGAGTGCAAGTCAATGATGGACACACACACACACACACACACACACACACACACACACACACACACACACACACACACACAGCATGAAGATGAGACAGAAGAGGAATCTTGAGAAGTAGTGGATGAGTGGAGAGTTGAGCTTTAATTAAGACCTTTCAGGGGAAAAAAAAGCTCTGTGCTAGGAATTTGTGCTGAGATGACCAAATCCTATTTACGGATTCAAAGGGTCATTGAGAATCAATTAAAAAGAGAATAATATGCCCTCTGCTTTATAAAGCCCTCCATTATTTCCCAATACAAATTTCCTGAAAAATTTGTAATTTCTTGAGTTGGTTTTCTCTGAATGATGTGGCATCCCATTTAACTCTGCTGTCATTAACTGTAATCTGTGGTGATTGACAACATGTCACACTGAAAATAACTGCAAGGTTAGGAAAGGAAAATGCATTGCGATACACGGACAGAGAGCACTGAAAGCTAAAAGATATTGACTGCATAAAAAGTTCATGAATTAATAAGGTAGGTAATACGTTGTTTAACACACACACACACACACACACACACACACACACACACACACACACACACACACACATACACACAGACACACACACACACACACACGCACACACACACACACATACACACATACACATACTTTAAACAATCACCATACCATGAGCTAAACTTTGAATACTTGCATTTAATAACTACATCTAACATTGATAGATTCCATGACAAGTCAAAGCTCTACAACTAACTTATAATGCTATTGTGTGAAATGATAAACTTAAATCTCTAACTCGGACACAACCTAATTGACTTTAGATTAAAAATATGCTATTTCAATAAACACATTATACATTTGACATTATGATTTGAGCAAAGACACATTTAGATTTTTTTTAAAGCTTTTTTTATGAGAGTGATTTTATTTGCTCTGCAATGTGCATGTCCATATGACAAAAGTAAAGCTTATTGCTAATGAGGAAAAACTAACCACTACAGAATACATCACACTCAAAACAGGACATCGAAATGACATGGAAAATATGTCTGGTTTTGCAATGGCTGCCTGGCTTGACTTTTTGTGGGGTATTGCTGAAGTGAAGTGAAGTGGCGAAGGCTGTGCATTTTGCATTAAAAGAAAATGTTTTGAATATCTGTCTACACAGAATACTTAATGTAAGCTGAAGCTAAACGTGAACTAAATGAAAAAACAAACAAACAAAACAAAACAAACAAATAAAACCAGCAAAAAATGGCAGAAGCAGCCCATTAATTAATGACCAATCCATTAAGTACAAACAGTATATATACCATACAAGGTACAGATATGTGATTCGCTTTAATGATTTATGAACAACTATGAAGGATGAATACGTACACATTGTGGGCCAATAATATTTCCTCACTTTAACATTCTGGTGACACAGAACTGAATGGGAGTGAATAAAAAGACCTAGCATAACAAGGTAGATTTCAAAATGAGTGTATGACTTCTTCCCAACTGCCCTGGATCACTTTAGCTTGCGCCAGTATGCTATGTGTCCTGCTAGCAGACTTCCTCAGAGTCAGCACAGTAGATAGCACTTTTGACACATTTGCAACAATACAATTGCCTATGGCTGAAGGCAGCACACTGTGCATGACTCGGTGCTCTTTAGCATTCCTGTTCCTGCTAGCATACTGTTATTTAGTGACTGCTGATACATGTGTAAATGAGCACGGGACACCAAGCAAACACTGGGGAAGGGGAAGCAGTCTCCCAATGGAAGAACCATCAGTCTTTGCCCTGATGAGCTGAGGTATCTCCTGTAGGATGCAGACTCCTTTCTAAACCAAAGCTAATGGTTAGCCACACGCCACTGGGGTCAGCACTTCTACACTTCTAACAGTGCAAATGTGTTTTGATATAGAAAGACTGAATACAATAGAGTGGATACAGAAGTAGGATGTATGTGTCTAAATGGTGGATTTCCTTTGTTCTTTGCTCTGGGAGATAGAGCATTAGTTTGTTTACTTGCTTACATAATGGGGAAAAAATAGTTTCAGCTTTTTATGGTAACTGCAAATTAAGTACACTTAAGTACACAGCATCTCTTTGCTTAATGTTTCTGTGAGAGTGTCTGCAATGTGTGTGTTTTAATATCCCCCCTCTTCACTCTGTCTTACTATTTCTGTGTCTGCATGTCTGTGTGTGTGTGTGTCTATTTGCACGTGTGTGAGTTAATGTCCTTGTGCGTATGTGCATGTTTAATAATGACTGTGAGGTTTATTATGGGGGAACTCACAAAACTCACACATTGTAAAACTGAAACAGAAGAGGTGGGGTGTGAAGGGTGAAGGGTAGTGTGTGGGGTGGGGGATGTGGGGTGGGGGAGGTAGGAGGGTAGGAGTGTATAATCAACCTCCACCCCCCACCCCGTCCACATCGTCTTCTGCTTGTCTTTCAGACCCAGAGAGAGAGAAAGAAAGAGAGTGAAAGAGGGGGAGAGAGGGACAGAAAGAGACAGAGAGAGAGCAAGAGAGAGAGAGAGAGAGAGAGCAAGAAAGAGAGAGAGAGAAAACAGAGAGAGAGAGAGAGTGAGAGAGCCCCAATAAGGGGGCAATCAAGCATGGGGGCGGAGGGAGGGGGCCATATCTCTGAGCGGATCCTCCCCTCTCCCTGCTACCTGTGACAGGCTCTCATATGCGGCCCTCTGGCCTATTCATCCAGCCCAGCAAGCGAGGGACCGAGAGGCACAAACAATCTCCCAGAGTCTATCATTCTGCGAGCTGTTATCTTAGGCCCTGAATGGAGTAAAAGAGTCCCCCCTCACACACGCACACACCCACACACTCACTCTATAGACTCACTCATGCTGACAAACACACACACACACACACACACACACACACATTCACTGACACACAGACAACTGGGATGCCACAGAAGTGAGGGTGATTCTCTTGGGCTAGTGTTCGTCTCCTCACATCACACTTTCAAACCCTCTCCAAGGGTTAGCAAGGTCAAGAGGGCAAAAAAGTAAAGGAAGGGTTGGAAAAGTTGCAAAAGAAATGATTCTAGAAAGGCATACAGAAAGACATAGCACACCCGCAGACACACACACACACACACACACACACACACATACAGAAAGACACAGCACACCCGCAGACACACACACACACACACACACACACACACACACACACACACACACACACACACACACACACACATAGAAAGGCGGGAGGGGGGGGGGGGGGTTTATGCATCAATTTTGTCCTACTCTAACTACATACTCACACAGTTGCACACTCACATACGGATAAATAAATTAATATAGAGGGAGAGAGAGAGAGAGACAGAGACAGAGAGAGAAAGAAAGAGAGAGAATGTCACCTAAATTTAATATTATTCTATCATCAGCTTTTTTCTCCTCTTTGTTTATAAAGAAAAGGCTTATTTTTACATTCCACAGTCTGTCCGTAATGCACTCTGCATGCACTCAGAGAGAGAGAGAGAGAGAGAGAGAGAGAGAGAGAGAGAGAGAGAGAGAGAGAGAGAGCTATGAAGAAATGAAATCACTGGACACTGTGTTGTAGTTCATGTTGTAACCCTAGTGGCCCTCGTCAGAGCGGCTCTCCCAAGCTCCTGGGTCACAGAGCAGTGGGCTGAGAGCATGACACATCTGGACATATGGTGCCGTTATATTCCACTCTGGTTCATCTGGTGCCACACGCAAACTGTGACAAAAACAGACAATGCATGCACACAACACACATACACACACACACACACACACACACACACACACACACACACACACACGTAAGAATCCATGCACACAAATACACAAACCCATGCACACATTCGCACGTGCACACACACACTCATACATACACACAAACTAATCTGCACACATACATATCAAATGAAATTGCACACAAAAACTACACAGACACACACACATACTCTCTCTTACACACATACATACACACACACCCTCACACATGCACACGCACACACACACACACTCACGTGCACACACAATCACACACACACACACACACACTCACGCACACACACTCACACACACACACTCACACACATGCACACACATACACAGATACAGAGACACACACACACACATGCACACACACACTCTCTCTTACACACATACATACACACACACCCTCACACATGCACACACACACACACACACACACACACACACATACACACATAGAAGGAGAGCCCATTTCTATTTGCCCCATTACCCACTAGGAACCGTGACCAATCTGGCTTTGTCACCATTGGCCAGGTCATTCTGTGGTGGGCTGCTTTCTCTCCAACTTTCCCCTCTTTTTCTCCCCGCTTTCTTTCTCTTTCTCGCTCCCGCTCCCTCTCTCTCCCTCTCTCTCCCTCTCTCAGCTCGCTTTCTCACTTGCTCAGCTGTCAGTTGAGGGGAAACTTAAAGGGGGAAGAAATACTTAAAGTCTTTGAGTCTGGTGAGAAAAAAGGAGCAAGTCATGCAAGAAAGGACCAGAAAGAAATGCGAAACTTTAATGAGAGGGAAAGAGGAGAGAGAGCTGAGCACTGATCCTCACTCACTGCTCCCATGTGCAATGGAAAAGGGGGCTACTTTAAAAAGAATAATGTTCACTTTTCCCCATAAAACCATCCACCCTGACGTGAGAAGATACACTGAAATCATTACACTCTCAGGAGTACACTCAACTTGTGATTAGAAGAGGCACAAATGGTTGCATTATAACAAACATTGTAACTTTTTAGACCAGTGTGTGAGGTGTAGGTTTTTTAACCTGTTTATTGACAGCTGTACACACGTCTTAAATCTGTTTTGACAAATAACACAGACAGTCATGAGACTCTATGGTTACCCATAGAACATTGTTTTTAGAGAGCAAATGTTTTGTCCCATGTTTTTTAATCCATGACACTTAAACATCCGTTTTTAACCTTCACTTAATCACACATTGTTTATTCACCCAACCCAACTAGTCCTTCAAACTTGGATTTAGATTTCAATTAGATTAATGTGGTTTTGAGTGAAGTGTGTGTTTGTGAGTGCAGTGTGTGTGTGTGTGTGTGTGTATGTTTATTATTCACATACTTGCATGAAAGTGTGTGTGTGCGCGACTGTGTGTGTGTGTGTCTTGTCTGTTTGTATGTGTGTGTGTGTGTGTGTGTGTGTTTCTGTGCAGCATGTGTGTTTGTGTGTCCAACGTCTGCGTCGTCCCAGAAGAAGAAGAAGACGACTGAATGAATGGACATCGCGCCACCACCTAGCAGGCTGCTAATTCCCCATGTCAAATACAATGGGAGCAATTATATGCTAATCAGTGTTGCCCTGCCATACCTTTCTCCGGCTCCCCGCCGCAGCCTGTGGCTGGGCTGGTGCTGCAGAGTGCGGTTAGTCACGCCTTATTACGGGCCTATTAGCTCCGTCACACTCCAAATCAGGCCCATTCACCATGCAGAGCCCATTACTATTATTCTCTAATGATGATAATGTAATGATGAATACAAAACCGTTAAAAAAAGAAGCAATATGTGTGTGTGTTTGTTGATTTGCCTCAACCATTGGAGAGAAGCGAATGATATCTATTAAAAATGTGATGCCCTAAATTTATTGGGCTTGATAAAATTCAAATTTGTGTGAGTGCCTTTATAAAGACTTTGTTAAAACTGTGTTTTATGGTGATGACTTCTGCAAAACAAACTTGCAATAGTGAATACATTTTTTCCTTTCTTTCTTTCTTTCTTTCTTTCTTTTTTTTCAAGGATAGCACGCCATGCAAGAAGCTTCCTGGTAAATGTCTGACTCCTGGCCAACTCTTCAGTGCGCCACTCACAAAGCCTCTCGCGGACTCAATGGTGCATTTGACAAACGGATTGTTTTAAAATGAAGCTCCCCTTCCAAGTGTTGACTAGCCCGAGCCCAACCACCCCCACCCCCACCCCCAGCCCGGCACACCCACCCGACAGAAAAGGGGTCCTTTGTTAACCTAATGTGCTTTTACCAGTTGCTTTGGCCACAGACATCTGCTGTGTGCAACCAGTCAATATTGTGGCGAGAGTTCAAAGCGGCCAGTTCATTATTCCTGTCAGCTTAACAGGCAGAAGGTAGCAGACTGAGGGAGAGTGGGGACAATGCCATCCACAATACGGGACTCATTAGGAGGTGATTTATCAGGATGTGATGCTCAGTTTAACCTCTGCTCAGCACCAGTCTTCTGCCCAACTTCAGGAAAAGAAAGAAGAAAGAGAGAGAGAGAGAGAGAGAGAAAAAAGAAAGAGTCAGCCCATTGTTGACAGGTTGGAGTGAAAGAGAGAAGAAAGAAGACAGAGTAAAGAAAAAGAGCGCATCATAAAAAATACAGGAAAGAAAGGAAAACGGCTGAGGCGAAGTGTGTCTGTAAGGACAAGCACAGTGTTAGGGTTTGTGGCATTGTGGAACCCCACAATCACTCTGAGGCAGCCTCTTCACAGATATGTATTAAAGACATGTTTCAGGGTTTTATAGACATTTTCTGTGGTTGAACAGAGCTGAGGGCTGACGGTTTGTTGTGTCTATTTTGATGGCTTTCTTCCACTACACGGATAGTCTTTTTTGTCCTTCGAGTTTTAACAATTCCTCTTTGGCCGTCTTAGACATTCTTTGTTTCGTTTTGTTAACAAAAAGTCTGGCCCTCTCGGTTTTATTCGGCCACAGATAGAAGCCTCACGACCCTGTCGCTCATTCAGCCCATTCAATTCCGATTTCATATATTGGGCCTAACCGTAAAAATCGGTCACCGGCCACCTCTGGCCTTTATGAAAGTCAAGCATTCGCACTCATAAGGCTTTAAATACATTGCGCGGCGCCGTAAGGATGTGTCATCCATGCATATGCAGAGAGATCATAGCGGCCCCTCTCGCGCGGCCCCTGCGCGGACAGAAGGGGGCATAATTGGCGTTTAATGTATGGAGAGGGGCTAAATGGTGCAGAAAGGGGAATATTCAGCCTGCGCCCATGTGGCGCTTTGTTAAGGAGACACTGCCACACCCCTCATTGAATCCATTTGCCTAAATCAATCTCCACACAGGCATGGGGGATAATGTACCAGCCGAGGTTTGTAAACTGTTTTGTTAACAATGCACTCTGAATGGGGCAAAAGAGAGAAAGAGAGAGAAAGAGAGAGAGAGAGATAGAGAGAGAGAGAGAGAAAGAGAGAGCAATGAGGACACAGCTGAATGCCAAACAGTTGGGTGGGTGTGGAGGGTGAGGGCAGGGCTCTATTCCGGATTGGAAGGGGGGGTGTGGTGGTGGGATGACACTCCCCACACACCCACACACACTCACCCACACACACTCTGCACACACACACACATACACACACACACACAAACCCAATACCACTACCACCTCCTTTCTTCCACACGTCAACTCCTCATCCTCCTCCTCCGTCTTCTCCACACAGATGCATCCACCCACACACACACACACAAAAACACACGCACACACACACACACACACACACACACACACACACACACACAAACACAAACGCGCACACACACAAACAAGCAGACACACACAAACCCATCACTGCTGCATAAAACCATCGCACGCCTCATTCCGAGCACGTCAACACACCACCTGCCTCCCCCTGTTTT
The DNA here is from genome assembly GCA_027475355.1 of Coilia nasus. NCBI lineage: Eukaryota > Metazoa > Chordata > Actinopteri > Clupeiformes > Engraulidae > Coilia > Coilia nasus. Next base: position 31,817,574 of record CM050207.1, read on the forward strand.
ACAACCACACATACAAATGTGTTGCTCGAAACTGGTGCACACACACATTCACACACACATGTGTACACTGATAAATATAGGCACACACACTTGCACCTACATGAATGCTCTAAATACATATCGTTGACACATGGCATACCCCACCCCAACACTCACACACACACACACACACACACACACACACACACACACACACACACACACACACACAGACACACACACACACACAGTCACACACACACAGATACACACAGAGAGAAAGAGAGACACACACACGCACACACACACACACACACACACACACACAGAGCCACACATAAACACATCTAAAGAGGTAGCAACAGACGGCGGGTGACCCCTCCGAACCCCCGTGTCGTCCCCACACACCCCGGCCCGTCCTGCCCGGGCCTCCCCGCTCAAAGGCAGATGACAGCGGAGACAGAGGAGCCGTCAGAGAGGGGACACGCAGCCATAAATTGAGCGATCAATAACGTCACCATCAGGGCACAGACTCCGACCGTGAGCCTGAGCCTCAGCGCGACCGCTCAGGGCCAGGAGTCCCTGCTCTTGACAGGGTTATTTAAATCCTAATGAGCGCACCATTGTTCGGTAACCACCACAATATTTCAGAAGAGATGAGTGTTTTGGGAACGACGACAACATGACACTTTATATGGGCTATATATTTTAGTGTGAAGTCTGAACATTGTGATAAATGCTAAATTGAATCTAATTTTTAACTAATTCCAGACATTTTATGTATTTATTTTTTTAATTTAGCATTACTTTGTCATAAATGTATGATGCTTTTTTAAGCAACACAGAGAAAGTCACTGCTCAGAAAAAAAATACTTTCCGTGTTGTTCTTTTCAAAACATCTTTTAACTTTTTGAAGACAAAAACCTACAAGAGCATTATAAACATATATAACATCCATGACACATCCCTGACACATTAACACATTTGTCAGCATTTTGCACCCAGTCCTGGGGCTTCATTACCTATCAAAGACATCACACCCTGCATCACGTCTGGCAGGCATTCTGTCAGCCTCTTCCCCACGGGGACCCGTACGCCAGAGTCAACACCAATCCGGCGTCACAGATCACTCAGCACCCTTTATTGGCTCCTATGTTCTGCAGCAGGCCCAACCAGGGGGAGACGCAACAGAACCATTCCCCAGTGGAGCAATCCCCTGCTGGAGGCCTGATAAGGACCTTAAAGGCCCTTCTGATTAGCCATTAGCCCCCCGACCTCGGCAGACCCATCTCTGGGGCCAGGGGTAGCATATGCACCCCCTTGCCTTCATCCCCTCAGCCTCTCTGTCTTAGGCCCTAATTGGCACAGAGGGGGCACTGGACCGGGGGTCGGCCCCACTGGGGATTGTCCCTGACATCTGATCCGATCTTCACTTACAATCAAACTGATGCTAAACTGTAGCGTCTAGCTGTCACAGTGGCACCCATCCTCTGGGAGAGGCGCGTGCTCGCTGAGGCGGTGGGAAGTCAAGGCCGAGTCCAGGTTGGGACAATGTGTCCACAGCAAACAGGGGATGAGATGAGTCAGAGGCTCATTATGGAGCCGCATCTGAAAGCGCAGCCCGAGGCTGTAAAATAAGGGTGATGTCATTAATGGAGAGGAATTACATCAGAGGGGCATCACACTGTTCTGAGCTGTAGTGGTTATGTGGGTAAAAAGACTAATATACACATGTGGTCGTGGTATTGGATGTGAATTTACTGAGACGTTTTCCTAACAAAATACACATGTTGACTTGCAGTTCTGTTTTTCAATGGTATATCCTAATAACACACTACTTAATGTTTCTGCTGATGTTTAGACTGGTGAAAAAAACATGGAGTTCATAAATCATTAATCAGATTTCATGTTACTAACATCTTGGCAAATCTGTCTGCTGTGATACCAAAATTACAGCATTACTTTCTGACACACAGCATAAAACATGACCTGCATGGAAATAGCAGGGCAAGAGGGGTTGAAAAACTAAGGGCTAATCCACTGTAACTGAGAATATAATAATCATCGTTTCAGTCAATTTTCATGGCTTCAGAGAAAGCATTCAGAACGATTAATGAAGTGAAAAATCTCAGTCTAGTTTTGCCAGAAAAGCTTTTTCGCCTTGTTCTGACAAGTTCACAAGCTACAAGTTTTGTGAGTTTGAGTTGACACCCACAGCTGTACCCACTGTAACTCATGCCAATTTGGCTCGTCCTTTGCTCGTCCTTGGCTCGACCCCCATACTTTTGTGGTCATCAAAGAGAAATAAAATGGTCTGGGACTATAATGTGATGTTCAGGTTTCAGTTTGTTATTAATTTTGTATGATCGGTGTAGAGAATCGCATTAGTCACAGTCACAAAACCATGTACAGTATCCTGCAAAATGCTAATGTCTGCACCAAACAGAACACTGCATCTGGTGTAAAATGGAGCTCTATTTCACATGAAAGTGCTGTCATCGATGATGGATGATATTGTGTTTATGTTTGCATTTCATTTTAAATTTCTTTGCAGATGCTTTTGTCCAACACATTTGAATAAAGGACAGAATATATATGCAGGAGAGGTAGCTGACCTGTACTTTTAGTGCAGTACAGTCTGAAGTGTACTCTATACAATTGGTAGGGGGACAAGATGTGCCCATGTTGCTTGTTTCCTGTCCACGGGGTCTGAGCTGTATAGGAGGACTGAAATTGTTTTACAGCACTGCAATTAAATGAAGACCTGGAGGGTCATGGGGAGATAGCAGCTGAAAGTTATGGAAAGTTTACAACGTGCTTAAAATTAGCCTGGCTGTTGCACCAAACTTATAGCTGGAGCTTGGTCTGGCAAAGATTTTATAGATACGAAGTTCTTAGAGATAGGATCAACTAGCATCTACATCAAATGCATGCTACTGAAAAGAGCAAACCACTGATTCTGATGACGTATCCATTTTGTCATTGGTTCCCTATTTCAGGGGCAAGGGAACAGCCAGAAATAGGCCAGTTTGGCAGACTGACGTAAATGTCAATTTCTGTACAGCGTCAACGGCAGTATGGCATGCCCAGGCTCACTTAAAATCAGGTGGCACCTCTAAAGAGAAACAGGGCAACAGAAATTCTGATATAAGAATGATTGTCATGTTCTAATGTTGGGAGAGACTACTTATACTGTAAGTATATCTTTACCAGTAGTAGGGTATATTGGCAGGTTGAGAGTAGGAATGGCATATGGTGTTAGGGGTGGCATATGGTGTCAGTGATGTTAGAAGAAGTCAACAGTTGTCTGACACTGTTCTGGTACTCTTTGTGGTTTTGGAGAAGCACAAGGTACTTAGCATTGTGTTTCTGCTCTTTGTATGAGAACATGCTAGCGCTGGCCAGCATGGAGGGCTGACTGAGTGTGGTCCAGCTCTGCCTATTCTCACGCTGGCCCACTTGAGCACTTACACGACTATCTTTGATCCACACGCTTTGTTGTCCAAGCAGATTAGCTTTGTGAACATCCTCCAGGCCCCTGGGCTTCGGACAGGAACATTCCTCCGCACAGTTCTTACCTCACGCCTTGGGCCCCCCCGTCTACAGCACCCCACAATGGACACAAAGTAGGGCCCTGAGACTGGGAACCTGAGCGGAGGCTTATTCCTCAGCAAACACGGCAAGGCTAATAGAGCTCCCCGGCTGCTCCACCCCTCAAATTAGACCTGATTGTGACAGCGGGGTATGTAGTGTGTCCTGCCCAGCACACACTGGCGTTAATGCTCCCTTAATCCCTTGCACACACACACCGCTCACACTCATCAACATGGGTATCAGATAATCACCGAACCACCCAGGCAGTGAGAGTGAAAGTAACCGAATGAGAAACCCCCGACATGCTCGAAACAAGAAGAGGGACAGAAAATTGCCTCCTCTGGGTTGGCAACTTTCTTCCCGTAATAGGGGGTGAATATGCAAATACTGATTTGGTGGGAGTGGCAGTTTGGGTTTTTTTTTGTCAGGGATTAGAGCTTGTGTGCTGTACTCCCCGCTGTGCTAGCGCACTAATACAGGTGTTGGTAAACTGGCGTTAGCCTCAAGCTAATTTAGCTCCTTTCACTTTCCCATTGTGTGCCCGGCTCTGCCATTTGTAGCAATGTTTGCAGGCCGGTGGGGAGGTGCCTCTGTGCTGTGGTGGGTCTGATATGATCCCCCCTTTTAATGCGGCCCACGGGCTATGGTCGGCCTGGGTTCTCCCATGACGAGGCGGTAAGCTGCAACACAACCCCAAAATGGGCTTCACGCTGCGAAGGCCTTCTGCCAAGGGCATACAACCAGGGCTTTGTGCATCCAGACAGGAGATTCACCATAACAGAATGTTTTGTCATTCTTGTTGTCCGTTCCTTTGGCACATAGAAAATACTGTTGTGTTGGATAGTTAATTAGCTAGTTTTCTGGCGGAATGTTCACTCCAGTTGACAGTGGATAAAGAACTTACTCACAGTCTTCTGAGACACACGGAATGACACGACAAAAGTCCAAGGATGAAGTTGACTGGTTTACTGTGAACGTGGCATACAACAGGCTGCAATATCACCTAGCTCAAATGAGGGCAACAGTACCTTGTCAGGGTAATCCGGTGTATTCTAAGCAGCCATTAAACTAAACTAACACTTCCTGTATACCGACATTATAATATTTTATATATTTTAAGGAATTTACAGGGGAAGCACATTCAGAGATCGAACAGGTATATATGAGGGGAAAAATGTGGGTTTTTTTTGCACAAGGGAAATGAATTTAACCAAACAAGTGTTAACATGGGAAACACATTCAGAGGTCCATATAAAGCAAATGTGTTTTAGGAAATGATATGCTATGTTTTTCTGAAAAAAAGGAGAAAAAACATGTTAAATTTTTGTCAGTCTGTCTTGTCAGTTATCAAGTCATGGACCCAGCTTGGTCATACTGGCTCTTGGACCCCTTTCTCTACTATGATTGCTGTGACTTTAGTGTTCTTTCGCAATATTCCAGTGTATACAATTTCTTTTTGCTTTAAGATATACAGTTTCACATCACATAGTTTACATGAAAACATCTTAGCAGTGAAAAATAGTTTACAATTTTGTGACATTTAGACATGAGGACAGTAGGAGCCCTCTATGTCTGTGCTTAGCTGTTGGGTCTGTGCTGATGACACTGGGATACATGTCTGGACAGACCTGTGGGAAACTATGCTTGTCTTCCAGATGGTGTACGTGGATGTGGAAATGATTGTAAAAGAGTTAGCATGTGAGTACGGTCAGGGAACAGTGGAGACCTGGGTCTGTGGGGATGGCGGTAGTTCAAAGGAGTAATTAGTCCTCTTGAGATGGCCAACAAAGGAGAGATTTTAAACAGCAAACACTGCTGATCGAGTAAACCAAAACCAAACATGACATATCCGTTAAGAAGCTTTCGCTTTATTATCGGATGTCTTCGAAAACAAGAAAGCCCAGCCTTAAACTTTCAACGATTTTCTTTCTCCTGGGAAAATCACAGAAGAAAGGATCACGCTGACAATTTCATCACCTTTATTTGCTCTTAGTGAAACCATGACAATTTTACTTACATGGACACACAGGTATGTATTCATGTTTCGTTACTGTACAATATGTTAGTGTTTATTTTAACATAATTATGACATGGTCAATGATTTCTTGAAAAAAAGATGCAATAAAAATACCCTCACTTCCTATGCTTTGCCAGTCTTGACCAACTTAGGTCACATGGACCTGCCCCAATATACGTCTGTGTCCCTGATAAGGAGCTTAGAATCGGGATATTCACATTTGTTATTCAGGGGATCCATTTCAGGTTTTAATGAATAACAAGAACAAAGAATTTAAGGGTTTCATTAGGAACAGGGTGCACTGCCATGTCCCCCCTGCCTACAGTAACCAGTAGTAGGTTGGACAGATGTGCCCGGTGTGCCTTTCAAACACTCATCCACCTGCTGAGGCCTTGCAGGGGCCTAATATCCCTGCAAGGTTGTCTGCCTAAAACCACACTAATCTGTTTGTACTTTTAATGGCTGTATTGTTTCCGGGGGTCCCACTCGGTGGCTGCAGAGGCAGGATTCAGCCTGGCTTTGTGCTTGCCACAGTGGCCACAAAGCCCAAAGCCCATCTGAGCTGCATGGACACTCGGCCACTGTTCTGTGCTTAGCTGTGGGCTGAGTGGAGACCGTCTGTTCAAAGTCTGCGCTCAAAGTATGGTGAGAGTACAGTGAGACATACAGCTACTGGACAACCTGTTACGTGAGCTGTCACGTGAAAAACATGGACAGACATTAGCCTATGGACAATGTTGTTTGTTGGGGCTACAGCCTGCTTTAAACACACAACACATATTTTACCTCAAATATTTAGTGGGTATTACTAAAGAAAAAAAAAACTTCAGCATCGACAACCATGTTGTGATCTTTGGTATTTCTGGTATTTCAACACCTTGTTGTTGCTGTATAACACCAAGAACAAAAAAACTGTTAGTGCTAAGGCACTGTGCTGTGTCCTCATTATAACTCAAATTATACCGCGATTATGCAATGTATTTTTCTCCCCTGCCGACCCACATCTTATGTGTATTGGGGTTATTTGGGTATTGCATAATTTACCATTAATCCTGTATAATGCATTTTCTCTGTTTCTCTGTCAATGAATGGCAAAACCAGCAGAGGATTCACAGTCAGAGAGGAGGGGAAGGGTATTCCACTGGCTTTTGTTAACACACACTGACATAAAGATAAAAAGTGGCATAAGAGGCACAGTCATGTCTAATGATGTACTTCTTATCTCATCTGTGTTTAGCACCTAGTGGTCTCTCCAGGGGCTGGGGGCTCGGGGGCGGGGGGGACCACTGAGACCTGGGTGGCATAGGGAGCCACAGTGCGGGACTGTCATGCTGCACACCCTCTGTTCTTTGACAGCGACTGGCAGTTGGTTTTGACTGCAAGGGTGTAGAGCCCTAATGAAGCTAATCCACACCCAGGAGATCAGCTGGGGCTCTTCTGGCCCTCAAGCAGCCCAGCCCAGCCCGCTACCCACCGACCCCCACCCCCATATCCTGCCTCCCCCCACTTCAGCTCAATGTCCAAATCCGTTCCCCTGTCTCCTCCGTAACCCTCCTCCCTGCTAGGTCCCTCCCTTCTATCCCTTTGGTTAAGATTTGCAACACTGTCCCTAGACGCACCCCCCCCACCTCCGGCACATGTGAGCAACAGATCCTCCAATAGAAAAACAATGAGCAGCAGATTGTGCTGTCAGGGCCCATTAATTACCATCATTAGCATCACACTCCACAAGCAGTGGCACAGCAGCTTTAAGCTGTCAGGGGCTCTCACTTTCTGTCTCTCTCTCTCTCTCTCTCTCTCTCTCTCTCTCTCTCTCTCTCTCTCTCTCTCTCTCTCTCTCTCTCTCTCTCTCTCTCTCTCTCTCTCTCTCTCTCTCTCTCTCTCTCTCTCTCTGGTAAAAGGGCAAGATGTGAGGTGTGTGTGTGTTTTTTTTTTTGTTTGATTCCTTTAGACAGGATGTGGGAAACGCTAATTATGTTTGATGATAATAATTAGATGCTAGCATTCCCTTGACTGTCTGACCATTTAGCTTATTTGTTGAGCATTCCAGGAACACCAGTATGTTTATGTTTCTCTAGAGGAAGGATAAAACATTGCCTCTTAGTGTGGATAGCAAACATCAATTCACATTCAGAGTGTCTTTATGCTAAAATGTAATTTTAATGACTGTAGTGCATCCCATTAGCTATACATACATACTGAGACATTGACTCAGTTTTGTAAACCCACATCCCATTTGGGCGCTTCAGAATCACAATGACTCCTCAACATGTGTGTATGACAGGAACTCCATGGAGGCCATCTCCACTCCACAGGCTCTCACAAACCCCCTACTACAACAGAACAATAGTGAGCCATTTTGCTTTTTGCTTAGCAATAATTAACACACTGTTTTCCCTCTTGGCATTGGTAATGATTGCTTGTGGTGCACGGTTTCCTGTTGGAATAGAGATTAATGCTTTCTGTGGATTGAGAGTAAAGGATGCGGATTCCGCGTGGGCTGATTGGTATGCATTTATTTTCTTACAGCAGTTTGGTTAAAAACTGCTATACAAAATGACAATACACCAGTGAGTTATTCACAAACCAAGTGAATCATGCATAGCCAGTCGTGTTATAGACAAATATAAGGAAAAAAACAGGTCATTTAGGCCAGTTAAACCGTGACTATTCAGTGTTAGTATTCCAGTACACCATCACTACCATGAAATGTTTACCAAATCATTATGTGAAGGGACTGCAAGACTTGAGTTGAATGCCCAACTAATACCAAGTTACCATTTTGCTGGTTTGTTCACAAAACTCAAGTTGCTGTAACACTTCATGGGGACAGAACAGTCTTGAGTAAGAGTTCAGTTGTGCTTGTGTGTGAAATGATGCAAATTTCCCAATCTTTCACAGACAATACCTGAAACTGGTTAACTGTGCTCACCGTGTTGAGCTAAAAAGCCTTCTGATATGCTTGGAGTAAGCAAACACCAAACATCTTTGCAAGACCAACACAAACAATAATGTCATGCCTAGTGTCAACAGCTGAAGTTTCATTCAGTTTTAACTGCTGAAAACTTGAGGTTTAGAATTCTAAAATTAGAAGGGGGTGGGGGACACCCCCTGGGACATCCTTTCAAATGATGTGTGATCATACCAAGATCTCACTTGGCTTTTCAGAGACTAGTGGTGACATTGCCCTCTGCTGGTTTCATGCTTCATTTTGCCATCTTGGCCAGGAGCACCAGTAATATACAGGCACTGCTGAAGATGCACTCAGCTTAAAATACTGCAGAGGAGCAGAAGAGACCCAAAGCCCACTAATACAAATGGCTAAGGAACCCCACACATTCAAGTCAATTCACAGCACTTTTATTTAAGATGCCAACTCAAGTCAATTATTCATTAATCACTGTAGGCCCCAACACAGCCTCAGATTCTGACTGTTCATCCGTGGGGAGGAAAAAGCGCAATTAAGGGAAAAGAAATTGGACTGATTTGCACAATACAGGATTTCATACTTGCAGACTTATCCCAAGCTTTTCTGGATGATCCACAGGTCAAGTATAACTCCTTATTCCCTTCAGCACTGGCCCATCTGTGAACAGGACAAGAGTTAGAGTTATGCACACGCAGCCTAACAAAAACTAACTGGCCCATCTGTGAACAGGACAAGAGTTAGAGTTATGCACACGCAGCCTAACAAAAACTAACTTCTGGGTGCTTACCTACCTGTCAGCAGAGTAGGAGCAAGACTTGTAGTCAGTCTTTGACAATGCCGTGGTCATCACCAACCCACAGGTAATGCTGTTCTGGAGGGGAAATTATCATTGTTAGATCAATGAAATAGCTAAGAACAGCATTTCCATCTCCACCTGTTTATGTCCAGAGGAACTGACTGCCTGTTTGAATCTAAATGCCTCCAGATCAAACTGCACATCATCCTTAGCCCTGGGCAGGATTTCAGATCTGGAGCCAGTCACCTTGGAATTATACAGACACCTGCAGGGAAGGTGGCAACACATTTAGAGATGCAAAAACCTTAGCTACAGTTAAAAGCAGCTGTATTCATTGACATGTAAAGTCATCCATTGCATATGTCATCATAAGGCAGACCACTCTTAAAACACAAATAGCATGGAGTAGGTCTTTAGTATTGGCAGAACCAGTTAATTTTATTATATCAAGCAGTGATTAAAATAATGCAAAACCATATCAAGCAGTGATTAAAACATTGCAAAACCAGTTTAAGACCAAATACAGTAAATATTGTAGCCATCTATTACCACTGGGCAGTACTGTAATTCACATTACAATGTGCATTTTGAAAAGGGAGCTGCAAATTAATACTCATTAACCAATTCAGAGTGTCTCATGGTTCCCATTTTGGGGGGTCCAGTGCAGAGGAAGGGTGGCCCTTGGGCACCAAAAGCTTCTGTTTCATATCTGCTGCCTTTCAGTGTCCCTTGAATCCTTCACCCAAAAATCGGTGGAAAAAAGCACAAAAGGCAAAAAAAATAAATAATAAAAAAAATCACCTTACATCCCCATTCTAAAGCTAATGCTAGCAGCAGTCACAATAATCTTGTATGACTTTATCTGAATGCCATGTCCTTCCATTTAGGATTTCCACTTTTCCTCATGGTTAATTACAAGTTCAGGATTCGGACTACATTCGAATCAGACAATCGGATTAGAACTATTCTGATCAGAAATGTTCATGTAAATGTAGATAGTGAGGCAATTAATTAGTGTGCCAGCAGCAGCAGCCAGGTGCAGACAATTGCCAATCAGCCAATCCCCATCCACCAGGTACAGGTAATGGACATCAGACAGGGCTCTGTGGTACCCTGTCTAACAGTGGCGCAGAGGGAAACAATTTGCTTGTAATATGTAGCTAGTAGTCATGAGAAGCTATCATAATTTATGCCAAAACGATTTTGCTGGGGATAGAAAAAAATCTTTGTCCACTCATGTACAAATTTATTTGTAATCCCACAGACAACTGGTGAACAAGACACAGTAAAGACTTAAGTTGTTGCACAAAGAACTGACACGACGCAAAAAGTCTTTGATTGGATTTTTATTAAAAAAATAAACTCAGTATGCATCTTTGATCACTATTGGCCCCAAAAAAGCCTCCGATTCCCACTGCTCATCTGTGGAGAGAAGGGAATATTTCATATACAGACCAAACAAAAGGCAGATAATAGTTGGAACTTCATCTGGAGCAAATTCCATACCTCTAGACACGTCCCGAGCCTTTCTGGATATTCCACAGTTAGTGTCACAGCAGAAGCACGCTTCATCATTGCCATCAACACTGGTCCACCTGTGAAGACTAGAGTTAGAGTACACACAGACTAATGGACAATACACCCTAAGCCTCTCGAGCTTACCGGTCAACAGAGTAGGAGCAAGCCCTGTGGTCAGTCTTTGCCAACGCAGTGGTTGCAACCAACTGGCAGGTGATGTAGATCTGCATAGAAAAACAAATGGCTAATATACTGTATATACACCAGTAGTGAACTAGAAAAGCATTCCCAAAGAAAAGCATAAACTTACAGATTGACCATCTCCCTGTGCAAATCTAAAGGCCTCCAACTCAAACTTCAGTCTGTTATCTTCAGCTCTGGGCAGGAATTGAGATCTGGAGCCTGTCAACTTGGCATCAACAAGACACCTGCAGGAAGAGTATTTAAAATTCCCACAAAATCCATGAAATTGTTAAAGCAGTGTTGATGAAAAACCGTTTTCAGCAACCATCGAAGCCAGCAAACATGCCTTACAACCTTACAACAAACCACCAGCAGAGAATATGGCACTGAGGAAAGGCACCAAAACATGCCAGCACTACATAAATATGCAACTTAATACTAATGCACTTAGCATTGTCTTGCTGGAAAAGCCTCTTAGGCCTTGGTAAGACTGTCAGCCCAAATCTGATTTTTGGCACATTCAGATTGTATCTAGGTTCCAGCTTGAATTTCAGGGGATCTAAACAGTGCAAAAAAAAAAAAAACACACAAACACAAAAAGCAGTTTTTCCAAATATGATTCAATCCATATGCAGATGTGGTTGCAATTGCAAGGCCAATCAGTTTTGTCCCGATCCGCACACTAACCACTTGAATAGAATTTCAAATGTGCCCCTTTCATAATTTGCGCCACGGCAGACAATTACAACAGTGACGGAAGTGACTGATTCAGCCACTTGGCTACCAGCCAACCTGAAACTCAGTCAGACTGAAACATTTCAGGGTAAAACATAGAAGACTAATGTTAAGGGCAATGATGCCAACAGTTTTTGGGTTGATTCAGAGCCAGTGTATTTTGGCCATGTCGGGGGACTCTTCTGTCTAAAATTCTACTGTACCTAATCAATCCAGATATGTGGAATTTATTGGATCTGGGCACTGCACAACAGGAATGGCATGATCGGACGTGATCAATAGTAATGTGCACTGAGGACAGCCTGTCGGAAAGATTCGATTTGCCAAAAAAACAGATTTGGACTGGAATCTGAACACAGCCTTAGAGCAACAGCACTGCAGACACAGGCTAATAGTGAAAGTATGAGAATGCAAGTGTGATGTAAAAAAAAAAAAAAAAAAAACCTCACCCATGGTTCTCAATAAGCGAATATCTAGGTGAGGAGTTCACATTAGGCACCGCTGTGGCCACACATGAGTGTACAAATACACGCAATAGCATGTGGTTGGACTGGACCACTGAGGCTTCAATGTGCAGCATGTTTCCCAGGTAGTAGATGTTGGAGGCCCGCTCAAACTTCCAGTCATCTGAAAGCAGTAGATAACCATACATACATCTGATAGCCATGTCCAAAGGTTAATAATACTTCTAGCAGCCTCATCTTTATCCCAAAGAAATATTGACTTCTGATCGGTCTCTCTTAAAACCACATACAGCACAATACCATTTTAAGACTTTTTGTTGAACCCAAGATTGGACTTAGATCAAGCTTCACTGGACACAGTTTCTTAAAAGTTTAATTTAAGAAATACGAGGAAAAAACTGGATCTCACCAAATTCTGAACCATTTCTCCTAACACTGAATTAGGAGAAAAACACAAATCAGCTTGATACAACATCTTAAATCACTAATCTGAAATCCCATGCCCACTATGCTTCAGCATATTTGGTTAGCTTAAAAACAGCAAGGGTAACATCTGGCCTTTGGTTTGGTTCTGAAGTGAAGAGTGAAGCAGACTACACCAACCGGTCATGAGTCTCAAGTTGAACACCAGGACCTCGTCAGCAGTTTTTGTGGCAACAAGAGGGACCCAGGTAGGCTTTAGACCATCGCTGCTCACATTGTGTGTCCTTGCATTTCAATAAAATACAAGTCACTTTAGGGTCTCCACAGTGGCATAACAGTAACAACAACAAGGCAATCCACTCAACCGCAGTCACTGATGAGAATGGTAAGCCTTACCTTGGATAATGGCATACAATGTCTAGTGTAGCACCATTTGTTCTTAGAATCGGAGATCCATCAACAGCGTTAGGTTGATACACAAGGCTGAAGGTGTAAACCAACTCATCCTCAGTCATCTACAATGGAGAGTTAAACACATGGTCGTTGTGGTTTATTATTGTGGTAGATTACTTAACAGCATTCTTAAATGATGAGAACTTAACACTACATAGCAGTGTTAAGCAGAGGTGGACATTCCAGTTTCAGAAAGTAAAAGTCCTGCCACATATTTGTTCCAGCCAATTTACTGAACCAGCTGATCCTAATTAGGAACACTCTTCAGCCAGGAAGATGAGCTAATTGTTGAAATCACCTGTGTTAGGAGCACAGGCAGAAGGAATATATGGCAGGACTTTTACTTTTCAAGCCAGTTTGTCCACCTCTGGTATTAAGTCACCAAGTCACTTAGAGAAACCACATAGTACCTCCATTTTGCTGCCACATCTGTGCAGTTCAGACTCAAAGATGAGAACCTGGTCATAAGAATCCTCCCTTGTAACAGGACAGTCACCGAGAGATACATGTTCAGGCTGGATCAGTTGGCCAGTGCGAAAGAAGTCTTGTTTGACTTCCACCTGCACATCAGCCTCTCCACACCTCACTGCCACAGAATCAGCTGGTTCCGCCTCCTTTGGCACAAATGGTACATCGGGCTCTGCAGGTTTCGCTGGCATTGTTGGGAATCTCCATACCATCTGCTTCGTTGAGCCTTGCAGCTTTTGCTTGCTCTGCACAGGCTGTTGAGCAGGGTTCTGCCACTTCTGCAAAGACTCAGCATGAAATTCCACCACATCATCTTTCTCTGGAAGATTAAATGCAGATCTGTCAGAAAGACCTAACCCATTCCAATCACTGGTACGTGGGAACCAAGGTGGTCGTTTGGCATCAGTCTGGAGAATAATGTTATACAGGACCAGAGTAACACTAAGCCAATATCCAGCTCCCATTGCTAAGCTCTGATCTACTCTACCCAGTAAAGCTAAGAAGCTTCATACAGCGCTCTGTCTAAACTAGCTTCTGAACTCATGCTGAACTCATCCCACCCCATTAATCAGTGGTAAAATCATCATACACAGCTGTTGACACCCACATGCCACTCTTCAAAATAATAGGTAGGTCAATTAAGTGTTTGTCATGTGGTTAACTTGTTGAAAGCAGTTTGTTCACCTGAAACCCATCCAGTGATTGAGGGAGATGATTTTTTTTTTACTTTCATGCAACTGATTTGTTTATTTTAGACATCTTCATGACTATTCAGCTGAAATACATGTATCTGTGACATCCGCTGTTTTATGTGAGGTAACATGGACAACCTTATGGAAAAGTTCTGAATAGCTGTCGTAAACATGTTTTACCCTGTTAAAACCTGCAACCCCCCCCCCCCCCCCCCAACAAACTGATGTCTTATTCGAGTTACAATATTTATTCGGATGGCAAGTGTTTTTACTCAGGTTTTTCTGTTCCAGTGTTTGAGGAAAGATTTAATTCGGGCAATGCTGAATTATCATACTTTGTCTGGTTCATTATTAGAAAATTAAGTAGTTTTTGAAGAGACAAGTATTGTAAAAATGGAAACTGTCTTCAAATGAAATTGAAAGGTAAGTTACTACTTTTTCTGCTGGCAGTTATGTGGATGTCATACTGCTTGCTCAAAATAATTAATTAAAGTATCACATGGCATGAATGTCCTTTATGATGAAACAGCAATGCTTCAATTTCATTGTAAAATACAACCCTTGCTGTGGACAGGGCCCACGTTTTTATGTGGTTGTTATGAAGCAACACTGGATGATATGGACAGTTTACATTGAATAGATGTGTAGTACTGCATCATCACCACAAGATGGCAGACTAACATTAAAGAATACTACACCCCCTTACTTACCCAGTGGTAGACCTTCTATTGATATGTCAGCATACACGTGAAAACTGTTTTTTGTCATGTACCACTTATGTAAAATGCAAACACTGTCACGTTGTCAAAGGTATTTAGTCATTCTGTCAAGTCATGATCACTTTAAAACAAGTAAACACATGGACTTTCTCTCTCTCTCTCTCTCTCTCACACACACACACACACACACACACACACACACACACACACACACACACACACACACACACACACAGTTTGATGTTCACTGGTCTTACTCTACATCCCATCCTTTTTAAGCATTCACTGTCAGTATTAGAACAACAATGACACAATTCTAACAAGCGCAATCAGAGATAGCAACCTGGTCTCCCATATGGGTGGACAGACAGACAGACAGACAGACAGACAGACAGACAGACAGACAGACACACACACACACACACACACACACACACACACACACACACACACACACACACAGACGGACAGGGTCATTGCAATACCTGGTCAGGCCCTTCGGGGACCATTTAATAAGCACATGCACATGGTCTTCCTCATTCACACTAAAGATTTGAAATGGCTTGTGCTCTGATATTCAACATGTAGTAGGCAAACCTTGTCACTCTCCAACACTTTTTTCTGGTCTAATATTGAATTTGTTTTTGTCATTACTGTTGTTATTGTTGTTGGGCCTATTACGCCCAAAATACATGCAAGCGAAATGTACCGCTTTCTCTCCGCTTGCTCCGCTTTGAGTGGGCGTGTACCGAACGTCAGTTGAAGAGATATGAAGTTTAAAAGGCTAAAGAATTCTGAATGGTAATGTTTTTTTTGCTTCTGGCATGTCAATATAATGTTAACCACGGCACTGTTTCAAATTTTATGTACGTCCATTTTTAAATGTTTATCTCTCCACTTGCCGCCTTCCAACTGAAAAGTCATTTGAAACGATGGCATTGGTTATCGCTTGGCAAACGCCGCTCCTCATTTGCATAAAGTTCAGCAGAGCTCAACTTTTTCGCCCGCCTCGCCCGCCTCGCTGATCTACGTCACCACCTGCCGCCTCCCAACTGAAAAGAATGGAACGTTCCGCTTCGCCCGCTTGCATGTATTTTGAGCGTTACTGTGTTTGCTGTATTTATTTTAATACTCATTTTTATAACTAATATTATTATTACAACTGTTCTTATTAAACTTTGTGTTTATACAATGTGTGCTATATAAATGAATATGATCTGTTTTGACTATAACATTTGCTATAGGCTACTTTGTTATACTAATTTAGAAATCACAGGGTCATTCCGTGTCAAATCGGACAATGGCCGACAGTCACCCTCTCCAAAAAATCTGAAAAAAATCACAGCTGTTTTGTACATCCAACCTATGTATAAATCTTAAATATTAAGTCTGTATCACTAATAGCTCCAAAACTACAGCCCTTTGAAATTTCAGGTCATTTTGGGAATTCTGGTGAACAAGCCTTTCGCTCAACTTCCGACATTGCTGGCTCTTTTAGTATTCCACACACATTAGTGTAACTATGTGAAAAGAAATGCATTTTCCTGTAGAATTCAAAAATCAAATCAGATCAGATGTACCTTGTGTAATTCTTCCTCTCCAAAGCTGTGAAAATGACTACAGATTCAATATGTGAAATGACACCACCACTTTTGAGAGCTTCTCATTCAAAAAGTATGGCACACAAATGTATCAGATTATTTTTCCCAGTCATATACGGATTATAATGTCATGCCTATGCATTAACCTTTGTTGATATTGTTTTCATATGGTCAGTGTATTTTCTTGAAGTTAGGCTTGATTTTCAAAAAGGCTGTTTTCATCTTGTCATCTCACCATGTGGACAGTTCACAGGATTTTTTAAACATTTTTCCATAATCATCCTGTATGTGAGGATCATTTGTCCAAAATTTGGATTTGTTGCTGAGTCTCTTTATTGAGATATGATGTTTGGGAAAAAAAATGTCAGTAATTCTATGGAGTTGGATTGATCGGCAGTACCTCTTTCCACCACATGTTGTGCTCTTTTAATACAATGGAAGGCAATGATAGGGTAGCATGTCATATACAGGAAAAGCTGCCAAACAAACTTTGTGTTACAATTAAACCAATTGCACTGTCAAGGTCATTTTTGAGCAGGGTTTTATTGTACAGCACACAAAAAGCAAGGCAAAACTGGAAAAATGGCATTATAATACAAACACAAAAGGACCATAAACAGGAATGCTATCAATTTAAAGATCATAAACAGTAACAATATGCTATGCAAACATCAATAATGTGAAAACTAAGATCTCATATTTTTAAATGTTTAAATTTAAGATATGCATAATATTTTGTGATCATGAGTGTGAATGTCTGTCTTGCATTTCATTACTTTAAAAATATGAGATCTTAGTTTTCACATTCTTGGTGCTATTAGTGATACAGACTTAATATTTAAGATTTATACATAGGTTGGATGTACAAACAGCTGTGATTTTTTTTTTTCTTCAGATTTTTTGGAGAGGGTGACGGAATGACCCCACAGCAAAAGTGTTCCAGTTTCTCTAATCTTGATGTTGTGTATGAAATACAATATATGGCATGGTATTTAACAGGCAGAGTACCAGGCAGGCATAAGATTTTTTGTTTGTTTTTGAAGAAGCCATCACTTACAGCATATTGCCACATCTGTGGTGTAAGTTACCTGGCCAATCTGAGCAGGAAGGTGTGCGTTAGGGAGGCAGGCAAAGATGACAGTTTAGGTCTGCCAAGTACTGTCAGCAGTTGGTCGACCTCACCAGAGTACGTGTCTCTAAAGGCACGTAGTAGATTTGGACCACCATTTGTCTTTGCGATGAAGCACTGTACAGTAAAAGGCGGGTCATCATGTGAAATGATGTTCGACCGTGCGCGCGCACTGAAGCGAAGAACAGAAGACGAAAATCAGCGGGAAAGAGCCACTGCCGTTACACTGCATCTGGCCACAAGCTAACTTGCGCTTTAACATGCCAATTGTCATGATTACTTGATGTCCACGTTAGTGGCGATACATTACGCATAGCTGCACGTCTACTTAATGTCGGACACGTTACAGTGAACGGCTGTGGTAAACCGTACAGAGGGACGTCCCTTTGTTCTTTCGCTGCTCGCAGTATCTGAAACAGAAAGACAAAAGACTCGGACCTTAGAGCTGACTTTCGGAGTGTACATGGTACGGATGTTCAAACAGACAACGCTTTGCAGCCTCTTGTCTTCCGCGCTAAGAAGGCACGCGTTGTGCGTAAGGACACGACCATTTACTTGGCTTCATAACGAGGAATTGTTACTGTTATAATGGGGACTGTTATATTTCAAAGTTGCGCTCGCAGCTTGAAAGGAAAATGGACATCCATGGAAACGTGTCCAAAGGTAAGGATTTAGGCTATATATCCTGATTTTATGTGAAAACTTAAGCAACTGGCTTTTGACATTTTTCTATTGAGTGAAATATGTTGTTTTTTGTCAGGGCCTTTCTGTTTCAGAAAATGTACCATTCACAAAATGTCATGTCATTGTACATGGTTGTATATCACTTTAGTTGTATATACTATAGTTGTCATTAGTTTTAGCTCTGAAAACTTGTCCGACATCCCTTGTTGGTGGGAATTAGCTGTGTAACCTTAGATGAGCTCTGGTTAAAGTTGCTTCATTGGGAAAGTCTTTGACCGTGTGCAGAATCATCACTGAAGAATTTGAGTGTTACCCAGTTACCCTACAGTAGAAGAAGGCTCTAGAGATGATACATTCTTTTGTGTAATTTATTACACAAGCACAAAATAATTCTGACATTTTTTTTTATATTTTTGTTTATGAGATTGTTGGCTCAGGGAAAGGCAGAACATATTTAACCAACTCACATTCTTTCTTTCCTGGCCTTTTCAGCTTTTGTGCATCTAAATTGATGTTCCCTCCCCACTAGTCAATGTGTTGACTGTTCATTTACATTCTCTTCTTCCGTAACCCCTGACACATTCTGCCCACTTCTCTTTTTACCTCAACCTAGATCTTTCCTTCCTTCTGTCCCCTGGCATCTCTTCACCTGACGGTCTAAACTGAGTGCTGTGAGGGAGAGAGAAAAAGAGAGAGAGAGAGATTCATACCGTGTTTGAGGATGCCTCGCTTCCCCCTGAAGAAAATCCGGAAGCAGCTGAAACTCCTGTTACTGCTTGTGCTCCTGACATTCGCCGTGTGGTTCACCTACCTGCACATTCACCAGGGCAAGGTCTTCAGACTGCAGCTCGGCTACGGCAAAGGTATGGCGTCAGCACATCATTTGTCCGCAATGGAAAATTGAGCGTACATCCTTGGCCATTTCTGTCCATTGACACCACCCTTCCTTGAAAGTGTCTCATGTTCCATTGAAACTGAAACTGGAAATGCTGTATAAAAAGCAACATGATTTCTGTAGACATCCCCCAGACATATAAATGGGATTTTAGGATTTCTTTGTAAATGCTATCCTGCGTTTGATACATCAGTACAGTGGAATGTTATGAAACATGGAGGCAAGTAAGTCTGGTGCATAATATGCCTACACTCTTGGGCCTAGACATACAAATGAAAATAAGCTCTCTCTGTCTCTCTCTCTCTCTCTGTGTTTCTCTGTATTTCTCTCTCTCTTTCTTTGTCACTCACTTGCACATACACAGCTGATTATTGTAGTTGGCACACTGGTTGCAGGTATGTAAATGGTACTCAGCTCAGTCTGTCTGAAGCCTGGCTGCCATAACAGATAGATTACATTGACATGAAGAGCGTGGTCTCTTTGTGTCTCTCTCTCATTCACTCAGATGCTCACTGCTGTCTCCTCATTTGGCGAAGTGAAAGTGAACTGGCTCATCGGATCAACCTGCTCTTTATTTTACTGGGTCCTGGTGCAAAACTCAAGCTGCTTGTGCAGGGAGTGTAGCTTGGTGACGGTGCAGTAAATCTAAGGGTGCATTCAGCACTTATGAAATAGATTACATAAGCAACACACACCTGCTGTTCAGGGTGGGTTAGAAGCACTGGGTGTGTGAATCACAAAAGCATTTGCACTTGAAAAGGTGTGACATGGGTGTTTATAACACCCAATGCTGCTGTACCAGTATTTTATTATGTGTGGGCACATGTCCAGTTTTACTCTGTCTTTCCTCTGCCTGAGATATACTCTAAATATAGATCACACCTCCGTACAGCTATGTAATATCTGTTGTTTGTCTGTGACGTTAAAGCCATTTTTGCACCTACAGCATGGTAAGCTTTCCCTAGAGACCACACCAATACTTCCCCCAGTGAAATGCCAAGGGAACATGAAAAGAAAGAAGCAGGATATATTGTACATGTACAAAACATTGACTTTCAACCCAATTATAAGGATATATACTCCTTCATTCAGGTGTAACCTAGGTGAGTTATCAAGTCATTCATTTAGCAGACCATTAGGCCTCATTCAGACCAAAACCTGTGCGATCGCGGCACGTACGCGGTTTGTGTCCGTTGTCGTTTCCGAATGCGTGTTAACAGATAAGACTATGCACACTGCAGGCGGTACACACGTGTGTTAAATCAGCTCTGCCACGCAGCCAGCATGCTGCAACTAGAAAATAGAAATCAAGTTTATTTTTCTGTGCTGGAGGCAAGTAGCCCGAGAGTTTTCACCCAAAATCCAGGTATGAGTGTTTTCATCCAAAATTCCTGCATGTCTGCGGCGTCGTGCCTGTTATGAATACACACACACACAAAAGCGCTGCTTAGCACACAGCTTCGGTCCTGCATCGCTCACACACAATGCGGTGTGAATGAGGCCTGAAGTGTGTGTGAGTGTGTGTGTCAGTGTATATATATGTGTGTGTGTGTGTGTGTGTGTGTGTGTGTGTGTGTGTGTGTGTGTGTGTGTGTGTAAAAAAAAAAGAGAGAGAGAGAGAGAGAGAGACAGACTAGAGTGAGAGTGGAGAAAAGAGAGGAGGGCGAGAGTGATGAGAGTCTCATGCTTCTCTAACCCTGAGGTTAATGAAGTTTGAGTTGGCGTACATCACTCTCCCCTCTGATGCTTCTTCAAATGAAATGTCTGGCCAACAGCCACTGTGTTCTAGGTCAATCAGGTGGTGTGTGTGTGTGTGTGGGTGGTTGTGGTTCTGTGTGAGTGTTTCTCTGTGTGAGAGAGAGAGAGAGAGAGAGATCATTTATCCATTGCACCCTAACGTCATTTCATCAATTGTAGGTGTAAGCTGCTACTCAAGAGAGATGTTATTTGTATGAGGTAAAAAGGAGAAATTAGTATAAAAAAGATAAATACGCATTAAATTTGGGATACTAAATGGGTGCAAAATGGTCAAAACTGTGTCATTGATTGTAATACTCACACCCAGGATGCTTAAAAGGGAATGCCATTTTTTTCCCATCATCTAAAAAAGCCAATGAGTCATTATACCTGAAAAATAAAATGGGAGCAATCCACAGCCCTATTTTCCCCTTGCTTGCATTTAGCTGGGCATAGTGAAAATCAGATATTTGCAGGCAATGGTTTCTATCTGAAGCATCTTCAAGGAGAGCGTGTTTATGAAGGAATGTGTGTTCATGAAGTCCACAAACTGGTTTGTTTTTAAAAGGATCCATATCTGCTGTTTGTTTGATGGATTAAAGGTTTTTTTTTAAAGATTATTGCAGATAATCTGCTTCTCTGTCTCCAGATATAATTTGTCTAGTCAGGCTAGCACGCCATTGTGCCTCTGTTCAATACTGTATTTCATTACAGGTTGCTTTACTAAAGCTCTGTCTTGGCTCCACTCAAATTTTGGGTTATCAGTCAAACAATGGATGGAGGATTATGTCACTCAGCGGGCAGCCTAAAAGTGGTGATGTTGAATTTAAGTGTTGTTTGAGGATGTATGCTGCATTCAGGCATTTACGATTGATTGAATGCAGGCCCAATAGCTTTAAAGTTTACAGAAAGTATCTGCCCCACAGGAAGCACATGTATGCCTGTAAGGAGCAGTCAGACTCTGCATGAATGCCCTATAAAATCTTGTGACCATAGTACCTGTAACTCTCACTCTCTTAGTTGTGATCCCTATTCATTCATCACCAAGCTCACCCATGTGCCATGCTATGTCTTTATCACCCTATCCCCCACATCTGTACTCTTGCCTTCTTACTCCCCCAATCTGACAACCCCTCATTACCACTAGAGCTGCTGCGATTAATCTGGTCATTTATTAGTGGGAGACTACTAAATAATTGCCTATTTTTTCACATATTTTTTTATCTTGATCTCTTAATTAGTTAGGAATTAGTAAGGAATTATTAAAGAAAGAAAACCCTAGGTGTCCAGTCTAACCTAAGCTCCCTAACATGTTTTACCATCTGTACCGTCTTTCTACACGATACACAGATGTTCCACTTTAAGTGGGAAAAGTACTCCAGTTGTCTATACGTTTAACACCCATCATTACCGTGACTTGGATGAAAGAGAAACCACACAGACTTTCCACACATGCTATGATGAACCCAAACAAATCTTAACCTCTTATTTAGAATGTAACATTTTGGAATGTGTCAACAGTGCTTATGTGTGACATCTCCCTGTGTTTATTCTCAGATAGTTGAAGCATTTTTTAACACACAAGTGAGCAAAAAATATATTTTCTAAATGATCAGCTGCTGACATTGATTTGATGGATCGAAAGGGTTTTTCTAGGAAGACTGCTGTGGCGGTCATTATAGCAAGACAGTGAGTAATCGGATTCTGTGCTCTCTCAAAGGTCACGACAGAGCAATTTCTGTCTGTCAGCCAGTTCTCCATACAGCTTTACTTCGCTTCAAGATGTTTTATTCCAGTAGACCTAAGAATATATAACTTCAATTTGCAGGATCCCCTGAATATAACAATTTGAAGCCCAATGCTTAAAGCGTAACGTATCGCGATGTGCACTACAGTGTCTCTCCAGTGTCCATCTTTGTACCTGTCATTTTTTCTCCTCCTCACTGGACCTACTCCTTTCATTCTTTTACCACCTTACCCATCTGCAGAGCTATGTCTTCATTACTCCACCCTCCCCATCTGTCTTTTCATCCACGCCAGTCTCTCTCTGCTCCGCTGCTGTGACAGCCGCACGTCCGCACACTTCTCCCCAGGGCTGTCCTCAGGAGGGGCTGCCTGCACGGTAAGCCCGTCCCTGGGGAGAGAGAGCTTGGCTGGCTGGCTGGCTGCCTGGAAGGCTGGCACTCTCTGTGGACTGTCCCGTTGATGGATTTACCTTCTTCCTTTACTACTTTCCTTTCTTTACACGCCGCTCTCTATTTGTCATATTTGAAGAAGCAGACCGGGGGTTAGACTGCACTGCTGTGCACATGGTTTATGTGTGTGTGTGTGTGTGTGTGTGTGTGTGTGTGTGTGTGTGTGTGTGTGTGTGAGTGTGTGTGTGTGTGTGTGTGTGAGTGTGTGTGTGTGTGTTTGTGTGTGTGAGTGTGTCCCATTATATTTTAACGATTTTGCAAATGCAGCTGGGCTTTGCACATGCAGCTGGGCTTCAGCTTGTATATGATTTCAAATTATAAAAACAAGAGTTAAGAAAGTAGATCAAAAACTGTCATACCGAAAGCTTCCATACATGCAGTACAGGCCATGCTCATGCTTGCAAGCATACAGATGGATACAGAGAAATGTGAGTTTGCATCCATGCACAACATTCTTATGGAAAGACGGGTTGTGGAAGGCTCTCACAGTATGAATTTCGGTGCTCATACATAAGCAATTTTAAATTATTTGACGTCAGGAAATATAATATCTGCCTTTGAGCCGGTTGGCTGTGGGATATATCAGAACGCCACCAGAACCTTGCGGCTACAGACAAGCCTACAGGGAAAGAAGAATCCTTGTTGGAATGCAGACTTTGGCAAGTGTGTGTGTGTCTGTGTGTGTGTGTGTGTGTTTGAGTATGTGTGTGTGCATGCATGCATATGTGTCCATTTTGTTTAAAGGTGTGTGTGTGTGTGCGTTTGAGTATGCTTGCATGTATGCATGTGTATCCATTTGTTAAAGGTGTATGTGTGTGTGTAGTGTGCAGTGTGCATTGCAGCTAAAGTATTTTTGTGGGTGAAGGTTTTGGTGGGGTGGATTCCCTATATTATGCTTTGCTGGGATGTATAAATTCCACTTGGCATAATGTGTGCTAAATGTAAAGGAAACGTAAATGTAAAGGAAATGTAAAGGTCTTTCTTTCTCTCTCCCTCACTAGTTTTGTCGTTCTCTGTTGATGTGCATGTATGTGTGTAAGACATTTTGTACATGAACAGGGCTTTGCTTATGCAGCCATTGTATTCACAAATGAAACATTATTTAGAACAAAAACACAGGTTAGATTTAGTTTCATGAGAATGACACTTGCCCCAAATTAACCACATGCACACAGTTTGAATTTGCCTTCCTAGGAATTCAGTATTTCACCACCTCTAGTGTGCAATATACTATCTCTTCCTCATAATGTTCTCCCCAAAGCCACCAAATATTGCACCATGCTATTGTCACTGGGATGCTTGAAGAGGATTTTTAATGGGAGTTTAATTTCTCATGAAAGGCTTTCCTGTGTGTTTTACGAGAGGACAGATCTGTTGGGTGATGCTTTGTGCATTTGTTGACTGTAGTGATTGATTTGGCTCAATCATTTCTGGGTCTATTATTTCCAAACATTCTATGAGTGAGCACAAATATCAATGTGGAAAATGCATAATGAGGTTAAATTTGCTCAGCAAGCTTGTTATTGGTTTGTTCTTATGGAAGGCTGAAGTTGAAACACAACATTCACAAAGACAGAGAACTCAGATGAGAGGTGTTATTTGTTTGTGAAAGCTATGACTTTGTAAACAGTATGTTACCATATGTTTATTTACTTGTGTTGCAAATTACCTAACCTGACACTGCCTAGTTTTGCTGTGTCCTCTGAAGGTTATGCTTTGGTGGAGGCAGGCCCACAGGAGGATATGGACAGATAGCAAGACACATGGTGGGCAGGAACTCAACAGCTGAGAGAGTCTGCCTAGAGGGACAAACAAACAGGTCATGCCTGACCAGAAGGACAGAAATGACCAGTAGCACAAACAAATCTTTATGTACAATGTACAATTATGCGCACACACACACACACACACACACACACACACACACACACACACACACACACACACACACACACACACACACACACACACACAGGGACACACTAACCTCACTAAGCACACACCTCTAGGTGCTGATGATGGCTGCTCTCTTTCCTGCCTCTAGCACACAGTTCAGAGAGGGGACATGGTAGAATGTTTGTCTCCCACCCCACACCCTGAGGTTTGTGAGCCCCTCTGCCCAAGGTTATCTCTTTAAAAGAGTACTCAGAGGTTTTAGGTGTGTTACACTACCCCCAGATTTGGTGTCAGCTGCAAAAGGTTTGCATCTTTAGCAATAACGAAGAGGCCACTTAATTAGTAGACCATCATCTGAAGTGGTCTCTTAATTTAGTGAGCTGAATATGTACTGTATACAAAACCTAAAACGTTGTATTGTATCCAAATCTGTTAAAAGAAAATGCTAAATGAGATGATACTGAGGGCCAGATGTGCAAAGATATTAGTGTCCACTTCTGGTGTGATTCTCTTGCAAAGAGCACCTAAAAACATGGAACGATGCGTACAAACAGGGCGCACTTTGTTCAAACTCGAAACTCGGAGTGAAGAGCAAATCACATGTTGGGCTTCAGACGTAATAAATACCACGGAAAATCAAGTCAAACAACGTGCGGTTTATGCGAATTGAAGAGGGCACAAAATACATTCGAAAATGTATGTACATCTGGCCCCGAGAGTCAGAATAAGAGCTGGATGCATAGTCACTGTAGATATATTAAAGTGATCTTATCTTCTCAACATTACTGTCAGTAGTCACACACTAATTGTTTGCTTGTCCATCATGTTACACTCAGCAATAGGATGCCAGTGATTTAGAAAGAATGCATCACAACTCATAGAATTAGTGTCAGCTAACTAGTGTAAAAAGTAGTTTTGGGAAGTGCAAAATGTGCAAAATGTCATCCTGTCATTTCTGCCATTTAATTTTTTGCTACTATGTGACAAATGTATCAAATGTCAATATAAGTAGATTATGACCTTTCATGTTTTTCTGTAATGTTAACTCAAGATTTAACTCTCCTTTTGATATTCTGACTATGCTGACAGTATAAGCATGCAAGACTTGTTTTAGCAACAGTGCACAACCATATACCATGTCTATGCTGCATCCTTTTGTCATCATCATTGCCCTTTCATTCTCCTTTCTGCCTCCTCTCCTCTCCTCCTCTCCTCTCCTCTACTCTCCTTTATACATGTTACCCTTCACTGTCCTCTCCTCCCTTTTCCCTCCTCTCCTCTCCTCTCCTCCTCTCTCCTCCCCTCTCCCCTTCTCTCCTCTCCTTTATACATGCTCTCCTCTCCTCTCCTCTCCCCTTCTCTCCTCTCCTCTCCTGTCCTCTCCTCTCCTTTATACATGCTATCTTTCGCTCTCCTCTCCTCCCTTTACCCTCCTTCCCTTTCCTAACCTCTCCTCTTCTTTATCTATACCGTCCCTCACTCTCCTCTCCCCTCCTCTCCCCTATCCATACTGTCCCTCGCTCTCCTCTTCGTTACGAGTTTGTTTGGCTGCCTAATCAGAGGCAGTGAGCCATGAGACAGAGGGCTGGAATAATGGATTGTGACAGATTCTTACGGAGGAGAACAGCTCCAACTCAGTCACTCTCAGAAGCCCTTGAGGATACTGGACAGGACGAGAACCATACACTACACCACAAACACACACACACACACAGGCACACAGGCACACATATAGTCACAATGCAAAATACTAACATATTCATACAGACAGACACATAGTCAGGCCCACACACTCTGTATAACAGCAACAGACAGCAACAGATACTCCTAGATATTTTTGAAAGTGTACTCTTACCACTGTCAAAATATTCTTTGATTGACAAGCTCAGAATATTATGGTCAATATTTGTTTTCATATTGATGATTGAGGCTGACAGGGTAAACCTATAGTCACAGCAGTCAAAATAGTCCTGGACATGCTTAAGACAAAAACATCATACCCCCTTCACTCTGTGTGTGTGTGCGTGTGTGCGTGTGTGTGTGTGTGTGTGTCTGGTGTGTGTGTGTGTGTGTGTGTGTGTTAGTACAGGTAGAAGGGCTGTCAAGTTGATCTGTCTTTCCCTTTGGCCCTGTGATGGTCTTCATATCCTCTTACAGAAATGTTCTCGACCTCGTCTAACTTGTTTCACATCTCTGCTCTCGCCCTTACTTCCTGTCTGTCTTCTGTCTCTAGCCTAGAGTTATAAGATCCTCCTCCTCTAATGTGTTAGCTCATCTTACTCTCCACCATTTTGATTTTGAGAGGACTTGTTTCCCCTAATTTTTGCCTCTGTCACTCTTTACTCCCTCCTTCATTATTTTGTCTTGAGATGCAGGTTTTCACCCTCTCCCCCACATCTCCTTCCCACCCTCTCGTTCCCCATGCCTGCCAGAGGAGGAGGTTGACCTCAGACATGTGTCAGAACAAGCATTTTAATGTCGTTCCTTTCCTATTCCATTTCTATTTTTATTCTCTTTTCTTGTTCTCCCTCTGTTTTTCAGGTCCTCTTTCTACATCTCCCTCCTCACCCCCCCCCCCCCCAACTCTGTTTTACTCTCCCTCCGCTCCCCTCCCCTCCCTCCCTCCCTCCCTCCCTCTCTCTCTCTCTTTCTGTCTGGTCCTGCTACTTCTATCTTTTTCTTTCTTCCAACTTTGCAATTATCTCGGCTGCTTTCTTTGGCCCACTCAGCTGTCTGTGTTCCTTCCTCTGCTCCCCTGCTTTCTTCCCTGCTCCTCTATCCGTCTTTCTGTTCACCCCCTTTTGACTCGAATTCCCTTTGTTCTTCCCACACATTGCTGATCCTCTGTCATTGCTCATTATCTGTTCATGTGGCCATGTTTTCTTCTCTTTCTCCCTTTATTGTCTCTCTGTGTGTATGTGACTGGGTGACTGACTTAGTGAATGAGTAAGTGAGTTTTTTTTTTTTTTTTTGCTGCCACTGAGTTTGGTAATGATGCAGCACCCATAGGTGAAGATTGGGTGTGAGGGGGTGTTATTTGATCTATCTGTCTGTCTGCCTCTCTCTCTCTCTCTCTCTCTCTCTCTCTCTCTCTGTCTCTCTCTGTCTCTCTCTGCTCCTCTCTCCCTCTCTCTCTCTCTCTCTCTCTCTCTCTCTCTCTCTCTCTGTCTCTCTCTGCTCCTCTCTCTCTCTCTCTCTCTCTCTCTCTCTCTCTCTCTCTCTCTCTCTCTGCTCCTCTCTCCCTCTCTCTCTCTCTCTCTCTCTCTCTCTCTGTCTCTCTCTGCTCCTCTCTCCCTCTCTCTCTCTCTCTCTCTCTCTCTCTCTCTCTCTGCTCCTCTCTCCCCTCTCTCTCTCTCTCTCTCTCTCTCTCTCTCTCTCTCTCTGTCTGTCTGTCAGTCTCTCTCTGTCTCTCCTCTCTGTCTATCTGTTTGGCTCTCTCCCTTTCTCTCTCTCTCTCTCTCTCTCTCTCTGTCTCTCTCTGCTCCTCTCTCCCTCTCTCTCTCTCTCTCTCTCTCTCTCTCTGTTTCTCTCTGCTCCTCTCTCCCTCTCTCTCTCTCTCTCTCTCTCTCTCTCTGTCTGTCTGTCAGTCTCTCTCTCTCTTTTACCCCTCTCTCTCTCTCACACCTCTTTTTCTGTCTTGTTGCTTGATTATTTTAAATTGTGATTATTTGATGAGAAATTATGATGGATAAGACAGACAGAGACCGACAGACACACATGCACGCACACCCACGAATGCACGCACACGCATACACACAGGCTTTTGTTTGCCCTATGCACAGTACAGCTAAGAGAGTATGGTAACAAAACCTAAAGGTTATCA
Organism: Coilia nasus; assembly: GCA_027475355.1. Taxonomy (NCBI): domain Eukaryota; kingdom Metazoa; phylum Chordata; class Actinopteri; order Clupeiformes; family Engraulidae; genus Coilia; species Coilia nasus. The sequence continues at coordinate 31,846,504 of CM050207.1, forward strand.
TTATTCAGTTCAGACTGCATGGCCTCAAAGAGGCATGCCAGCTAGCACAAGTCTTAACAGACACACACACACACATGCACACACACACACACACACACACACACACACACACACACACACACACCTTCTTACTTTGCAGTAACTACAGAGCCCATTCTTTTTCTGTTTGCACTCTCGCCCACTTCCTCAGTCTCTGTCACTCTCTTCCTCTCTCATCTTTACTCACTCTCTTTCGCAGTCATATACCATCATCTCTGAGGCATCTCCTTTCAGGCTAATAATGTTATGTCAATCACCCTTTTCAGCCACAGCAATCATAGCCCGTTTCCTTTCCACAGACTGGTGAGTTTATGATTTTGATTTCCCCCCCCCAGAATTAGTTTCTAGCCTGTTCCTCATCCCTCTGACTCAGTTCAACTACTGCTTCCAGCTCATTTTTATTGGACCTTTGAACATGAATGTACACCTTCATTCAGGATTCACACAGAGAAACACCAAATAATTTCCCCCATTCATGGCCATGTCAGAAATAAGAGAAATAAGAGTGTCTATAGCAAACAAAACAAACACACGATGCATTGTTCATTCATCCATACAGTATCTGTACACAATTCATCTAGGAAGTACAGTCAACAATCTCCTCAGCGAATCAGCTGCATGAGTCTTCCATGGTGTCTCAGCAGAGACAGACGGCAAGAGAGAAAAAAGGCCAGAGAGGAAGTGAGACATGGTATACAAGATTGACATCTAAATCTATTAATAGCTTCTGTTCAGCAGCTAACAGCCACTTAGCGGAAGGTTTCATTTTTATGTTCCCATTTGAGTTTGACAGGCTTGATGAAAGGAAGTATACACCCTCCTAAGTACTCTAATTTCACACTAATGCTGTGTTAGAACAAGAAAGCTGGAAAAAAAACACAGCCGTATTTGTCGTCAGTGTATAAAACCAAACCCCTGAAGGGCCATGATGGGCAGTTTGTTTTGTTTTAGAGGTTTTATTAGTTTATTTTCAGACCTCCCAATAGTTTTGCATTCCCTCACAGTAATTTACTTTTTAATTACTTTTTAATTCCCCCTGAATATCCCCCCTTTGCATTTCCTTTTAATACTGTACAGTAATAATGTTTACTTGCCATATGTTTTTAAAAATTGGTCACGCAAAACAAGCTCTGAAGTAAAACTCCATCATGGCTCTTAATGGGCTGCATAGTAATGCAACTCAGAGGAACAAAGTGCCTGCACACTGTATGGGAGATAAAGTACAGTGTGTGGGCACTTTGTTTCATTTGAATTGCATTCAGCCCTTCTGCCCTGCACCTCACCAGTGGGGATGTGCACACCACTGCTACTGTTTTATTGCATAGTATGAATGCCTTATCACAAGGACAAAAATCACAGTATATGACTAACTGTTTTTTTTGCTGTTGTTGATGTTTGTCAGCCTCCAACAGTAAACTATGCAGGCTGGACTGGAAGGCTGCACTGGGCCTTCAGACCATCTCCCTGTGGGAGTCTGCTGGCTGGTCATTCCTCCTTCTGGGCTCTGCGTCCATGCTCTCGTGCCTTGGTAATGATGATTAATTGTGGGTGGCTGTGCCTTCTAATGCTGTCCAGGTGGTTGGCAGAGCCATAGAACTGGGTAAAATCCATGCAGGCTGCTGTCCAGGGTCCTGAAGTTGTCTGTTCCTCCTGCTGTCTCCATTGATTTCCTTTTGTAGAGTTTCAAAGTGTTCACTACTTTGTCAGGACTAGGATTTTGTGAATATGCTCTCTACTTCAACTAGTGAAGTGTCTCTTCTACTTCAAAGTTTTCACTCCACCCTTGTCAGCAGTTATTTTTTTCCCCTAAGATGTAGTTTTGCCTTGCCTGGGGTTTGACATGGTTATGGGCAGAGGAGGAGGGCCACGTCACTAACTACTGAAGCATGACAAAGGAAATGTTGACTGTTTGTGTTAGCCCAAGAGCAGCAAAACAAAGCACAAGTCATCCGGTGACGCACTGCTCAGAGGACACAGCAGGAGGCGTAGCCTGCTGCCACTGCAGCTGGAGGCCTGAATTTGGGCCAGTATCAGCGTGACCTTCGGTGTCAACTGAAAAACCGCTCTATGCTGCACAGTTTCCTCCCCGCACTGTTAAACTTGTCCTCAGAGTGGTTTGCTCACCTCTGGACGGGACGCCATGGTGGTTTTCCTTTCCCCTTGGCCATGCAGCACCATACTGTAGTTATCAGCATACTTGTCTTGGAGCAGCGTCCTGATGAATGGGCGGGAGGAGTTGGGAGGAGAGCACCTCTGGGAGGTGACTAATGGCGGGGGGGAGTGGGCATGGGGTATGCTGTGGTGCTGATTAAAAAGAGATGGCCTCTGGATGAGAAAGAGAGAGAAAGAAAGTAAGAAAGAAAGAAAGAAAGAAAATGTAAGCGGGAGAGGAAATGGGATGAAGAAAAGTGGAGATGTTGAGAAGCAGAGAGAAAGTGATAAGCAGAAAGAAAGATGTAGGGTGAGAGAGAGAGAGAGAGAAAGAAAGAAAGAGAGAGAAAAGAAGAAGGGATAGAGGAGGTGGTTGGGTGTAGGCAGAGAGACGGAGAGGAAGAGAGAGATAGAGAGAGGGACAAAAGGGCAGCCCCATGGTGCTGGCGAGGGAGTCCTTGACTGGTGGGGAGGTGGCGCACACAGCCGGAGGATAAACGATGCCAGCATAAAACGCCATTTGCATTCAGAGATGTCCTTCTCCGATTCACACTCAGCTCATTTTTCTAACAAATGGAGTGTTAACTCCTTCGCTCTATCTGTGAAGCGCTGAAGTTTGAAACTCCTGCTGCTCGTGTTAGAAGTCCCATTCTTCCACTTATTTTGGAAGGAAGGACTGTTGAATAATTCAGAGTGTTTTTTTCCACTTGAAATTCTCCTCTTCTTTTCTTCTGCAGTGCATGTATCCCATCAAGGGGAATTGATCCACTTTCTTGAGGTTTTTTTTTTCTGCGCAGAAAGAGAGAGGGAGAGAGAGAGAGAGAGAGAAAGTGAGATAGAGCAGTTTGACCTGGATATGGTCCTGGAAATGTACTTTTTAGTTTAAAGTTAGGATGTGGAAGCAGACTCAGGGTTGCTAATAAATAAATGAATAGTCCATCCCAGTGGATATCCCTTCAAAGTTGATTTAACACACAGTAGAACAAGATGCAATGATGTAAAGTCTTTATGTGTCTGTCTTCAGCAGAGGAACACTTTTCCTGTATGAGGTAAGAGCTAAATGCTTCCCCTCAGTTGCTTGGGGGATTTTGTGTAGGTGACTAAATCCAACCCAAGGAATCTTTTAAAAAGCAGTAAAATCATGATCACACATGTTCTGTTATTATCACAAATTGAAAACATTCCTTGCTAACTAACATTATAGTCAATTGCAATAGTCTGCTCGTATTTGTTTTAGAGAAGCATGCTGATGATTGATCAGAGAGGATTCCAGGAGGTGACCAATAGGGAAAGGTGGTGACTTTGAAAAGACACCTTCTAGATGACAGGGGAGTTAGATAAGACTGTGTTTTGTGCTGTCACATTTAGTAATATGAAATCTTTTTGTTCTGTACGTACATATGTGTAACATCACTGCTTCAGCAGTACTTAAGTGCCTGCTTCATGTTGCCAATATTTTTTTCTCTACATTTCGAGAGGAAGAATCCACCAGAAGCAATCTAGCAACCACAGTTAATCTGTTGTGCCAAGTTTGTGGTAGGGTTGAGCACACTGCTGTCAGTGTTAGGCATTCAGCTCACTCCTGTTTGACTCGGCATGGTGGGCAGGGCTGTGTGCTCGAGGGAAGGTCAGTCTGCCATGATGTGCGAAACGGTGTGGTGGAGCCCCTGGGCATAAATATTGATCCCGAGACATTCACTGTGGAGTGGGTTTTATTGATAAAACACGCACGTGTATTAAATTACTGAGTGCAGCGGCATAAACAAAGTGTGAAATCTGTCGGGCGGCTGCTTGCGAGTGACGGTTGTTGGATGCTTTATTGATTCTTCCCGGTCTGGTGCCTTGCTGAGAACAATTCAACAGCAAATCAAGCATTTTTATGGGATTGTTTTTATAAGGTTGTAAAACTGAGAGAGAAATATTGAGTCTTGTTAATCTTGACGGTATTACAAGCACCTAGCAATTGTATGGAGGCAGTTTCGTGGATGTCTCAGCTATTGCCTGCAAGGTTTTTGGTCTTATGCTCTTAAAATGCCTGGTGAGGAGTTTAATCATCTAGTCTCACCTATGACACTGATGAAACATTAACTTAATAAATAACTGCATTCAATTCTAAGGCTTTGTTGGCTCTTTAGTCTGTCATAGTTTGTCTGTCTGTCTGTGTGCATGTGTGGGTGTGTGTGGTTGTGTGCATGGGGGGTGTCTGTGTGCATGTGTGGGTGTGTGTGGTTGTGTGCATGGGGGGTGTCTGTCTGTGTGTGTGTGTGTGTGTGTTTGTGTGTGTCTGCCTATGTCTGTATGGGTGTGCCTGCATGTGTGTGTGTGAGCATGCTTGTGTGTGTGTGTGTCTGCCTATGTCTGTATGGGTGTGCCTGCATGTGTGTGTGTGGTGTATGCCCAGTCTGCAGCATGATCCCCAGCGTAAGTCATACTCCCCCACTGTCTGTCTCTCAGCTCCTCTCAGTCATTCCTCATGGGGTTACACACACACACACACACACACACACACACACACACACACAGACACCTGCCTGTGGCCCAGAGACATACAAGACAAATAGCTCTATTCATCCTTCATCCATCTGCCAGACTCTGTAACAGATGTAGTAGGTATTCATCTCATACATCCAAAAATACACCCCCCTATCCATCCACCCAGCCACTCATCCATTCATTCATGCATCCATCTATCTGTCCATTTGTCTGTCTGTTTGTCTGTCTGTCCATCCTTCCGTCTGTACATCCAGCCAATTGTCCATATGTGTGTGTGTGTGTGTGTGTGTGTGTCCTCATGCTGCCCGTGTGTGTGTTTTGTCCCTGCAGATGCAGAGAAGCAGGTGGAAGAGGGGCCACGGAAGTCCCCCCGCATGCCACACGGGCACCATTACCATGGCGATGCCACCGACAGCCGAGAGGAGGAGCAGGGTGTAAGTATTGGCCCATCACCGGCAAACTCTCACAGCCTTTCTCTGTAGAAGAGCAATATGGACCGTCTCTTACCTCTGTTCTGTCAGAACCTTGTTGCCTAAGGCAAACCATTTTGTTACTTCCTCCACACACACAAAGACACACACACATGCACACATACACAGAGCCCAAACCAGCATAACACTGTAAGTTTTTAAATAGACTCTATCTCCCTCTCCCAAAATGTTCTGAAGCAGCTGCATGCCTCAGATCGCAGCTCAGCAGATGCCAGCACCTGCAGCTGTCTCCTGCAGGAGTGCAGTGTTAAAGTTACGCTGAGGCCCAAAGTGCATGGTGGTCAGGAAAGCACAGACTTTTCCTTGAGATAACCTCCAGTCTGACATGGTGTGTGTGTGTGTATGTGTGTGTGTGTGTACACACACCTGTGTGTGTGTGTGTGTGCCTGTGCATGTGTGTGTGGGTGTGTGTTTGTGTGTGCACCTAGGAATGTAAACAGGAAGTATTAGTAACATTAGGCAGGCATTAGGTTTTTAACAGCTTTATTGGTGAAATACAAAAAAAAACACCAGTTTTAAACCAGACTAGCAGCAGGGCTTTCTCTCTCTCTCTCTTTCTTTCTCTCTCTCTTTCTTTTTTTCTCTCTCACTCTCTGGCTCTGTCTCTCTCTCTTACTGTACAAACCATTCAGGCAGCACATTAACCATAACCCCAGCCAGCACCTCCAGGTTTGTCTGCAGCGGGAGAGCTGCGTGGCTTGGTGAAAAACTGCTATTATTCTAAATGGGCTGAAAATGACTCTGCGATGTCCTTTAAAGAGCCAGGCAGTTCTGTCACCTGATGACGATGGCAGCTTTGGGCACTTTGGGAAGGGGGGCGACGGCTACCTCTGGGCACTTTGGAGGGGGTGGGGGCTGGAGTGGGGTGGGGTGGGAGGGAAGGGGAAGGGACAGGGAGTCTATTAAAAGTTTAGAGGCAGTGGAGGAATGCTGTGACTCAGCATGCCGTGCACCTCGCTATGGCAGCTGAGAAGCTGTGATTGGGTGTCCTCCGATGGGGGCCACAGGAAACGGAACGGGACTAAACAGATGAAGCCTCCTCCATTGAAGAGCACAGCTCACCTAGGTCAGGACATGGTGTGACCTTATTTGGGTCTGTTGAGTTTGCCGGGGTTCACTTATAGTGTGGCTAAAGTTATGTAGGTTAGATGTTTTCTTGGGGAGAAGCACTGTTTCTACTGGATCTGAGTTTGAAACACTACATACTCGCTTCAGATGAACTGGGTTGTTACTCTTACACATTCTGTGATTTGTGTACAGCAGCATTTGATTCTTAGTCACTGACAATTAAGATTTTTTCAGGAATCCTAAGACCCCCCCAGTTTGCCTTATTTCTCTACTCTCTATAACCGATGATAATAATGAATTAGATGTACATTTAAAATCATTTTTAGATAGGGCATCATTTATTGTAATTGTTCAGATGTAAAGGAGGGATGTTTTCAGGAGAGGAGAAATACATGGATAAAAGGGAAATGGATGCATTATGGAAGCATTTAACGGACTAGCAGGAAGTACATTAATGTATGGTTTCCTTAACAGCTTCTATCTGATTGAATATACGTAAATCAGTACACCAGGACCCAGCCAAGACAAGCTGGATTATACTGCCCTGAAGCAAGCTGGCCTGTGTTTGCCATTTACTTTTCCAGCCCAGATTGCAAGCAGAGCCAAGGCATGAGTCTCTAATCTCATCTGTGCTTGGAGAGGCCCAACTATTTAATCAACCTGGCAAAAAGCTAGCTGAAGGCAGACCCAGCATTTCAAAATGCATGCAGGGCTCAGCAACCCTCCTTAGCCGGAGATTTAAGCGTGACAATTATTTGACATAAAGATAACACTAAATTAAAAAACGTTTTCAAAACTAAACAGACTTTGTTATATATTATTAAATATCTGTCCTCTTTTTCCCCTCCCACTATTCCTCTCTCCATCTCTCATCCCTCCTTCCACCGCTGTAGTTGGACTCAGCAGGGGGCTCCTGCTGCATCTACCCTGTGGGGGATTTGGGAAGAGAGGGTAGGGGAGAGAGAGTGAGAGAGAGTGTGTGTGTGTGTGTGTGTGTGTGTGTGTGTGTGTGTGTGTTGTGTGGTGGGGTGTGTGTGTGTGGTCGGGTTTGTGTATGTGTGTGTGTGTGCGTGTAGTGGGGTGTGTGTGTGTGTGTGGATGAGTGTGTGTGTGTATGTGTGCATGGGTGTGTGTGTGTTGTGTGGTGGGGTGTGTGTGTGTGGTGGGGTTTGTGTATGTGTGTGTGTGTGCGTGTAGTGGGGTGTGTGTGTGCGTGTAGTGGGATGTGTGTGTGTGTGTGTGTGCGTGTAGTGGGGTGTGTGTTTGTGTGTGCGTGTAGTGGGGTGTGTGTGTGTGTATGTGTGCATGGGTGTGTGTGTGTTGTGTGGTGGGGTATGTGTGTGTGTGTGCGTGTAGTGGGGTGTGTGTGTGTGTGTGTGTGCGTGTAGTGGGGTGTGTGTGTGTGTGTGTGTGTGCGTGTAGTGGGGTGTGTGTGTGTGTGTGTGTGCGTGTAGTGGGGTGTGTGTGTGTGTGTGTGTGTGGTGGGGTATGTGTGTGTGTGTGCGTGTAGTGGGGTGTGTGTGTGTGTGTGTGTGTGTGTGCGTGTAGTGGGGTGTGTGTGTGTGTGTGTGTGTGTGCGTGTAGTGGGGTGTGTGTGCATGGGTTAGGGTATATGTGGGCCAGTACTACTGTATCCCAGAAGAGAGCCAGTGAATCTCGGAAAGCTTCCGGAAAGATGGAGTGATGAGATGAAAGAGAGGGACTGGTCCTGGGGGAGTGTGCGGGTGTGGGGAGGTTGGTGCGGAGGAATTGGGAGTAGGGGTGTTGAAGGTGGTGGGGGGGGGGGGGATTGCAGCCTCCCTCTGCAATGCGCTCTGGCGCCCCGAGGCTGAGCAGCTGGCCACGAACACCAAAGCCTTCCAAGACTTTCACTCTCACTCCCCTCATGCCTGTGAGGGCTGTCAGTGACTGTGAGTGGTGTAAAGTCTTGTGCTAATCCCAGGAAGCATGTCAGTCTTTTTTTCTTTCCATCCATCCATCCATCCCTCCCTCCCTCTCTGTCTTGGTCTGTCCTTTTGTTCATTTTGTCTGCCTTTGTTGTACTCTTGCTGGGTGAGTTGTTTTCTCTCTAAAAATGAGTATTGAGTTCCTCACTGCTCTGCTCATAAAGACTCTGATGTACTCTCCTGAAAGATGGAAGTGCATAGTGAAATTTATGTAGTGTTTTCTGGGGTGTCAGCTGAAAGTGGGCGGATCGCTGCAGCCCAGAGAGAGTTGTTGAGCCCAGAGAGAGGCTGTTCTGCTCTTTTCACGCTGCCGAACAGAGTGAGCTGACCTTTCGGAGCATGGAGCTGTGGAAATTGAGACTATGCTGTGTGTGTGTGTGTGTGTGTGTGTGCTGTTGTGTGTGTGTGTCTGTGTGCGTGTGGTTATGTGTGTGTGTGTTTGTGTATGTGTGCGTGTGTACCTGTGTCTGTGTGCGTGTGCTTGTGTGTGTGTGTGTGTGTGGGGGGGGGGGGGGGGGAGGGAGGAGAGAGAGACAGAGTGTGTTTGTGTGCCTGTGTCTCTGTGTGTGTGTGTGCTCGTTTGTGTGTGTGTGTGTGTCTGTGTGCGTGTGGTTATGTGTGTGTGTGTTTGTGTATGTGTGCGTGTGTACCTGTGTCTGTGTGCGTGTGCTTGTGTGTGTGTGTGGGGGGGGGGGAGAGAGAGACAGAGTGTGTTTGTGTGTCTGTGCCTGTGTCTGTGTCTGTGTGTGTGTCTGTGTGTGTGTGCGCACTTGTGTGTGTGTGTGTGTGTGTGTGTGTGTGTGTGTGTGTGTGTGTGTGCACGCTTGTGTGTGTATGTGTGCACTGGTATGTGTGTTTGTGTGTGTAAGAGAAAGAAAGAGAAATGCAAATGAAAAACACAAATGCTGTTTTTTGTAGATGTGAATGATCAACTGCCTCCGTCACAGAGATGGTAAAGCATCATCCATAGTTGGGCCTCCTGAGCAGGCAGGCTATAAAGGGAAAGCGAATCCTCTCTAAGCGTTTTTGTGCTGACCTGGGGTTGTTCAGCATCAGCAGTTAAGCTTTAATGTAACAGTTCTCTCTGTGGAACCGCTTTGCATATATAGCATTGGAGCCAAATTTGACACTTGTGTATAGTGATTTGTGCAGCATGTTGTATTTGGTGTGTGTGTGTGTGTGTGTGTGTGTGTGTGTAACCACATGAATGGAGTGAATAACCAGCACTCTCCCGACCCCCATCCACAGCTGAAGTGCCCTTGAGCAAGGCATCTAACCCCATGCTGCTCCAGGGAGATTGTACGTTGCTCTGGAAAAAAGAGTATCGACTAAATTCAATGTCTTGTAATGTGTGTCTATGTGTGTGTCTGTGTGTGTGTGCATGTACAGTATGTTTGTGCATGTGTGTGTGTGTGTGTGTTACAGGAGTTTGAGACTGTCTCACACTACTCCATGTAGGACAGCCCACTTAGCTTGTATTTCTCCATAGAGAATATTATGTGGGGAAATATAGTCGCCAGGTAATTGGTGTTATTTAGAACATTATCACAAATGTTTCACCCCAAATCCGCTTCTTTACACTGATATTCCCCTGCCAGGGAGCTGTTTGCATTTTCACCTTTAAACTGAGCAGTTAGCCAGAATGTGGAGCTCATTCTATCGTTATTAAGGTGGTCTCCCAGAAAAGAACTTATATCTCTGGGTTATAGCTATAGAGGGCCCAGACGGTTCAGATAATGGAAGTATACACGATAATATGACTCACATCTAATTTTGTGCAAATCTTTTCTTTGTTAGAATTAGACCAGATGTGCCTGAGGAATTAAAAAAAAGAAAAACGTTTCTTTCATGTTCTGAATAATCACTGTCATGTTCTGAATAATTATGCACTGAATCACTTGTTAGAGAGGACTGTCTGTGTAGGAGATATTAAAACATTACACAAATGTTGATTTGAATGATAATAAAGAAAAAATCCTTCCTACGTTGTTAGTTGTAATAGCATTTTGACAGCTTTTTCTCTCTAATCCTTATCTTTTTTTAGTATCTTCTCCTGTAGCCTCTGATCACATTTATCTTCTCCTCTCTTCTCTCCCTCTCCATCTCCTCCTCTCCCCACACCTGCACTCTTATTTCATTTTATTTTATTACATTTTCCCCTCCGCTTCTTCCTCTACATCTCACCCCGCATGCTGTATGTGAGCACTACAGGGACCTTCTCATCTGTCCTGTGCTGCGTTTCTTTGCCTCCCATTGCCTGTCTGCCTCCTGCCTCCCTCTACTCTCATAGCCCCACCTCACTTCACTCTCACGACCTCCACTCTTTCATCCCGGCCGTGCTGCAACTCCGCACTCCCCAGTCTTCCCCTTCTCTTCTCATCAGCTGCTCTGGGCTGCTGGCTTACATTTCCACTACATGTGAGTGTGTTTTTTCTGTGCCCCTGTGGGGGACTTGGCTGTCCTTTGCCCAGCGGCTCCACTTCCTGCCTTGTGTGCCTGTTAAAGAGGTTGTCATCCATCCATTCCCCAGGGTTTGTAGACCCTTTCATTGGTGAAAGCAAAAACAATGCGTGAACGATCTATTTTGTTCCAAACTATTTCCGGTACAATCCACTTCACTGGAAAATGTAAATGCTGTGGCAAAAGCTATGATGCTAATAATCTCTCAAATGGTCTTGATGGTCAATAGAAATGGACTATAGTAGACAGAATGTAGTCAGTACAAATTGTCTATAGTAGACAGAATGGAACGGAGAAGAGTGTCTGGAATGGATGTCCACACTCACATACAGTACAAGTATCTCCTTCATTTCACAGTTCTTCACTTTGGGTTATTACTCAATGTGTTTGTGGCAGGAGTGGTGGATATAAGCAAGGAGGTCATGTGGTGTTGTCTAGGTTAGGTAGGTTGCGTGATGCATGCATCTGTCACATTAACACACAGGAATGACAATACAGTGTATGTTTTATTGTTACTTACGTGTACCTCAATGTTTTCGTAAAATTGTTTTTAACTGCTAACAAGTGATATTGGTAACACCCTCAACAACTCTACATTTCTCTGACAGCAAGGGAGCTGCCTTCAACAAACTTTTTGAGGCGAAATCCTTTGATGTGTTTTTTAGGTGTAGATTCATACAAACTTCTGATCAGTCAGTAGTGGAGGAACTGAGGTTAGTGATTTGTGCTCATCTCTCCCTATGCCTGTCATAAGCTTCATTTGTGCAAGGAGCTTCCGAATGCCTCCTCTCTGACAGGCCCTGTCTATGTTTTTAACGGGTGGAATTAATTAACCTCATTGATATTTCACCAGTCTGCCTCCAGCTGTTTGCCCACTGCTGGGATCCATCTGCCAGCCGGCCTGTTGTGTTGGCTCTGCTGTGTCACCGAGCGGAAGAACTCCAGTCTCGTTTATCAGCCAGTCCTGACCTCCGTCTCGTGCCCGCGGCCACAGATTGGCATGGCGGTGCCCGGCAGGGGCGGCCCCTGAAGGTTCCTCGAGACGACAACACCGCTGAGGTTGTGCCGTGACTCACCATATGCCGTCGAGCTTGTCGGATGGGGTGGGGGCATGTGGCAGGTTGTGGGTCACTCAGTCTAATTGGAACGGATGAGCTCATAGCGCCACTGTCTGGTAATGGAAGCACTAAATGAGCTCAGCTACTCCTTTGTGTGGAGTGTTGTGTTTGAAGAGGTACTTACGGCCAAAGAAGGTAATTTGAGTTTCTCCCTGCAGGACCTTGTGTGAAGGCTTCATAATTAGCCGATAGACTGTAATGACTCAGAACAAGGCCAGAGCTAACAAGAGGAGAGAAATTCAGCCCAATTCAGTGTCACCTCGCTGTCTTAATCATCTCCACTTCCTGGTGCTGGGAGTATGTTAACATGGGAAGGGTCACTCTTGGCCGCTCTGACTGTCTCCTATAAATAGCCACTGAAGAGGGAACTGCATTGTTTCACTATTCTTTAAAGATTTCTTTTAAATAATGCAATAATTAGTTAAAATCATGATGAAGTACTCGTGTTTAGGTGCTGGAAAGTTAACATGAATCCTTGTGTTAACTTCTGCGTGCTTTTCATAGGGCAACTTTTGCATCCCTATGAGCTCCAGTGACATGATCATAAGCATTGATGTTTAGGTTCATTTGTTTACCACAGATAACAGTCAGGAAGATTACCATGTTGTGGATGTGAATTTTTATGAAAAATGAGGAACCGTTCTGCAGCAAAACCCAGCTCATAAAATGAAAATCAGTTTTATTCATCACTCTTTCAGACTCCAGCACAGGTGCTGATATTGTCATCATCTCCTCAGCTTGAGCTCGGTCTCTGAAATATTCTTGCGTGTTGTAATATATTTCCCCTCTCACTGTGATTTCTGCTTGTGGGATTAGAAAGTGTTGACAGCATGTGCGATTGTGTGTGTGCATACCTCCTGCAATTACATTTCATTCTTTTCTAGTGACACATCTATTCGAATATTTGCCTTGCTAATGATGGTAGATTTATGTTAATCTCCATGAGATTGCCGATAAAGGTCGGTGTTGACAGACTAAAGGCTGGAAATGAATGCTTTGAGTGGGTTTTAAAAGCTGGGCTTTATAAATAATATGATCACAGTGCTGAAAACCCAGTATGATATTTTGCTCTGGGGTTTATGTAATTCTTGGGGAAACAGTTAACTTCAGCAAGATTAAAAACCCAGCAAAGTAAAAACCATGTTTGCATTGGTAATATGTGAAATATATCGGAAAACTATGTGAAAAGATGTGGAAACCCCATAAAGTGTTTTTTAATGTACTGTGGATTTATGTAGTTATGTACAGCAGTTCTAAGTAGGATGGGACTAAAATGCAGCCTGCTCACATGTGGAGTAGTGCTTAGCATAGCTTAGCACAGCATGGGCAGTGTCTTAGGTCACACCAGTAGAGCATACACACGTAGGAAGTACAACCTGTAGTTTCACCACTTTGGAATCTAATTTTACATTGGAGCAATGCTCATATTCACTCAGAATTGATGAGGTGATTAACAAGAACTCCTCCTTTGGAATGAAAAACTTAGAAGCAATATTATTTGGACTTTTGGCTGGGTCCTTAATGTGAGCTCAAGGCGAGCGTGAAGTGCGAAGTGCAGGATAGTTCTATTCTGAGAATCGCATTACTGCTGCACTCCTACGTATCTCATTTCTTTTGTAGGAGTTTCAAATGTAAGACTGGTGATCACTTAAGATGATGAAATATTTTGCGATTACATTTCACCAAAAGTTCCTACTTCAGTGCCATTGCATTGCATTTACCAACACGGGTATAACAAAGATATATGTTAAACATTAAACAAACCCTTACCCATACGTTTACACACACACATGCACACATACTCACATACACCCCCACACCTACCAAAACACACACACACACACGCACACACTCGGCCTCAATACTCTTTGTTGTTGGGCAGCTGGCTGTTGAATCCTGTGTGTGAATACTTCTTAAAGAGTTTAGGAAGTGTGGGGGTTGGTCTAGTTTTCTTTGGAAAATCTTCTGCTGATGGCCCAGTTGCTCAGAAACATTTCTTCACTTCACCAACTGAAGGTGTGGTTGAGGTATGAAGTGAAATCAGGAAACTGTCCAAGAGACTGTATCTCTGCATTAGCTTTTGTTTCCCACTGAGATTTTTATTCTTGCGTGTGTGTGTGTGTGTGTGTGTGTGTGTGTGTTTGCATTAGCATTTAAAATCACTTAAATCAATTTGGGTTGCTCTTCTTTTTCCTTCTTTTCTCCCTCTCCCACACCATCTCAATCTTCCTCTCCTCCTCTACCCCCCTCCCTGAGACAGGTAGAAGAACAGCCTGAGTTTGTGCAGAGGCAGGATGCCGACCTCCATCAATTCCTCAAACAGAAGCTGCTGAGATTGCCATGGAAACCTGAGGTGCGTCTTAGTATTACTGAACTGATGCAATCAACCTTCTCTTGAGTAAACCCCTAAGCATTACATTTACACCAGAATCTGGACTAAGACTAATTAGCATCTGTGTGTTCTCACACTGCCCCAGCACCATACAGTTTAAATACAGATAGTATATATTAAAAGGCAATGTTGGCACATTTCAACCGGTATTCTATCATTAGTTTTAATGATTCTATGATTCTATCATAAGTTTTTGCATACTGTCGGCAGCCAAAAAAAAAAAAGTTAAAAATCTGTGCTATGTAGACAGAGATATCATGGTAGTGGTGAGACTGGCTATGCAGCTATAAGGCTAAGCTAACAGAGCCAAGTTTTAATGTGAAAGTAAACAGTATTTTTGTGCCACAAAAAAGTCCCGTTTCACATGGCAGACCTACTAAAGATAATACTTTGCCTGTTTAACTAAGGAGCGATAAAGAGCTGTATAAAATGGTTATTAGCAAGCTGTTACGGACTGTCACTGCTACATTTGTGAAAGTCCAAATGAGTCAATTGCCTAGCTTGTTTCTGCTTTCGTTTACACTGGTGAACATAGACAAACAACACTTTCGTATTAGTATGTCATTAAAGTAATATGTTCTTTTCTTTGTTTTATTTTTTCTGTGTTTAAGCACAAGTAAGAACAGTAAGAAAGAGTTAACTCAGTTAAGTCTGTTTTATTTATGTGTATGAATGTTTTTTGTTTGTGTGTGAATATTTGGTATTCAGTGATGTGTATTACCCACCAGAGGTGTGGCCTGTGTTTCTCTCTGAGAGTCACTTTGCAATTACAGGAACAGGTGGAGGGAAGACTTCATCTCTTTCTCTCCCTCTTTCTCTCTCTGTCTCTGTCTGTCTGTCTTTTTCTCTCTATCTGTCACTCTACAGTGGCCTCAGCTCTCTCCCTCTGTCTCTGTCACACATACACTTTCTTACACACACATTCACACACCAAAAAAACACATTCACACTGTGCTATGTATACCCAATATAGACTGCTGAATTTGACGGAGACCAACTGCAAATGTCAGAAGTGCTCTCTCTCTCCCCCCTTCTCTCTCTCGCTGTCTCTCTTCTCTCTTTCACTCTCTACCTGCCCTTTCTTTTGGTCAAACACCTTGAAACTGTAAAAACATGCATAGCTATCAGACATACTCTTTTGTCATATGTATGCTTTCTGTCTTCAACAATTTGAAGTTCCTAAACTATTCACACTTCAACCCAGTAAACTGGATCACAATATCAGTATGTTTGCTGCTATTCTCAGGTACAGTACTGCAAGCTCATTTACAGTGCTTTTTTTTGCATGCTCATTGTTTTCTGAAGTGCATGTGTGAGAGGTTTGGATATGTGGAGAAGATCTCCAGCGTTGTCCTCGGTCTCATTAAGGGACTGTGTTGTTGCTGCTAATGTTGCTCTGTGCCTTACTGACCTATTTACATCAAAGCCACACAGGCTGAACTGCCCCGACAGGCATTTGTCTGCCCCCAGATGTAGAACAAGGCCACAGCTCTCAGCCTGACAGCAGTGGCACAGTGTAGCCAAGGCCTAAGTGATCACAGCTTACTGTGTGCCAGGAGTGAGGAAATAATGAGTAAATGAGGATGTTAATAGGCAAGGTAAAAGGTGTATTGCAGTTTGGTTTGGGTCCGCTTTTGCTTCAGACTTGTGGTCGTACCGTAAACTAATAAACCACAGAACTCGGAAGCAGGTGATTGTTGCTGTGTGACGGCTCCACTGGCTATGTGCAAATGTGCAAAAAAAAAAATGTCGCTGCATTGCTTTGACACGTAGACTCACTACCTGGCAATACAGAGGCGTGATGATGCAAATGTCTAAACAGAAAACAGCAACAACTTCATTTATGTGCGAAAGGCTCTGCTCAGATGATTTTAAAATGTGTCCACAGCTGTGCTATGAGATGTGACAACCACTGAATGTGATTACATCTTATACTTTGTACACAAAGAAGTCTGCCAAACTCATTATATAACTCGGTAATTACAATTAAGACTGAAGCATCCTGGAACATTTTGAAAAATGATAGTGAAGAGCGTTGGCTTCTGTGAGTAGTGAAGTGAATAGGTTTGAAATGTATTTTGTCTGAGCCATTATGGTTGGGAGGATGACTCTGATTCAATGTCTTTTCAGTCATTACCTTTGCCAGCTGAAATGAGCTTGGAGTGTTGTCTACTGTTCCTTATGTCTGCAACTAGTCAGGCAATGCTTTTGAATGAAAAGGATCCTGTAGACTTTTTCAAAACAGATATTTTCTTTTCTTGCTAGGCAGTTAGTGTTGCAATACATCTGTTCATGTTCTGTGACTATTTGAAATAACCTCTTGTACATGCTCGCTTTCATTTTCTCTTCCTCTTCACCCCTCCCTGCAGTATAAGGGACAGGTCAACCTTCACGTGTTTGAGGACTGGTGTGGTTCCTCCATCTCCCAGCTCAAAAAGAACTTGCATTTCCCCCTTTACCCTCATGTAAGTGTGTGTGTGTGTGTGTGTGAGTGTGTCTGTGTGTGTCTGTGAGTGTGTGTGCTCTAAGTATACCTATATATTGTTCACATTCTGTTGTTATTGTATGGAATTATTCAATTTGGTGATCTATATTTGTATCACTGGCTTGTGTTCACCACTGCCTGTTGGAGTTCTGGCAGGTACAATGTCAGGGGCACTAATGGCCAGGTGGTGTGGACTTAAATAGAATTAATGACCTGAGTTTCTGCTTACAATAAATTGGCATGGAAGGAAAGAACCTGCTCTGTACCAAACTTAAGCATTCTTGCACAGATGCTTAAACATGCTTTAATTACAAGCCTGTCACACTCCTTGTGTCATTATTTTTTCCCACTATGATACATGCAGAGCAGAACTACAGTGAAGAAACTGGCTGTGTCACCCAAGTGGAAGAACTATGGCCTACGCATTTTTGGCTTTATCCACCCTTACAGAGATGGTGAGTGTTAGTGATGCAATCACACTCATAATCTCCATCTAGTGCATGCTTTGCCTCACACACACAGTCTATACCCAGAGAGGGAGAGACAGAGACAGAGAGAGAAACAGGAGGAGAGAGAAACAGGAGGAGAGAGAAACAGGAGGAGAGAGAAACAGGAGGAGAGAAAGAGGAGAGAAGGAGAAAGAGAAAGAAACCGAGAAAGAGAGAGCAGAAGGAGAGCATGTGAGAAGTTTTCTGTGCTATCTATCTTCTGTGCAGCACCTAACTAGCTCCTTTTGCATACTGCTTGCCTTTTTTAGACTGCTGATGGATAGCTATTTTCAGTCTGGTTGCCTGGAAGGCAGTACAAAAACGCTCATGAATGTTCCCCGCTGCACGTAAAAATCCTACAAAAAATGTTTCCCAGCTGTATGCACAACCCAGGGAATAATGTTCCAGGCTCTGTGCGAAACCCCAGGAAACAAGCTGCCCTGCTGTACAGGAAACCCCTAGGAAACATGTTCCCTGCTGTATGCCAATGGCGGGTCGCTCTGCTGTGTGATTGCTGGTTGAGATTCACCAACCTGAGCCTCAACTCAGAATTACTGAGCAAGGCAGGAGCAAAGCAGTATAGCCACTTTCAGAATTAAAATTTCAGCACACAGGTCACTCTTCATCTCCCCTCTCCTTGTCTCTGTGTCTTTACTCTCTTTAAATGTTCTCCTTTTTGTCATTGTCAGGGGACTTCCAGTTTGCCATCTCGTCTGACGATAACTCCGAGCTCTGGCTGAGCTCGGATGACAATCCTCTGAACGTCCATCTGTTGGCCTACGTGGGCATGGTAGGAAAACACACACTCACTCACACACTCACTCACACACACACACACACACACACACACACACACACACACACACACACACACACACACACACACACACACAGAGTGAAGGGGGTATGATGTTTTTGTCTTAAGCATGTCCAGGACTATTTTGACACACTCACACACACACACACACATGCAAAATATAAAACACTGAAGCAAAATATAAAAACTACAGACTCAAGCATAAGTATGACAGTATGACAGAATTAAAATAGGGGCAATTACAATGATTTACAGGGCATGCACAACGATTTAAACGAACTAGAAAACATATCCATCTGTATGGGTTCTTCTTCATCCAGGTCATGGTAATCACTGGTGTGAGTCATGGACAAGTGTTCTTCTTTATCTGCTTTGTGGGAATTGAGGTCACCTGTTCCATGGTGTGAAAACCTCTATTTTACTGCTGTGAGTGGTGGTTACATTACCTGGGAATGAGTTCTCAAGACCCATCTCCCCCTGGAACAGCACTCATTAAACAGAGTTGGGGGCGATGTCATCATCTTTCAGCCACATGCAGCCTTACACCCCTGTGTCATCCTGCTAGTGGGTAAATCATTGGAAAACCACCACCGATTCTTAGAACTAAAGATGTCTTTTGGACGTGTGGTAAATGTTTTCCAGCAGAGAAAGAAGGCCAGCTGCAAGTTGTTATGCCTCAATAATGCTGAATAAAACTAGTCAGGGAATAGGATAATTGGGCTGAAAAAGTTCAAGGGGTGAGGGAACACACTACGGTCAGGGAAGTAATTAGAATCAGAGAACAGCTGGAGACAGCAACATAACAGCACATGTGAACAGGAGCCAAGAGACAGGAGAAGGACGTTTTTTTGCGAGAATATGGATTAGTTGCAGCTACATGGTTAAGGAGTTGGTTTAGTAACTGGAGGGTTGCAAGTTTGATTCCTGTACCAGTAGCACATGTGGGTTTGAGAGTGAATAACTAGTACTATCCTGCACTCCTTATCCATGGCTGAGGTGCCCTATTAAATCGTGAAAACAATTTAATAAAATAGTATTTAACAATTGCACATTCAGCAGGGAATTAGATATTCTTCGGCATAGGTCTAGTCATCAGCCCAGGTATTCTGCCATTGCGGTATTGCAGGGACCGAAGTTATCCCTGATGTAAATCAAAGTAAGAGTGGTAAACAGTATAATGGGAGAATCTCATGACATCATTCTTCCTGCAAAACAAAGCTAAGCAAAGTAGGGTTTTTCTATTAGAAGATTTGTATGTAAATGGAACACACATGATACAGAATACTGACATTTTTAACTTGACTGGATTAAGTGTTGTTTTTACAGTGCATATTGCCGTATATGACAGATAGAGCTCCCAATGAATGCTTAAAATATGACTGGATCACATCAGAGCTTCATGCTTCACTGCCTCACGTAAAATGATTAGAAATAAAATGGCCTCTTTGCTTCAATCATGATTCGCCCAAAGGCATTTTCATTTGAAGCTGTCAAGTGGACACTGCTACTATTAGAACATTATAACGAGGAGACTGGAAAGAGAGTGAGAGAGCAATGGGTCGAGGGTGAGAGGAGGAGAGAGTTTATTGAGATGTGGATTAAACTGTCATTCTCTGTGTCTTCAGAGAAAACTAAGAGAGACAGTATTTAATTACATCAAGGGTATATGCCCATGTTTTGTGTGTGTGTGAGAGAGAGAGAGAGAGAGAGAGAGAGAGAGAGAGAGAGAGAGAGAGAGAGAGAGAGAGAGAGAGAGAGAGGGGCTACTCTATCTTAATTCACAAGGGCAAATCTCATTAACTGTGTTATGACAAGGCTTATTGTGGTTGTTACAGATCTCCAGTGGGAGAGTTCTTACCACCACAGCTCCAGTTTCCTCTAGTTCAGTGGGTGAACCTGTGGTCTTGATGTAACTGGGGCACAAAGACGCCGTTAACTAGCTCCCTGTGCACAAGCTAGTCATCCCCTCCAGCTAGTCATCTGTGTAATGAAGCCAGTCTGCAGCAAAGCACTGCCACTGAGATTAGGCAGGCACAGAGCAACCAGAGAATTACACTGTTCTAGAAGATTGGCTTCTGTTTACATGTCTCAGTTAATGTCATTACTGTGCACCTGCAACCTGGAATCTCATTTACTGTACGGGTGGTGTGTGTGTGTGTGTGTGTTTTGATGTACTGTATGGGTGGTATGTGGTTATGTGTGTGTGTTTGTGTGGGCACGTGAGTGTGTGTTTCAGTGTAAATATGTGTGTGTGTGAGTGTGTTTTAGCATAATATGTGTGTGCCATCATGTGTGTATATTATGTGTGTGTTTCTGTTTAAGTCCCTGTGCTCTTGTGTCACAGCGTGGAACAGAGTGGACAGCTCCTGGGGAGTTCACCAAGTTCAGATCTCAGATCTCCAAACCCCTGCAGTGAGTGTTGTCTCTTCAGTCCTGCTTTATTATAGCATCACAATAACTATAATTTACATGTAATTAAAAGAAACAAATTATAGTAAATAATTATTACCACCACCAACAACAACAATAATAAATATAGCCGCAAGTGGCGATGATGGGCCCCCGCAACCCATGACATTTCAGGAATTGTACATTTCTGAGACATTTCCTGTTCATGAGATGAGATTTACATTGTTGTGTGTATGACAGTATGACATACTGTGTGTGTGTGTGTGTGTGTGTGTGTGTGTGTGTGTGTGCGCGTGTATGTGTATGTGTGTGTGTGTGCATGCACATATGTGTATACCTGTGTGGATGTGTGCAATCAGGACACATACACTTAACCTGAATTAATCTAGTAAGATAGATTAACTTAAGAACAAATTTCAAGACAGTGGGAAAAAGATTCTCTGCATTGCCAGGTGGTGGCACTACGCCAGTTTGGGCATGTGGATATCATCATATTATCATAAACAGGCTAGGACAAGTGTGTCAAAATTATTCAGGTGTCAAAACACCCAATTTAAAACCTGTTTTTACATTGGCCAACTGGTGGCGCTATGCCAGACAGGCATATTAGGTGTCTGGATTTCATTATTATTTCATTATTATTCACATTAATCATAGACAGTCTCAGACAAATCATTCAACGCACTGGGACTTAATACCACATTTAATGTTTATGTGATATTGAAATTCATCCTCTCGCCATATTGATATTACAACATATCAAAAATCCCTTCGCAAGTTCAGCAACATCTTGGCATCGTGTATGCCAAATCTTACATGAATCTGATGAAACGTTAAAATTGATCATGTGTCCAAACGTATATAACCCGAATTGTTGTTGGTCATTTTGGTGAGCCCAATACACCTACCAAATTTGGTGAGCATAACTGAAAGGATATGCCCTCCACAGGGCTCTGTTATGTAAGGTGGTGCTATGGAGTCTGTGGAGTCACCCACAGCGAAGCCTTTGTTCCTGAGAGCCAAACACCCTGTTCCGATGTGTGTACAAAATGTAATGAGTTTTTGTGCATGGGAAGTGCCTTAAAAAAGGCAGAATGTGTGAGAAAAAGATTATAGAAAGAATAATCTTTTGAAAAGCAATAGGGCTTTGCACCTCCAGTGCAGGCCACAGTCTGCACCTCCAATGCTCAGGCCCCTGTAATTATAATAATAATATAGAGTATCACTCATATAAAGTACACTACTTTTTTATGTGAGTATTTAACTGTATGAATGTGCCAAGGGTGGGAAGTGGAGCATACATTATTAGGTAGGTCATAGGCAGGTCAATTTCCCTACTCTCCACACTTGCCATTACCCCAGAATTACAGAGGTAAAGGAGGGCTGCCGGAATTCTTACACTGCAATCTACATGCATACACATGGCAGTAATGAGCATGTTTATGTGATGTTGCAGCACCTCAGCATTATGACTGTTTGCTTTGGATGCAAATGTCCTCCAACAATTAGAGGCTTTCCCACTGAGCAGGGTTTATGGTTCATCTGGGTATTCAGAGATTCCAGTGTTACATATCCAAGTCATACATTTTTACTCCTACATTTAATCACTGTGGGTGTGTGTGTGTGTGTGTGTGTGTGTGTGTGTGTGTATGTGTGCTTATGTGAATGTTAACTTTAATTCTTTGCCTTCATAAAAAAAGGTTTATTCCTTGTAAAGCTCTTTTTATGACTGTAGTGTGTGTGTGTGTGTGTGTGTGTGTGTGTGTGTGTGTGTGTGTGTGTGTGTGTGTGTGTGTGTGTGTGTGTGTGTGTGTGTGTGTGTGTGTGTGTGTGTGTGCGTGGATTCAGATCCTGAATCATGTGTAATGACTCACCAGAGCTGTCAGAGCTCAATACGTTTGTGTGACACATCTTGAAGGATGATGTCATTACTAAACCTTTAGGACTCCTAAATGCAACCCTCTTTTGTTAGGAGCACACAGACACACACCAGCGCACACAAACACACACGTCTGCACACACTTACACACACACACACATACACATGTGTACACAGACATACACAGGCATGCTTTCTGACGCATGGGCACACATACTTACAGAAGAGATACAGAAATAGACACAGGGGGGGTCGGACAGAGTGAGAAAAAGAAAAGAGGGAAAAGTACAAGTCATGGTGAAACAGAGACAAGGGGAGATAGCGTGAGAATGAAAGAATTACAGAAAGACAGAGAGAGAGAGAAAAGTAATAAATCAATGGATGTCAGAACGAAAAAGTGAGGAAAAGATAAGCAAAATCGAAGAGAGAAGGAAGCAGAACTGGTGAGAGAGACAGAGGGAGAGAGAGAGAGAGAAAGAGAGAGAGAAGAGGAGGGAGAGAGATTGACGGCTAGTGACAGTAGAAACACTAGTGGCTGCAGCTGCATATGAGAGAGAGAGAGAGAGAGAGAGAGAGAGAGAGAAGGAGAGAGATAGAGAGAGAGAGAGATAGAGAGAGATAGAGAGAGAGAGAGAGAGAGAGAGAGAGAGAGAGAGAGAGAGAGAGAGAGAGAGAAGCATAGAGAGAAGCTAGAACAAAGGGGAGGAGTGCAGCACAATGAAGGGATGGGAACATTAATAGAACAGAGCAGAGCAGAGCAGAGCAACAACCAGGGACACACACACATGCACACAGGCACACAGTGACACAGACACACAGACATATGCACATACACAGACACACACACATGCACACAGTGACACAGACACACAGACATATGCACATACACAGACACACACACATGCACACAGTGACACAGACACACAGACATATGCACATACACAGGCACACACACAGACACACACACAGGCACACAGTGACACAGACACACATACATATGCACATACACAGACACACACACAGGCACACACAGACACACACACAGGCACACAGTGACACAGACACACATACATATGCACACACACAGGCACACACACAGGCACACATACAGACACACAGGCACACACACAGACACAGACAGACACACACACACATGCACACAATGACACACACACACATGCACACACACAGGCACACACAGACACAGACAGACACACACACACATGCACACAATGACACACACACATGCACACACACAGGCACACACAGACACAGACAGACACACACACACATGCACACAATGACACACACACACACACATGCACACACAGACAAAAAGACAAACAGACATATGCAAACACAGACAGGCCTGCCGAGAGCAAAGAGGCTGACGGAACAGGGGGGCTTGGATGGCACGCTGGAAAAGGCTAATCAGGTGGCTGCTGCTGCTGCTGCTGGCATTTACAGGTGGAAATAAGGGTTCGCAGACATGGTGCAATGAGAAACAATAGAGAAAGATGCAGAGCGAGGCAGAGGAGAGGGAGAACAAGAGGTGGGAGAGAGACAGAGAGGGAAAGAGAGACACAGACGGGGAGGGAGAGAGACAGATTGTAGGATATTTCATGTCGGCTCCTTGCTTTGCTATGGAGTCTGCTGAACAGAAGTCTTTGGTGGCTAGTGTGTGTTAAAATACCCTGTAATGTAGTGTAGCAGCACAGCTTATAGCAGCTGAATACAGAGGTGTGTCACAAAGAAAACACAGATAACAAACTGAAGGTTTAGTCTGTTTGTGTGCGCGCGCATGTGTGTGTCTGTCTGCCTGTATTTGTGTGTCTGTCTGTGTCTTTGCATCTATGTCTGTAGGTTTGTGTCTGTTTGTAATGTAGAGTGTGCAGTCATTTTTCCCCTCTGAAGTCTGACTTCATCCGTTCTGTAGCATATACTGTCTGGCTGCTTTCCTGTGTGTGTGTGTGTGTGTACACATCAGACATTTTGAATATTAAAAGTGGCCCGATGAAGTGCCCTCCCTGCCTGTCTGTCCTCTATTTGTCTCTCACCACCTCCCTCTGCCCTCCTTCTGTTCCCTGTCCACTCTGTCTGTTTTGCCATTTCTCTCTCTCTCTCTCTCTCTCTCTCTCTCTCTCTCTCTCTCCCTCCCTCTCTCTCCCTCTCTCTCTCTCTCTCTCTCCCTCTCTCTCTCTCTCTCTCTCTCTCTCTCTCTCTCCCTCTCTCTCTCTCTCTCTCTCCCTCTCTCTCTCTCTCCCTCTCTCTCGCTCTCTCTCCCTTTCTCTCTCTCTGTCCCTTTATCTCTCTCTCTCTCTCTCTCTCTCTCTCTCTCTCTCTCATCCTCCCTCCCTCTCTCTCTCTCTCTCTCCCTCTCTCTCTCTCTCTCTATATATCTCTCTCTCCCTTTCTCTCTCTCTGTCCCTTTCTCTCTCTCTCTCTCTCTCTCTCTCTCTATCTCTATTTCTCTCTCTCTCTCTCTGCCTCCTCGTGTTCATTCTCTATCCTAGCTTCTCCAACTAGCGGAATAGAGATGTTTCTGATGGACCCCAAGTAATTACTCTGCCAATTAAAAGCCTATTATGTGTCTCTCTGTGTGCTCTCCTTCACCCTTTGTCACTGTGGCCAACATGATCATTCATCTGCCTCTCCTCTTGTTCTTCAATCTGTCCCCTAGCTACTTTACACCAGCAACTTGCTCTCTATGTCTCTCTTCATCTCTCTCTCCCTCCCTCTCTCTCTCCCTCTCTCTCTCTCTCTCTAGGTGCCTGTCTGTCTGTCTGTCTGTCTGTCTGTCTGTTTGCCTGTCTGTCTGCCTATCTGTCTGTCTACCTGTCTGTCTGTCTGTCTGTCTGTCTGTCTGTCTGTTTGTCCATCTGTTTGCCTATCTGTCTGTCTGCCTTTCTCTCTGTCTGTCTGTCTGTTTTATCAGTCCTTTTCGTCATCCCGCTGGCTGTTTATTTCAGTGTGCTAGGGTTGCTCGTCACTTTCTCCTCCCTGTCTGCCCATCTCCTTTCGTCACAGATGTGTGACCTACTGTGCCTGCGACCAGCTCTCTGTCTCTGCCCCTCCATGGTCTTTCCTAATCTCCATATGAATGTTTGTGTCTGCCTCTTTCAGATCTGCTCATTCTCTCATACACATTCTCTCTCTCTCTCTCTTTCTCTCTCTCTCTCTCTCTCTCTCTCTCTCACACACACACAATAACAACAACAACGACAACAACAAGTAGAATAGTCACAGCTTAGGTCTTACACTTGTTGTTGCTCTTTGTGTGTATGTCTGTCATTTTATGTCCACCTATACTGCATTCTTGTGCTGTTTATGATTCCATTCTTGACTGTAATATGCCATTCTCTTCTCCTACCTTCTCTTTTCCTCTTCTCTTCTCTTCTCTTCTCTTCTCTTCTCTTCTCTTCTCTTCTCTTCTCTTCTCTTCTCTTCTCTTCACTTCTCTTCACTTCTCTTCTCTTCTCCTACCTTCTCTTCTCTTCTCTTCTCTTCTCTTCTCTTCTCTTCTCTTCACTTCTCTTCACTTCTCTTCTCTTCTCTTCTCTTCTCCTACCTTCTCTTCTCTTCTCTTCTCTTTTCTTCTCTTCTCTTCTCTTCTCTTCTCTTCTCTTCTCTTCTCTTTTCTTCTCTTCTCTTCTCTTCTCTTCTCTTCTCTTCTCTTCTCTTCTCTTCTCTTCTCTTCTCTTCACTTCTCTTCTCTTCTCTTCTCCTACCTTCTCTTCACTTCTCTTCTCTTCTCTTCTCCTACCTTCTCTTTTCCTCTTCTCTTCTCTTCTCTTCTCCTCTCTTCTCTTCTCTTTCTTCTCTTCTCTTCTCTTCTCTTCTTTTCTTTCTCTTCTTTCTCTTCTCTTCTCTTCTCTTCTCACTTCTCTTCTCTCTTCTCTTCTCCTACCTTCTCTTCACTTCTCTTCTCTTCTCTTCTCCTACCTTCTCTTTTCCTCTTCTCTTCTCTTCTCTTCTCTTCTCTTCTCTTCTCTTCTCTTCTCTTCTCTTCTCTTCTCTTCTCTTCTCTTCTCTTCATTTCACGTCTCATCTGTACTTTGTCCCATTCCTGTCATGTCTATTTGTGTGTGTGTGTGGGTGTTATGTGTGCAGGGTGGCTATATGAAAGCACCAGGGTGTGCATCTCCTAGATTCATAATTTACACACAGGGAAGTTGAAGAGGTACAGGATAAACATGTCTGGTGTAGATGTGAGTAATTCTCCCAGATACCATAATAATATAAGTGGAAAAATGGGTTGTTAGCTGTGTGAACACAGCAAATATATAATACCTTGACAAAATGTTTTTTACATTTTTTACAAAATGTCTTTTACAAAGGGGCCATTTGCTAGCTGTAAATGTTAATTATGTGCTGTGATGTTAAGCACTTTGCCCATTACCTTTTGCATTAGCTGCACAACAGCATGACCTATAAACTTCTACTGAGTATAGGACTTTGAGACCTCTACAAGTTTATAACAGGGTTTGGAAAAATACCACTAAATGCCTGGAGGGTCAGAACATACTTCGATGGAGTTTTGAGTGTTTCTTTATTCTCTATCCCTTTCTTTCCCTCCTTTCATCTCTTTCTCTGTCTCTTTCTCTCTCTTTCTCTCATTCTCTCACCCCCCCACACTTTCTTCCTCCCCCTTTATCTGCAGTCTGACAGCTTCAAGGAGATACTACTTCGAAGTTTTGCACAAGCAAGATGACAGAGGTTCAGACCATGTGGAAGTTGCGGTAAGAGAGAGAGAATGAGAGAAAGTGTGTTCTTGTACTTTTTAATGTCTGTCTGTATGTGTGTGTGTGTATCTTTGTAAGGCTGTGTGTGTGTGTGTGTGTGTGTGTGTGTGTGTGTGTGTGTGTGTGTGTGTGTGTGTGCGTGTGTGTGTGTGTGTGTGTTCCTGTACAAGGACCGATTTGCCATTCTGCACTATACTGAGACTGAATGAAGGACAGCAGGGAGCCTGACGGTGTCAACTGCAGTGATTCTCCTGTTCCTGCTCTCGACTTTACCATCACATCCCCCAAATCTCACTCTTCTGGAACATGACACTTTCATGAAGCTTTTATTCATACGTACATAGCTTTTATTTATATGCTTCCTCAACTAAAGGTTCCCCTCAAAGTGCCCACAACAACAAATGGTAAAGCTCCATTAAATACCTTCAGCTTGTTAGTTACATTCAACAACAGTCAGTCCACTCAAAAGATCTAGGAGCCACATAGGAAGCCAAACAAACAGTTTTGGCACTGCAGTACTGCTTGCCAAAGACCTGTAGTGTTGTGTACTGTGAGAGGTGGTTTGACATAGCTCATGGGCCAAATGAGATGGCAACAGGAGGTAGAAGGCAGAACATCCTGATGATTACCAGGTGTGTGTATGTGTGTGTGTGTATGTTTGTGTGTGTGTGTGTGTGTGTGTGTGTGTGTGTGTGTGTGTGTGTGTGTGTGTGTGTGTGTGTGTGTGTGTGTGTGTGTGTGTGTGTGTGTGTCTGTGTATGAATGTGTGTTGGTGTGGTTATGTGTGTATGCAGAGACGTGTATAAGAGTTTGAGAAAAAGAGTAAGGACACTGTACATGCCAACCCAGATATGCCAATATTTTAGAGAAATAATGCTGCTGTCAAACAGATGAGTTAAGCACAGCTTTCAGTACTTTAATAAATGATGAAACTAAAATAAGACGGTAGCATCCAGATACACATATAGAGAAAAACCTGCAGCAGTAGAGGCATGTGAGGAGGGTCATGGGGGGAGTCGTGTGTGTGTGTGAATAGGGTTGTTTGTACATCTCTCACTCTGTTTTTTCTGTCTCTACCTGTCGTTCTCTCTTTCCCTCTCTCTTCTTATCCATCTGTGTGTGTATATGTGTGTGTATGTGTGTGTGTATGTCCGTGCGTGCATGCGTGCGTGCGTGTGTGCGAGTCAGTGTCTTGTTGAGCATAGTATCTGAGTGGGCGAGCAAATGCAGATGTATGTGTGTCTGTGTGTGTGTGAGAGAGAGAGAGAGAGAGAGAGGGAGAGGTAAAGAGAGAGAGAGAAAGAGAAACAGAGAGAGACAGAAAGAGGTGGAGGTAGAGAGAGAGTGCTCAAGATCTGACAAAGTGCTATATCTGCACTTCACTGCAGTCCTTGAAGAGACATGTGACCTTGAGACGGCCCTCAGAGGTAGCAGTATGATAGGAATTCATAATTACATCATATAGGCTCCTTTGTTTGCATATGGGATTCAAGTGTGTGTGTGTGTGTGTGTGTGAGAGAGAGAGAGTGTGTGTCTGCGTCTGTTTGTGTGTGTGTGTGCGTGTGTCTACGTCTGTGTGTGTGTGCTTGTGTGTCTGTGTGCAGACAGCTAAATGTCCTCTGTGGTGAAAGGCAGTCATTGAAAACACAGATAAAGTCTTTTGTGATTTGCTCTGCATTTGTGTGTGGGTGTGATTGTGTGATTATGTGTGTGTGTAATTGTGTGTGTATGTGTGTGTGTGATTGTGTGTGTATGCGTGTGTGTGTGTGTGTGTGATTGTGTGTGTGTGTATGAGAGAGAGATTGTGTGGGTGTGTGATTGTGTATTATGTGTGATTGTGTGTGTGTGAGAGATATTTTGCGATTATGTGTTTGTGTGTGTGCACGCGTGCGATTGTGTGTGTGTGCGCGCAGGTGTGTGTATTCCTGTGTGGGTCCTGGCGTGTCCATCACTCTTGTGCTTTTCGTCCCTTAGCTGTCAGTGCACACTGACACGGAGAGAAGCCCCGAGAACACAAAACAGACGATGCACGTCCTCCGCTACCCTCCACTCCGCTCCTCTGTCCTCTCCGTCCTCTCTTCCTCTTCCTCTCTTTATCGCCCTCTCTTCATCTCTCTCTCTCTCATGCCTCCTCTCTTCCTCTCTCTCTCTCTTCCTTTCTTTCTCTGTTCTTTTCTTCTGTGCCTCCCTGTTGGGTTTCTCTGCTTATCTGTTTCGTCCTTCTGCTTTCTTCTCTCTTTTCTTCATCCGCCACACACTTCCTCTGGGTTCGCTTTCTTCCTTCATCTCTTTCTACTTCCTTTCCAGACCTCTCCATTCCTGTGTGCTCATCCCTCTATTCCTCACTTGCTTTCTCCTTTATCGTCTTCTCCTATCTTCTCTTCTCCTCTTCCGCCTCTCATTTCGGCTCGTCTTCTCTTCTCCCTTCTTTCCTCTCTTCTAGTGGCGCCCGTTTCTGCCTGGCTTGAAGTTTGACATCATTGACTCTCCCTACATCTCCTTGTACACAGGTGAATGTGTGTGTGTGTGTGTGTGTGTGTGTGTGTGTGTGTGTGTGTGTGTGTGTGTGTGTGTGTGTGTGTGTGTGTGTGTGTGTGTGTGTACTTGTAGCTGTGTTTGTAACAAGCCTGTATTTGTATTTGCATGCATGTGCAAATTTGCATCCTTTTCAAGACCGTTAATGTTCCCTGATGTAAAACTCAATTTGTCCGCCTAGACAATATTCACACCAGAACTGAATATAGGAAAAATGTTGAAAATAAAGAAAAAGAGTGTTTTATTCTGTGCAGTTATAAGGCATCAGCCTCCACCAGACTCTCCCCTCTTCTCCTCTCCTCTCCTCTCCTCTCCTCTCCTCTCCTCTCCTCTCCTCTCCTCTCCTCTCCTCTCCTCTCCTCTCCTCTCCTCTCCTCTCCTCTCTTCTCCTCTCCTCTCCTCTCCTCTCCTCTCCTCTCCTCTCCTCTCCTCTCCTCTCCTCTCCTCTCCTCTCCTCTCCTCTCCTCTCCTCTCCTCCTCTCCTCTTTGTTTTATTCTGTGCAGTTATAAGGCATCAGCCTCCACCAGACTCTCCCCTCTTCTCCTCTCCTCTCCTCTCCTCTCCTCTCCTCTCCTCTCCTCTCCTCTCCTCTCCTCCTCTCCTCTCCTCTCCTCTCCTCTCCTCTCCTCCTCTCCTCTCCTCTCCTCTCCTCTCCTCTCCTCTCCTCTCCTCTCCTCTCCTCTCCCCTCTTCTCCTCTCCTCTCCTCTCCTCTCCTCTCCTATCCTCTCCTCTCCTCTCCTCTCCTCTCCTCCTCTCCTCTCCTCCTCTGTGAGCCCCTGGCCTCCCTGAGGTGGCATTGTGTCTGTGTTAGCTGGGAGGGCAGAGAGGGATGTCGGGGCTGTGGCAGCCATGTTGTTTAGGGGGAATGATGGAACTGTGTGTTAATCAGGGATGATGCTAATGAGCTGAGGGAGGCGGGGACCTCATGGAGCTCTACACACAAACAAACACAGATACAAGCATGTGCATACATGCACACACACACCCACACACAAACACACACATGCACACACACACATGTGCACAGGCACACTTAGCCCATGCTCCATTCCTTGCTGTCTTTTGTTTTTTTCCTCTCTTTTTTCTGTGTCAGTCGTAAGTGTGGCTTTAATTGGCAAAAAGACAGTTTGAGGTTGAGTTTTTAGGAGCATGGAGTGTGGGTGGAGATATGCTATGCAAGCCATCTCTCTGTGTTTAATTGGTGAAACAGACTCGTTGCAGCTTATTGATGCTATGTATTTTTAAAATAAAGAAGCTTAAAAGTCAGCAATTTTCATGTGTCTCCTTGTCATCCTGTCTTGTTCCCACTATCTCTCTCTGTCTATTTCACCTCCTCTTTGTCACTTTCTTTCTCGCTCTCTGTTTCTCTCTCTGTCTCTGTTTCTCTCTCTGTCTCTGTCTGTCTGTCCGTCTCTCTGTCTCTCTCTCCCTCTGTCTCTCTCTGTCTGTCTCTTTCCCTCTCTCTTCCTCTCTCTCTTTCTCCGAGGTCTGTCTGATAAACGTCTTATTGGCTTACTGTTCTTATTGACAGCTTGCTGGTTGCTGTGCCATGTTGGGGTTGATGGGGTGTTCATTTTTAGAATTGAGTGGGCTTGCATTGGGTTCGGCTTTTTTTTGTCGTCAGATTATTGATAGATGGAGACCTTCTTTATCCAGACGGGATATTATGGTGTCTAGTATTTTATACACCACATATATTACAATACAATAGTGCAGAAGTCAGTAGAGATTACCTAGACAGGTGCTTATGAAGCACAGTATAAAGATGAATTGTAGTGGAGTAGTATACAGTAGACTTACGAGATAATGCAACAGTATACTAATAGATAAAAGGTAAAAGTAAAAGCTTTACAATATACAATAAAGGCCATTAAAGCTTGTGTCAAGCTAAGAGTTTGTCCAAGTAAATGTGTGAATGTTAGATGGGCTAATAGATGGAATGTCAAATTTCTCTCTCTTTCTCTCTCTCTTGCTCCCTCCCTCCTCCCACTCCCTCCCTCCCTTCTCTCACACACACACCCTCTATCTTCCTCTCTCGAACTTATTTTTTTTCTGTCACTATCTCTCTTGTATTCAATTACTCTCTCTTTCTCTCTCCCCCCCTCTTTTTCTCTTTCACTCTCTCTGACTCCTCCCTTTCTCTCTCTCCCTCTGTCTGTCTCTCTATCTCTCTCTCCCTTTCCCTCTGTCTTTCTCACACACACAGATGAGTCATCTCTGATGATGGACAACGTGTCACACGTCCCTCAGACGGTGGTCAGTCACATTAGCCCTCCAGGGCCTCACCGAGTGTCAGGGCCCCGACCTCATGCTGACATGCTGATGCCTGACCCACGGGACACCTTCTATCACAGTAGGAACTGCCTGTGTGTGTGTGTGTGTGTGTGTGTGTGTGTGCAAACAGACAAAATGTGGGATGATTAGAAAGAGGGAGCGATGTGGGTCGAAGTACCTGTGACAGTGGTGGCCCAGCAGTTCCGGTATCGGACCTGTGACCGCAGGTTCGAATCCCATGTCGCCAGTAGCGCCACCGAGGTACCCTGAGCATGGTACCGTCCCCACGCACTGCTGCCCGGGTGCCGTTGTCATGGCTGCCCTCTGCTCACGTGCGTGATGGGTTAAATGCAGAGGTGAATTTCGTTGTGTGCACTGTGTGCTGTGCTGTGCCATGTGGTCACAATGACAAAAATGGGACTTTCACTCCACTGTCACCGTGATGTGTGTGTGTGCGCATGCATGTGTGTGTGTTTACTTTGCCTGTCTGTTTATAGCATGTATGTATGAGTACCATATAAAATTGGATTTTTGCACATGTTACACTTCTGTATACATGTACATGTGCATGAGTGTCTTTGTGCTGGTGTGTCTGTGTTTATGTGTGTGTGATTGTGTGTGAGTGTGCCAGTGTGTTTGTGTTGCTATAGGATGTGCTGTGTATTCCTGCATAATAGTGCTGAGTACACATTCATCTGAGGGAAAGTGACAGGTGTTTAATATACACCCATATTCGTGCAACCCCCACCGCAGGGTATCATTTATAGGAGAGCAAAGTGCTGTGTGTGTTTTCTTGCTTTTGTCAGAGTAAATGTGAGATGTGTGTGTGTGTGTGTGTGTGTGTGTGTGTGTGTGTGTGTGTGTGTGTGCGTGTGTGTGTACATGCCTGCTTTTGTGAGTGTTCAAGTTGTTATTATTGGGGTGGGGGGGGATTATTAGGGTTTGTCTGCTTTTCCATATGTAACTCCTCTGTGTGTGTGTGTGCGTGTGTATGTGTGTGTGTGTGTGTATGTGTGTACATCTGCAGTTCCACTGATCTCTGAATCTCGGCTCCTAAACGTTCTGCCCCCCTGTCTCTACTCGCCCACTTACGTGCTCAAAGACTTCCCTATCGCCCGCTACCAGGGCCTTCAGTTTGTGAGTTGCACCTCATCTGTGTGTCATCCTGTGTGTGTAGGTGGGAATGTCCACTCTTTGATGCAATTGCATTGACACTGAACATTGTTCTCAAAACCACAGTAAATACATTTACCTGATTTGGGGGAGTGTTTCTGTGATTTACTGAATGTGTTGCACCCTCTTGTGCTCAGTTGGTGTCATTAAAGCTTTTCTACTGGCTTTGTTTAGTAGGCTTTAAGGAGAACTTTGGTGTAAAATGAAAATTGGCATGTTAAAACATCATACCGAGTTGGTATGTGTACTGAGGAGCAAAATTGATTTAGCCTGTTGCATTCAGAGTTGAACTATTTTTTATCGTTTGTTCCAGAAGGCTAACAATGGAAGTGGTAGGTGGCCTTAGACGAAGCATGACGACTACAGCTCGAAGAAACTCCACACTCCATCGGTAGTATAACAAAGGCCCTGACATTAAAAACGAGGCACTGAGAACTTTGTAAGTGTACACAACATGTATTAATAAAACAGTTTTGACAGGCAGTACCTTGCTGTAGTTTCTCGTCGCCGCCATGATGAAAGTCCGCACAAGTCGATTGACGAACACAAACCAGCAGGAAGAATAGGAGGAGAGGTAGTACAATTGACTTGTTTGGACTTTCATCATGGTGGTGACGAGAAACAACTGCAAACTACTGCATGTTAGAACAGTTTTTTTTTTTAAAGAAATGCTGTGTACATTTACAATATTCTCAGTGCTTTGTTTTGAATGCCAGAGCCTTTGTTGTACTACAGATGGAGTGTGGAGTTTCTTCGAGCTGTTTTAATGGTTTAAAAATAGCGTAGTCGTCATGCTTCGTCTAAGGGCACCTACCACTTCCATTGTTAGCCTTCTGGGTCAAACTATAAAAAAAAATAGTTAAACTCTGAATGCAACAGGCTAAATCAATTTTGCTCCTCAGTACACATACCAACTTGGTATGATGTTTTAACATGCCAATTTTCATTTTACACCGAAGTTCTCCTTTAATGCTGACTCATAAACTATAGTACCCAATGTAAAAAGCAGGCTACTTCAGTGTTATACCTTAGTTATCATATATTTAAACCTTGTTCAGGAAGTCTAAATGTTTGTAGTTGTTTGTTTGTTGTTAATGTTTTGTATGTATACTCCTCAGGTGTACTTGTCATATGTTTACCCCAATGACTTTACACGGCTCACTCATATGGAGAAAGAGAACAAGTGCTTCTACAAAGAGTCTCCCATGTACCTGGAGAAGTGAGTGCAGACATCTGGCACAACTGTGTCCCAGAACCTTTGGTGCAATGGGTTGCACCTGCTCATTGGTGGTCTGTGTGTGTGTGTGTATGTGTGTGTGTGTTTTCAATCAGGTATGGATTCTACAAGTATATGAAAATGGACGAGGAAGAGGATGACACCCCATTTTTCTTCCCAAACCCTGATGGTACATGAAGATCTTTTTGTGTGTGTATGTATGTGTGTGTGTGTGTGTGTGTGTGTGTGTGTGTGTGTGTGTGTGTGTGTGTGTGTGTGTGTGTGTGTGTATGTGTGTGTGTAAGGGATGTGGCTTAGCTGTAGCACAGAGCAACAACAATAAATAAACAAGGAGCCGATCATGCAATAGCTGACAAAATGTGTGGTTTGGTGATGAATTAGATACTGTGGCCCTTGTAGATCTGGTTGTAATGTTTATTATTGTTGGTGTTAAGCAGTGGAAGTTATATGAAGAACTATTTAAATAGATACAGAAACATGAAATCTTGTGTGATTTAGCGTTTGCGTGTTAAATCCACAGACTTCCTGGAGGAGGAGGAAGGGGCAGACCCAGAGGAGGAAAGCTTGACCTCTGACAAGCAGCCAATCAGGAGGAGCCAGAACCACAGCACGGCCAATCCCAGTGCCAGGATATCTCCAAAGCCCACCCCTACAATTGAGGGCAGAGAGGGGCAGTTCTATCCTCACCAGCGGCCAAACCCTGATAAACGAGGGAGCGAGAGAGAGGGAGGTGAGGAGGAGGAGGAGGAGGAGGAGGGGGAGGAAGAGGGCAGACGGGACAGTGATGGAGGAGAGAACATTCAGGGCAGCAGAGCCAGAGGGCGAAGTCTCTCGTGGGTGCGCATGGGAGGAGTCGAAGAGGATCCCAGAAAAGCACCTCCTCGGACACACACTCTGACTCACACACACGCAAACACACTTCCCGGCTCACTGGCTCTGCTTCCTCAGAACAGCTCGCTCTACACGCTCGTCAAGCATCTCCTCGGCAACGTGCCCTGGAATTCTGTCCCCGCCGGCCACAACCATCCGGCCAGTTCCCAAAGGCTGTGGGGTGACAGGGGGGGCAGAGCTCCCGGCGCCCGCACACAGACCCCCGACGGCGGGGAGCGCTCGGTGGAGGTCATGCCGGGGGTCTTCCTCTACCGCACCAGAAATACAGCGCGACTGGGTCGCTTCAGTGCCAAGCACAGACACGCACTCCATACCACAGAGGGCATCGCACAGCTAAATATAAACTCCCCCACCTCCTCTCACAGTAAGACACATGCAGCCCTGACTGCCACACAGCCACCAAGTGACCCGTCAGATGGCCTAGAGGACACTCAAGCGTCCCGATGGGGCCTCAGGTACTTCAGACTGGCAGGGTTATATGTAGATCCACTCAACTTGAGGCTTGTGTGTGTGTGTGTCTATGTGTGTGTGTCTGTGTGTGTGTGTGTGTGTGTGTGTGTGTGTGTGTGTGTGTGTGTGTGTGTGTGCACGCTGGTGGAATTCAGCATTACACACTTACCACTTTCTTTTATTATTGGAAAAATGTTGCAATAACTTTTGTGAAAGCAACAAATTGCATGACAATTTCTTAATTAACTTTAAGTGCCTAAATGGTGATAGCATATTTTCTCTTTTTAATTGTGAGTGCATGTGAGTGTGTGTGCGTGTATCTGTCTGCGTGCATGCATGCGTGGCTGTGTGTGCGTGTGTAGATATGTGGTAAATATGCTCATAGCTACTTTATGCATCCATCTTGTTTAGCTCCATCAACCCTGCAGGCGGCTCCCCTTCCTCTGCTCCCCCAGCGAGCAGACCCATTCCTGGGCAGCACTCCTCTGAAACCAGCCTCCCCACAGACAACGCCCAATCCACCAGGCCCTCGAAGGCCTCCGAGCCCTTCGCGTCCCAGCCAGAGGCCTCCGACGTGGGCTCCCAGGCCGAGCAGGGTGGGGGCACGTCAGAATACAGCTATGAGGAGCAGGAGGACCTGAAGCCGGACTGGGAGGAGAAGGCGATCAACTGGCAGCGAACGTTCAGCGCCAACACGGTGGACTTTGAGACGCTGCGCTCCGACTGGAACGACCTGAGGTGCAACGTGTCGGGAAACCTGCAGCTGGGCGAGGGCGAAGCTCTTGACCTCGTCTCACAATACATGGACAGGCTCAACAAGCACAACGCCGGGTGAGAGATGTGTGTGTGTGCTTGCATGTGTGCGTGTGTTTGTGTGAATGCAAACAGACTAAATGTGGGATGATTACAAAGCTAGGAGAGCTGAGAGGGAGCAATTTGTGTCAGAGTAACTGTGTGTGTGTGTGTGTGTGTGTGTGTGTGTGTGTGTGTGTGTGTGTGTGTGTGTGTGTGTGTGTGTGTGTGTGTGAATGTACACACAGGTTCTTGTATACTTCAACTAGATAACAGTCCAGTGGGGTGATCATTATGTACGTGTGTGAAAAAGTGGGACTTGTTAACAATGGTGTTAACAATTCTATTAACAATGGAAAACTTTGATATAATGTCTAGCTAAGAATAAGAAGCTCTTTTGTCCAAACTGGGCTTGATATTCCCACTAGGTTTTATTTCAGTTGGCAGTTTGACTCCGTGATGTTGCAGAGGAGTTGGCCAGCACAGCTTCTTCACTCTCACTACCTTCAGTGCTATTCTCAGCTACTGGATAAAGGCTATTCCCAAAGCAGTTTTCTGCTTTTGAGGTAGCACTGTTACAGTACACAGAGCAGAGGCTATGCTGCAGTGCCAAAGCAGCTCCAGCTAGGCTGGTAAAAGAACACATTGTGACAATTGTGAAAATTGAAAACCAAATGATCAATGCCAATGTGGGTCACTGAAGAAAGGGTCAAAGTTAAGTCAAGTTAAGTAGGTTTGTTGTCATTTCAGCCACACACATGGTACATAGTGAGACAAAACAACAATTAGTGATACACGTTAATGTTAAGACAGATACAGTACAGTACACACACGCACACACACTATTAATATCCAATACATGCCTATGTTGCTGTGTCCATTTATTATTCACAGGTGTCTATGCAGTGCCTTTCTTTTGTTTTCCTTGCCTCGCTGTTAGCCTAATAGAGCTATCTATCTAATAATAATAATAAATATGAGTGGGGTGCCCGCAGGTGAGCCGAGGTGCCCTTGAGCAAGGCATCTAACCTCCACATTGCTCTTCATTTACTGTAGGTCGTGCTGGGTAAACTCTTTATCTAAAATGTGAACTAAACTTTTATCTTCTGTGTTCTTTCTTCCTTCCAGCATCTACATTCTTCACCGCATCGTAAATGTGGAGAAACGCCGCGACTCTGCCAGGGGGAACCGTTTCCTGCTGGAGCTGGTGTTGTTGGACGGAGGGCAAAGGAAGGTGCGCGTCTCTGAATATGTTTACCTGCTGCTCCGCCGCAGTCGCCTGGACGACAGCCTGGAGATGCGCGAGGGTGGTGCCCCTTTCTCCTCCTCCTCCTCCTCCTCCTCCCCCATGTCCCCAGCCTCTCCCTCACACCTGGTGCCCCCCAGGTCCCCAGTGCCCAGCCGCAGCAGTGCCCAGGAGCGTGCCACTCCCGCCTGGGGCACCAGCTACGCCAGGCCCTGGCTCTGCCAGCCCAGCGTTCTCCACTGGAGACATGACGTCACAGTGCACTTTGTGGTGCCAGGTAGGTGATCTACTATACAAACTCAACACTGCCAATGACCCTGAAGAATGGCTACTTCAGTTACAGGTCGATATTATTATAAATATTGCCCATTTCATTTTTCACCTTCAGCAGCTACCAAGAAGATGGTCATACTTTCCTTCTTGTTATGTCTATTTATTGTTGGATGTCTGTATATACTTGATGTCCATGAGTGTAGCTGTGTGTTTGCGCATGTGTGTGCGTGTTTCTAGTTTAAATTGCACATTTGGTGTCTGGTGAAATGCAATTTCAATCCTCTGTGTAATGCTTGTTACATAGTGAATTGACAATAAAGTACACTTTGACTTTCACTTTGATGTCAGTCTGTCTACCTTTTATGAAGATACAACACTTTTATTTCAAAATATCTTTTCCTCTCCTTTTCTCCCCATTCCATTTTTTGTCCTCCACGCTGTTCTATCTTTTTGGTTTTCTCTGTTTTAACGCTCCTTTTCATCTCTCTCCTCTTCAAACTCCTCTTTGTATCTTTGGATTCTCTGGATTCTTCGCTTCCTCCATCCACTTTCTCCTCAAACCGTCTACCATTAGTGAAGAA
Source organism: Coilia nasus (assembly GCA_027475355.1). Taxonomy (NCBI): domain Eukaryota; kingdom Metazoa; phylum Chordata; class Actinopteri; order Clupeiformes; family Engraulidae; genus Coilia; species Coilia nasus. Next base: position 31,884,936 of record CM050207.1, read on the forward strand.
CCAGGCTCGCTGGGTGGTGCAGTTCATCTCCGACATGGAGGCACTACGCAGAGAGACCCGGGATGACAACTTCAGCGTGGTCATCGTGGACTTCCAGAGCGAGGACATGGATGTGGAGAGGGCTCTGAAGAAGAGCTCCCTGCCACGGTACGCTCATCTGAACCCTGGGGGCCCACAAGTATACTCAGTCAAAAGTGACGCTTATCTGTTAATCATTATGTAAACACACTTAATGATGGACTTGATGTTTCGCCCTGTGTGCCTGATATTGTCAATAAATTGTCAAAATCTGTTCTAACAGTTGAGATCAGCTTCTGTTTCAATGCCTGTGTGGGCTTGGGTTTCATAGACAAACCTCCATCAAATATCAGCCATTGCTAAATACCATACCACAATTTGGATTTAATTATAAACATGTTGCAAAAATATTTGGCAGCCTTAGGCATTTCCACTGAAAAAGAAATACTTAATATCGCTCGCTTAATATGACCCTGTATCAGCTGTCATTTGTAGCCTTAACATGAGAATGACATAATACAATCTGTAGCCTTAACATGCAGTTTTTGCACAATGTCATTTGGTTGTATGCAATGTGTTTTTTTACTCTGCATATGCTGATCCAAATAGATTTCCATATGAGTCTGTTTGTGTTTACTTGTGTGTGTGTGTGTGTGTGTGTGTGTGTGTCTTTGTCTGTGTGTGTGTCTGGTGTTTACAGATATGAGTATCTGAGGCGTGCAGGTCGGTTTGAGCGTGCAGCTGGACTGCAGGCAGGTGTGGACAGCATCCAGGTGAGACACCACAGGCCAGGGTCACACCACAGCCAACCATGCTGAGTGCTGCTGGCATTCATCTATGGGTCAGTGCACTGCCAGTATATGGACACTAGTGGGCACCATTTCCCTCACGCATTTCCAGGCTGTCACCACTGTAGGATGCGAGTGGGTAGGACGAGAGAATTGTTGAGATAAATGACACCTTGAGTTCAGTGTTTTGTATCACATCAAATGTCGGTGGTAAGTTGTGATATTACAGTCATATCAGTTACCAGCTTTCCAGTCAAAGTTAACAATATGACATATCTGTTGTTTACGTGATCTCAGATACTAATGTAGTATCTAACAATTTATGGGAATTCTGGTATTACAAGCATGTTTTTACGTGTTTTATGTGTGTGTGTGTGTGTGTGTGCTTGGTTGTTTATAATGAAGCATGACTAAAGGTGTTGTATGTGCATGTTGACATGCGACATGTGTGTGTGTGTGTGTGTGTGTGTGTGTGTGTGTGTGTGTGTGTGTGTGTGTGTGTGATAGGACAGCCACAGCATAGTGTTCCTGTGTGACCTGCACATCCACTTCCCTGCCTCTCTGCTGGAGAGCATCAGGAAGCACTGTGTGGAGGGCAGGCTAGCATTCGCACCTATAGTCATGAGGCTCAACTGTGGAGCTACACCACATGAGCCAGAGGGTAACACACACACACACACACACACACGCACGCACGCACGCACCACAAACATACATATTTGCACACTTTCTTTCTCGCTGTCTCTCTCTCTCTCTCTCTCTCTCTCTCACACACACACACAAACACACATGTGGATGCACACATACACACACACTCACACAGAAACACATGCCTACTTCATATGCAATTAACTAACAATGTGATAGCATTAACTGAATAGTTAATGAAGCACATACTCAATGAGTGACTGAGCAGTATGTGCTTGTGTGTGTTGTGTGGCAGGGTACTGGGAGGTGAATGGCTTTGGGCTGCTGGGCCTGTACAAGTCTGACTTTGACAGGGTGGGGGGCATGAACACCGAGGAGTTTAAAGACCGCTGGGGAGGAGAGGACTGGGAGTTGCTGGATAGGTATATACACACACATACAGACAGACAGACACACACACACACACACACACACACACACACACAAACACACAAATTAGGTGGGCACATTTTGTCTTTCTGCCTATGCCACTATTCTTCTTTAATGTGAAGTACATATCGTCAGTTTTAAAGGTGCTCTGATACTAGGTGTTTATAGGTGTTCTGAACTCTGAAGTGATGATTTGTAATAGTTATTACAGTTCTTCAAGCTTCACCCAGCATTTAATGTTCCTGTTCTCTTCATGGTTCCGCAGGATTCTACAGAACGGCCTGGAGGTGGAGCGGCTCCGCCTGAGAAACTTCTTCCACTACTTCCACTCCAAGCGCGGAATGTGGAACTCTCTGACTAAGAGGGCTCCTAAAGGCTAACTGCAGGAGAACTATGCCCCTTCCAGGGCACGGACAATCCAAGCAGAACTCTCTAGAAGTCTTACAGAGAGTAGAGATGATGGCATCACTGGGTTGTGACAAGTCTCTGAGTACTTCTCAAACGTTATGCTCACATATGGTGAACACTATTACTACCCATTGTTAATAACTGGAAGCATTCTGTGAGGAGGTTCTATATCTGCTTGAAAGAAAGGAGATGTCAAGTCATAGATTATGGTAGAATCATAGTGCAAGGCTAGATGTGTGTACACTTCAACATAGATAGTCACAAATATGTGCACGATCTGAAGTGTGTGTGTCTGTTTTAGGGTGGTCTGGTGCTAATATTATGTATTATGTGTGCTTGTGTGTGTGTGTGTGTGTGTGTGTGTGCATTTGTGTGTGAGAGAGACATTCCTACTGCCTAACTAGCATGTACACAGACAGAGAAGAGAAAAGGTGAAAGCACATGCAGTATAATTTCTGTCTTTCTTTACTCTGCCCTTCCTTTCTACGCCATTCTTTCTATGCCTTTCTTGCGTCGCTGCTTCCATGACTGTCAGTCACACAATCAGTCACTCTCTCCTCACTGTTGAAACTGTGATAGGATTATTTAGCGGTTCCTGCGTCATGATGTCTTAAGACCAGTGATCAATGCAGCAGCCTGCATAACAGGAAAAGCTGAATTCAGCATCAGTTCAGAATTTTGGAGGAATGATTTCTATGAAATTGTTTGTTTACTATTTCCATGCTGCTTTATTCCATTATTTTCAGAATAAAATCTGTGAAGTGCTTTTAACCCATCTCTCAATGTTCTTCAAACAAAAGCTTAAATGAGGAGTTACAAAATTAGCCTGGTAAAACCCGCCCCTCGTACTTCATTTCATTTCGTGCAGAGGGTCTGGAATAGAGACCGTCAGAAACGATTTGCTGGAGGTGTGGACTCTGCTGAAGTTTTTAAAAAGTGCATCTGCCCTAACCCAATCGCTAATGCCTGGTCGTCACGTGTGCAATTAGCCTACCTACGCACTACAATTCAAATGTAGCACACAAGGTCAACGTCACAGCTAACGAACACACCCTCTGTTCGCTGATTGGAGCGTTTGTGCTGGAAGTCCCCAAATGCTCCCCAAGAGCGTCCGCTCCAGACCCTCTGCACGAAATGAAATGAAGTGCAATGGGCGGGTTTACCAGGCTATTACAAAATACCTTCACTGAAGCAAAAGCATTTGACCATTGTCTGTATCTAAGAAAATATACAGTCAATAGATTTGACAGCACAAACAGGGCGAGTGAGATGTAGGGGCCGTAAGGTGAAGCCTGTATCGTTTCATCTCACTCCGCAGTCGGGGAACTACACAATCTTTAGTTCGTAAAAAAGGACAACGTGTTAAGCTAACAGCAAAAAGGCTATTGGGCCCTTTCCGGGTTGAGATTTCGCCATGGGTGCTTCAACTTCCGGATATGTTCCTACCCCCTTGCCTGTACTATGGATTCACCCAAGGGGGTAGGAACATATCCGGAAGTTGAAGCACCCATGGGGAAATCTCAACCCGGAAAGGGCCCAATAGCCTTTAGCATTCCGTTGACTTCCATTCATTTTAGCGTCACTTTGAAATAAAATAACTTTACATGAGAAGCTACCCATACCTTGATATTGGCATTGTTGTAAAACAGAGAGGACACAGCAAAACATATTTGCTTCGATCGGAAATCTGTCATGTTATTGCCTTGTAAGAAACGAAAGAAACTATGCTAAAAATGACGCCATAAATCATGCGACGGCTAGTGAGTTTCTGTCGCACAGTAGAAAATTTACCGTACTAAATTTACCTTACCGTTAATGTTTGGGAAACATTTACATCAGTATTTCTCAAAAACTAAGCTTAGAAATTTGGAATTTGTTTGTAAATGGAATCGCTATCTTTATGGATTTTACTATTCGATGCAAGTGAATTGAGAAAGATGGCTAAGCAAAAACTACACGCTATAGCTTGGTATGTACATGCTAACTAGCTAGCTCCCTTGACATGCTGGCTTGCAAGACTGCCTGGAACCAAAAGTAGTTGAAGAATGAAGTCCCCACGTACAATATTAGCCTCCCCCTCCAATAAGTGATTGCAGCTATAATGGTAGAAAAATACTTGTATTGTACGCTGTATGATTTGTGATTGAGCATCTACCACTCAATTTATAGTATTTGGGTTTGTTGGCCGACGTGAACGTACGTCACCCCGCGCTTGCGCAGTTGCCTGGTGACCAATTAAAAATCTCAAAATCGTGCTTCAACGGCTCCCATTGAAAACGGCGCCATCCCTCAGTCCATTCTCTTCTACTGTCTATGGGATTCACCTATCCTCTTCTTTACAAGGAGGTTGACAACATTTTCCATGCATTACCGCCACCGCTAGACTGGAGTGTAGAACAGGAGTTGCATCTTATCTAGCCTATAACACTAAATTTGTTTAAAAATCTGTGTATTCTTAAAAAAAAGAGAATAATCTTCCCATCAATTCTTTGTAAAATGTACTATTCTAGGCTGACTAGATTTCAAAGAAAGGTGCCATGCCATTTCTTTTACTTAAGTTGAAGTACGAATATACTTGTTTTAAAAAGTATTTAAGTATTCAACGTATAGGTATTTTTATCTAGCCTGGGCACGCCCATACTGCCTGTGACGCTGCATTTTCATTTCGCGAGCAAGTCAGTCTGGCCAAGCTGCCTATCTAAACCATTTCTGCTCAGTCCTCAGATAGGGGGCCAATGAAAATCGAGCATTTCAAAAGGCAATGACGCGGTAGTTCAGCGACCGGAAATCTATCTCAGTCACTGTGTACATGGCGAACGTGGAGCAAACGCAAGATTTCAATGCATCTGTAACTGCTGTTTAGGATGAATTCAAAGGGAAGTTCTATATGAAAATAGAGCAAAGGGCAGCCCTTGAAGCATTTGTTGCGGGAAAGGGCGTTTTTGCAATGCTACCGACCGGCTTCAGTAAAAGTTTAATTTATCAGTTAGCCCCGCTGGTAGCCAAGTCCATTGGGCTTTGCGAGGACGCTGTTGTTGTGGACATTTCGCCTTTGATCGCACCGATTCGTTTTTCGAATATCAATATTAAATGGCCAACACCAGCCACTCTCATGTTCACCTCACAAGTCCGACAAAAATCATTTAACGCCATTTCTATATGACTACAGGCTACTACTACTTTTTGTTTGGATCAAGCAGTTTCTTCTGCTGGGGTATACGTCAGAGGGGTGTGATTGATTGAAGCTTCGTCCAGTAGCAAACAGAGGCATTTGAAAGAGGCGGGCTAAGCCCGCCTTCTGAGAAATGGGTTTACAACACAGCTTGGCCAGACCAATGCTCGCAGAGGATTGACAAGTCGTGATAGCCAGGCTAATTTTTATCTGTTACATTAATATAATTCAGATGCAAATAAACGTGTAATAACTGCAGTCAACATAGGCTAGCTCAATTATGATTGGTGGTTTTTTATTGTTTGGCTTGTAAATTAACCCACATGTAGTTAGTTGTGTTCAAGATGATGGTGTCAATTACAAAATTAGGTACTAGAGGAAGCTCTATACTTTAACATACCTTTGCAAGAGCATAATTCCTAGTCCCTCTTTAAAACAGAATAACCCACTATTGTTTTTCATTCTCTTTTCACAATTAAAAAACACCTGAATATAAAACAGAACTAGATGTACCGCATAGCGGTACATGGTATGACCGCCGCAGTATATTGAAATGTGGGAACTGTTGGTATGATGAGTGTGTGGTAGAGCAGTGTTGTGAGGTGAGAATTTCTGTGGAAATGATTTCCTGGAAGTGGGCATGGGTGTGGGTTTTGAATGAATGATATTGTGTGTGTTTGTGTAGTGTGTAGGATTTGACAAGGCAAGGAATAGGCAAAATGAGATTTTGTACAATTACAGCACCCCCTATGGACCCCCTATAGAAGGTCTTTGTGCTGATCGTGCATGGCGTATTCTGCGCAGTTCCCACCTTCTCGGTCTAAGATATTGGCAACTCAAAATCCCAATTTTTGCATTTACCCATATCACTAGGTGGCGCTATGCTTCAAGTGAGTGTTTATGGGCTGAGTCGATACGCCTCTGTAACACCAGCGTACTAACACAAAATCGTTGTCTTGGGCAAAATTGTTGCCGAGTTATTTAAAAAAAAATGCTTTTCAACACCTAGCTTCGGCAATAAACATCGCCCCCTATGAGGAAATGTCACAAAATTTAGTACACATGAACAGAAATCTGTGTAGAGATGGCATGTCAACTTTGACCAAATTTGAGCAATTAAAAGCCAAGATATGGACTTTTAAAGAATTTTAAGCTACGTGTTAAATGTTCATTGAAGTGTAACTTCGAAACGATTTATCTCAAGATAAATCCTTTGATAACTTTTTTTCAGCATTGTCTGTAGATGACATATACGAAATTTCGTGAGATTCACATGAACGGCCTGTGACAAGTTCGTTCAGATTCGTTTTCGCAATATTAAAATTTCACTGAAATTGTTTTCGTTGGAAGTGGGCGTCGACCACTGTTTTCAATGCGTGAGTGTCAATAGATTTTTTGCCGGTCTCCCCCTCTTTGACGGACACTGGCACAGCGGGGGGGTGGCCCATGGGGGCCAAAAGCTTCTAGTCGCTCAAAGGTCAAAAAGTTGCGGCAACACTATAATGACCGCTTTCGCTAGCTTTGCTAGCGGCAGTCATAATAACTCTATTGGTCCATTGTTGCAAAGATCTAGAGATGTGGTAAATGTCAAAGGATTGTTTTGTGTCATTCCTACTTTACCACAGTAATTAATGTTGTGATAACGAAGTGTCATTATCTGCCATTGCCATTACTGCCAAATTCAAATTCAATGACTTCAAAAGTGAAGACACTTCAAACTTTAATATGACCAAGCCATGTTTCAATGAAGTTTATCCCAATGTAATGAATGTATTTATAGCCCTTTTTACACATCCAAAAGTTTTGATAATTAGGAGTTGAGTGCAGCCCCCTGTCATCAATGTAACAAGTACTTTATGCTCACATTTCAAATGTAGTGGAGTATAAAGTACAATATACATGATAGTGAAGTGAAAGTCTCACAAGTTGCCAAAAGATTTAATACTCAGTAAAGTACAGATACTTGAAAACTGTACTTAAGAACAAAACTTGAATAAATCTACCTAGTTACTGTTCCTCTCTGCACATCAACACCCAGTATCCCCAATATCTATTCTTTAAGAAAGTAACAAAATCAAACCTAACCTACATCTTCTCTGGTTATTTAGCAAAATTGAACATGACCATTCTGTGTCAAAGCTCTTCAAGTTAAGCATGTTGTTAACACGGGCGGAACGAAGACATTTCTTTGTCTTACATCTGACAGCACAGCTTTGGGTCACTACAGAGAAAAAGATGCAGCATCACAACGAAAAAAAAAGAAAAAACAAATTTCAAGAATGGCACATAAGCTATCCTTTGTTATTGGGTAAACAGCCTATTGCTGAACTTAGTTAATCAATTTGTTAACATTGTTATGTTGCAAAATCGCCACATAAATGTTCTTGGCACATGCATGAAAAATGAAATAAAACAAAAGTTTAATTACAGATGAAGGCAGGGCCCGCCCAAGTCTTTATTGAGCCCTAAGCAGAATATGATTTGGGGGCCCATCACACCCCTCCTCAGCATCACCAGAATTTAACAATGGGCTTGTTTGGAACTGTCTGGCTGGCAAGTGGCTGTCTTAAAGGAATGCATTCTGGACTTGAAACTGACGTTTTTGGACCGAACATTACCGTACCCACCCATGTGGTACGCTTTCGTTCAGACGAGATTGTCCGAAAAAGAAGACAGGATGGGTAGTCCACTGTGAAAAACAGTCCGTAATGAAAACATGACAGTCAACTTAGCCTACGTGAAGAGGTCATACCACATGCACTGGTGTGTTCTGAGATTTCTTGTGTGGTTAAAACATTTCTCACACTGTTTTCAGTGGTAGGGCTTGTCTCCTGTGTGAATGCACTGGTGTGTTCTCTTCCTGCGAAAATATTTGCCACACTGTTTGCAGTGGTAGGCCTCTCTCCTTTGTGAATGGACTGGTGTTCTCTGACAGATCTGTTTTATAAAAAACTTTTGCTACACTGTTTGCAGTGGTAGGGCCTCTTGTGTGAATGAGCTGGTGTTTTCTGAGATTTCCTGCGTCCAAAAAACGTTTGCCACACTGTTTGCACTGGTAGGGCTTCTCTCCTGTGTGAATGCGCTGGTGTCTTCTGAGAGATCCTACCTGTGAAAAACTTTTGCCACACTGTTTGCAGTGGTAGGGCTTCTCTCCTGTGTGAATGAGGTGGTGTTTTGAAAGATTTCCTGCCGCCGAAAAGCTTTTCCCACACTGTTTGCAGTGGTAGGGCTTCTCTCCTGTGTGAATGCGCTGGTGTTTTCTGAAATTTCCTGCGTCCAAAAAACTTTTGCCACACTGTTTGCAGTGGTAGGGCTTCTCTCCTGTGTGAATGCGCTGGTGTGTTTTGAGATTTCCTGCCCGTGAAAAATGTTTGCCACACTGTTTGCAGTGGTAGGGCTTCTCTCCTGTGTGAATGCGCTGGTGTTTGCTGAGATTTCCTGCCTGCGAAAAACTTTTGCCACTCTGTTTGCACTGGTAGGGTTTGTCTCCTGTGTGAAAGAGCTGGTGTATTCTGAGATGTCCTGCCTGTGAAAAATGTTTGCCACACTGTTTGCAGTGGTAAGGCTTCTCTCCTGTGTGAATGTGCTGGTGTTTTCTAAGATTTCTTGCCGCCGAAAAGCTTTTCCCACACTGTTTGCAGTGGTAGGGCTTGTCTCCTGTGTGAATGCACTGGTGCATTCTGAGATTTCCTGCCTGCGAAAAACTTTTGCCACACTGTTTGCACTGGTAGGGCTTCTCTCCTGTGTGAATGAGCTGGTGTTTTGAAAGATTTCCTGCCGCCGAAAAGCTTTTGCCACACTGTTTGCAGTGGTAGGGCTTCTCTCCTGTGTGAATGCGCTGGTGTTTTCTGAGATTTCCCGCGTCCAAAAAGCTTTTGCCACACTGTTTGCAGTGGTAGGGATTCTCTCCTGTGTGAATGCGCTGGTGTTTTCTGAGATTTCCTGCCTGCGAAAAACTTTTGCCACAATGTTTGCAGTGGTAGGGTTTGTCTCCTGTGTGAATGTACACCATTGTCTCTGGGATGGCTGTTGATTTGGGCACTGCAGACGATGACAGTCGCAATCCTTTTCCTGCCCCCCACCAAACAGAAAAAAAAAACACAAAAATCTTAAACCTTCATCATAAACCTTTGTACATGTTTGTCCAGCATGCCAATAATAAACATGTTTCCTTTGACTTTTGTAACTTTTACATTACATTACACTTAGCTGACGCTCTTATCCAGAGCGATTGCAAGACCAACTCCCTAATCACTTGGCCACAGCTGCCCACAAAAATCTTAAACCTTCACCATAAACCTTTGTACATGTTGGTCCAGCATGTCTATAATAAACATGTTTCCTTTGACTTTTGTAACTGGCCTCATTCATGCTGTTAAAACCTATTTCAAGGCATGAGCATGTTCAATAAGTGTCAAACCCAACATGTAGTTGACGTTATCAAAACCAAATTTAAAGCCTTACAGCACGTTCATCGCACATGTTTTTTCCAACGTGTTGAACACTTAATATACACCATTCTGAGACATGTAAAAAGTGCAATTGGAAACCTACACTTTACCCAAAACTGAACAATATTCTGAACAGTATTCTGAACAAATTCTGAACGTGTCGGACACCAAAAATAGCATGGGAAAAAAACGTGTTCTACATGTATGTTTGCTACTTGGGGACTCTGGGCACTGTTCCATTTTTGCGTGTTGCGAACTTGTGTGTGTGTGTGTGTGTGTGTGAGTGTGATCTACTACTGGTTTTGGGTGTTTCTCCATCTTCGTTGTTCTTGACATCTGTTCCTTGCTTACCTTTTGTTGTACAGCAGTCGACCAGTCGCACTGATAATCTCCTTAGCTTGACCAGAGACACTGGATCTGGAGGAGACGGCTTTATGTCGGAGCTTAGGACTGGAGCCATATCCGATTCTCTATGAGATTGACTACACTGATATCCATCATCATCTTCTTCTTCTTTAATCCCAATGTCTAGAGCCGGCAGGAGACTGTCCTCCCCTTTCTGCAAAACAAACAGGAAATATTAGCATCCATACGTGTTTTCGTCTGTTGTGTGTGTGCAGGTGCATGCGTGTCTGTGTGTGTACATGTGTGTGTGTGTGTGTGAGTGTTTATACCACATCAGGCTTGCTTTCTCCGTCCTGCAGCCACTCAGTCACTTCCTGATTCATCCTGCGATAGGCAGAGATATAAGCGGTTAAAGTTCAAAAGTTAAAGGTGAAAAGATGTTAAAGTTCTGTGTAACCTTTATTATGACTGCCGCTAGCGAAGGTTGCTGTGAATTTTTCCCCCCTTTTTTTCTTTTTTTTCCCAGCAATTTTCTGTCAACGATTGCCAGGACACTAAAAGTCTGGGGGACATGAATCTTTGTAGGGAAGTAGCCCTAGAACTTTTTCAGTGACTAGAAGCTTTTGGCCCCCAAGGGCCACCCCCCCTGCTGTGCCAGTGTCCATCAAAGAGGGGGAGACGCCCTAAAGTTTTTTCTGAATAACTCAATGAACATTTCACCCAAGAACATGAGATTTTTGTGATATGTCGGTGTTACAGAGGTGTATCGACTCAGCCCGTAAACACTCATTTGAAGCATAGCGCCACCTAGTGATATGGGTAAATGCAAAAATTGGGATTTTAAATTGCCAATATCTTGGACCAAGAAGGTGGGAACTGTGCTCTAAAAGCACAGTACATGCCATAAAATTGGGCCCATAGGGGGTGCTGTAGTTTTACAAAATCTCATTTTCCCTATTTCTTTCACAAATCACTCCTACACACTACACAAACACGCACTCTATAATGACCACTTTCGCTAGCTTCGCTAGTGGCGGTCATATATATTAGCAACAAACGTTTGCCCACAATATCTGGATTTTGCAGGTAGGGTCGCAAAAAAAAATTGGGAATTTTTAAAGTTAGAAACTTTTCATGGGAAGTTTCTGGAATTAACAGGAATAAACTGGGAAATATCAAAGTTGAAGGTTAGGGCCATCAATATAGTTGGTAGAAAAAGATATTGTAGCATAATCTTGGCTAAAATAATCAGATTTATGCAAATAAAGTTGTGTATAGTATGCTGCTCCTCACTCATATGGACATCTATTACATGCAATAACTTCTGAAGGGCTACTTTTCTGAGATCACAACAAATACGGACTACTGAGGCCACACATTTCAGCCAGAGGACTACATGCAGTCAAGTTTTGAGGATATCATGAGCAACATGAGTCATGTGTTTTAACTGTCTCCCTTTTGCAATAATGCCTGCTGATGACAAACTAAAATGTTTATATTTATGTTGGCATATTACTCACAACAGAGTAAATAAAATAAAAGACTGTTGTTTTCTCACTGTAAATACTTTCACAACTTGTTTCGGTTGCTGCTCTTGAGGTAAAATAAATTGAACACTCCAAATTTCTAACAATTCCTCTGAATGACCTGCCTGTTAGGGCTACCATTATCACTCTTTTTCCAACTAATGTAGCTTAATAGCCTAAGGGTTTTTTACAGGCTAGTTGCTGAACCCTTTAAGTCCAATCACACTACCGCCATATTTTTGTCTAATTTCGTTGCACAGGAAACTGTTCAATGTCAGTAAAGATCTTGAATCTTTTGCCTTCACTCACCTCACATCCATTCCACTGGCCTTCTGGTACTTTTCGCCACGGGTAGTCAACCAAGACGTTAACAGCATAGACTGTATATTGTTTGACCCATAGACATCCTATACATGTATAGGATTACTATGGTTTGACCGGGTTCAGCGTTGTTTTACACAGCCAACTTCTCCTTCTTCTTTGGGTTTTATGGCGGTTGTCAGTATAGCGTAAAAGGTGCCCTACCGCCATCTGCTGGACTGGGGTGTAGCTCAGAAGCCTATATTCTATCCCTATACGGATGGGAGTAAATAAAGAAAATAAAGAAATAACCTAAAATAAAAAAATGGGAAATAATAAAGGGAAGAAAAAACTAAATTAAATTCTGTGAATAAGGCCTGTATGTTTTAGGAATCTAAACACAAAGTTGAAGCACTCTGAACTCTGGGCTACCACAGAACTCACATTTTCCATCAGCATGCTTCTTAATTATTGCTAAGGTGCTGTTTAGTCTTGTGTGCCCAAATCTCATTCTAGACAGCAAATCTTCCTCCCCTTACTCCTGTTTGAAGGTCTACTCAGTCCTATGATGCCCTGAATATTATGGAAGTGTCTTCCAGTTTGCCCGCTATCCCATAGGGTTTGCCATCGCTCTCTTGCTCTCTGCTTCTTTTGACTTCAGATTTGCTGTAGTCCACCTCTAAATCTATGTTGTCATTACCAGCAGCCTCCTTAGCACATCTGTCAGCAAATTCATTGCCAACCACACCGAAGTGGGCAGGCACCCATACAAATGATAACCTAACTCCAGCCTTTACTACTGTAGTATATCAGTGACTTGTGCTATTTTGAACACTACCCAGATAACAAGATGACATTGAAACAACGGTAAATCAACATTTCATTGTCAACGTTAAACCGTTGAAACAACGTCTGACTCCAACGTTGATTCAATAACATTTTGCACCCAAATTTAATATTGAAACAATGTTGAATATACAGCCAAAGATCAACGAAAACTCAATGGTTTTTCAACATCACAGATATTGAAACGATGTTGAAATATCAACATAACTATAGATCAGTAGAATTTCAATGCTATTTCAATCTATTTTAAAATGCAAAATTGCTTAAAATTACTATATTTAATAGCTTACAGTAATATCCTAATGATTATCCTGCTTTATTTACAGCCAGGATTTGATGGGAAAGTGATGATACTTTTAAAATGTTTTAGGTTATTACATATGGGTTACACTAAATAACAGAACTCACTCCATACATGTAAATATTTAAAGTTTTCAATAAAACAGCTCATAAATTGGTGACAATGCATTTGTAAATGAATCTGAAAATGGGCCGACGTCATCAGTTACACAGATTAGGGAAGGTTTCAAACCCCACAGGCTTTAAAGAGTTTGTCCAAAGTGCCAGTGAGGATTTCATCTTGAAGTGGAATGACAACCCATCATTAAGTTCCACGATGACATAATGTCCTGTTGTACTGTATAATGTCCTGAGCTCACTGGATGTAGCTGCATCACTGTAGATGAGATGTTAGCACTCTGCAGATCACTGATGCTAGTTCCTGGTTGAGAAATAGAGGAGATGCAACATATTTTACAAAATGTGATCCTATAAAGACCTGCTGCATGTCAAAATTCAGTTATTTTGCTGTTTTGTTGTCTTACCGGTTTAACATGAAGGACAGCTGATTACACTGCATTTAGTACATCTCTTGCTCCTTTCCAGTGCAGTAGGGCCAGATAAATGGGTCAGCATATCCAAGGCTGCTAAAGCAACTTAATTCTTAAAAGAAAAAATACAATGTATTAGTCAACCACATTAGCACCAAACACCCCCTTTACAATCCAGCTCCAAAATTAGTAGCATAGAACCACGGAAGATACTAAAGCTTGAAGTGTTTTGACCAAGCTGAAATAGAAAGTAAATGTGTATGCTAACTTGGGACTCTGAAATACAACACAAAGGCATGATCACATCGTGACTAAATCCAGCATGATATAGCATCTCAGGTTCAGCTGCTTATCATTTCTTTTCAGAGCAGCCACCTTAAGCAATTTTGCCCGTTTCTCTTTCTCTGGAAACATTTTTCCAAACATTCATATTCAGATTATTACAGTATTTTGATATCATACAAGAATCCCTCCAATACAATTCCAAATAAAATAGCGAATACCGTTTCACATTGGCTTAATAAGCTACCACCATCCAGCCTTACCGTAGTTATGGTCGCCAAACGATGACGGTCGGGAAACCTGTGAAAAGTCTGCAAATAAAAGAAAACATAGTTTTATTACAGAACAATAGCTTTGTGGATAGTAGCTGCACTTACTTTGTGGATCAAACCCAAGGACGTAATGACTACTTCGCCACTGACAGACTTTGTGAAAAGATTATTCACCCCTGCTGTCAAACACAACTCCATGAAAACATAAGATGTTTAACATTATGCATGCCTTTACATTGCTTAACCCTGCTGACTGCAGCCGTTAGCATAAAGCCAAGTTTGTTAGCTAGTTATCTATGCAGACAGTCCGTTGGCTAGGTGTACTGGTGTATTTTATTTTCAAGAAGTACTTTCATAGATTTCACGTCCTCCGCTAACGTATCTGCTTAGACACCTGGAGCTACCAATCACAAAAATAAACTAAGCATGGATGGCTAGGCTGCCTAGAATAGAACATTTTTGTAGCCTAGATGTCTGCACATAGGGTTACATTGACAGGTGGCATTTTTGTTGTCTGTCAAATTCAACTTGACTGATTTTAGTGCCGGTGTTTAGGAAGCGTTGGAATTTCTAATGTAGAAGTAAATGCGCCTATGCTAATCCTGACCAAGTAGCACAGCTACGTTCGTTCGGTGGTGTTTCACTACCACAACGAAGGGGATGCATTTTTCACAAGGCAAAGTTGGTTGAATGGCACAGCGTTGTTAAAAAGTAAGAAGCTAATCAATGATATTTGAGTCCATCTGCCTTAATTGCCTGAGGTTTGTAAAAAGAAAAAGGCTAGTTTTACTTTAAAAAGCTGGATTACTACGCTTTGCTTTTTTTGACAGCTATAGCTTATGTGTTTTTGACAGCTTGAGGAAATGTTGATTTTAGATACATAATGACAAATTAAGATATGGCTTCATGTTATGATTGCATTAACTAATCCGATGCTTGAAAATGATACAAAAAAATATAACAGTCTAACAATATACAACATTCAACGCTTGGATGAAAATAATGCATGCTTACCTGAAAGTGCTTCCGAAATGAATGAGCGATGCAGTAGTAGCTACCGTTGGTCAACCACACAAGGTCTCCCGGTCAACTATTATTCCACCACTTTTCGACCATCTTTCCCGGTCAACCATATATCGATGGTTTTTCAATAACGCATACATTCCATAAATCAACCACTTTTCAACATTAGAGTTATCAACCGGTAGATCAAATATCGATGGTAAATCAATCATGAGGGCAACTATGCATCAACGTAGTTTCAATGTCACTGTTGTCACGTCAGGTTTAATCGTTTTGGCAATGGTGATTCAACATCTATTTTGCATTGAGATTTCACTTATGACCATTTTGGATGATTCTGATAGAAAAACAATGTTTATTCAATGTCAGCTTGCTATCTGGGTATGTCCTGCCTAGAAGTAGACTGCCAAGTTTTAATACTGATCAGTGCTAAGCTTAAGTCTGAGGCAATTACTACCTTTCCAGGCCTATTTACCTCCACCCATTGCAGTGCTAGCCACACAGCTATTAATTCAGCCGTGTAGACTGCTAAATCATCAGTAACTCTCTTACCAACTTCAATTTTAAGTTCTGGAATGACACTATCCTTACTGTCTTGTCTGTTTGTTTGGAAGCATCTGTAAATGTTTTAATTTCTTCATCATATCTTTCATTTAGATGCCACTGCACCCTGTGCTTATCCATTTCCGTATTTTGCTTATCTTCTAATAGTTGAAGGTCAGTAGGCACCCCTTCAATGACCCATGGAGGCACAGCTGGTAATGACACTGTAGGACTTATTTTCACATCAGTGATCCTCATATCTCTTACTCTGTCATAGATCGTCCACCCATAACTTCTTCTTCTGGTATTCAACCGCTCTTGGCATGGCTGTAAAACAGACTGGCTCATGTGGTCAATACTGTGGCCTTTCAGATTCGCCCAGTATACAGTACCAATGCTAGGTGCTACCTTCAGAATCAGAAACAGAATCACAATCAGCTTTATTGGCCAAGTATACTTACATATACAAGGAATTTGACTCCGGCAGATGTTAGCTCTCTATACACATAACACAGAACGTAATACAATACAATAAATACAATAGACTAAACAAGTATGTGTACTTGTATTGCACAGTAGGGACAACAATATACAATATACATACAGGCACCCAATATGGGCAATAATGTACAAGTAGGCACATGGTGTCACAGTGGGTTAAAGAACCGGTATGACAATATACCAATAAGGCGAATAAGGAGGGGGAGGGGGGGCACAAAAAGAGTCTTGAGTTGCTGGGCAGGGGACACCTAGGCAAGTCTTTGCTTGTGTCATGTGCAAGAGAAGCGCTGGGGGGGGGGGGGGGCGGATACAAGGGCATAACAGTAAGCATATACACATATGTGCATGTATGTATGTATGCGTGTGTAGTTCAGCTGTTCAGTAGGGTGATGGCAGTGGGGAAGAAGCTGTTTTTGTGTCTGGTAGTTTTGGTGCGCAGGGATCTGTAGCGTCTACCAGAGGGAAGGAGGTCGAAGAGGGTGTGTGCAGGGTGAGAGGGGTCTTTGATTATGTTCTCTGCCCGCTTCCTGGTCCTCCCAATGTACAAGTCCTGGAGGGAGGGCAGGGGGGCACCGATGATTTTTTCAGCAGTCCGAATTGTGCGCTGTAGTCTGTGTTTGTCATGTTGTGTGGCTGCTCCAAACCAGACTGTGATGGACGAGCAGAGGATGGATTCTACTACAGCTGTGTAGAAGGTCACCAACAGTTCTTGTGGTAGGCCATGCTTCCGCAGCTGGCGTAGGAAGTACATCCTCTGCTGAGCCTTTTTGAGGATGGCGTTGATGTTGGACTCCCACTTCAGGTCCTGAGAGATGATGGATCCCAGAAACTTGAAAGAGTCCACATTTGATACTGGGCTGTGGGATATTGTGAGGGGGTGCAGCAGTGATGGGTGCTTCCTAAAGTCCACAACCATCTCGACAGTCTTTAGTGCGTTGAGTTCTTGATTGTGTTGGCTGCACCAGAGCACCAGCTTCTCAACCTCCTGTCTGTATGCAGACTCATCACCATCCTGGATAAGCCCAATGACAGTGGTATCGTCTGCAAATTTCAGGAGCTTGACCGCTGGGTCATTGGAGGTGCAGTCGTTTGTGTACAGAGAGAAGAACAGCGGTGAGAGGACACAGCCTTGGGGAGCACCAGTGCTGATAGTCCGTGTACTGGATGTGACACCTCCGAGGCGCACATGTTGGCTCCTGTCGGTCAGGAAGCTGGAGATCCACTGACAGATGGCAGGAGACACAGTTAGCTGGGAGAGTTTGGTGGTGAGGATATCTGGGATAATGGTGTTGAACGCTGAGCTGAAGTCCACAAACAGAATCCTGGCGTAGGCCCTTGGTTGGTCAAGGTGTTGCAGGATGAAGTGCAGTCCCATATTCACTGCATCGTCCACTGACCTATTTGCCCTGTAGGCAAACTGCATGGGGTCAAGCCGGGAGCCTGTGATCTTTTTGAGGTGGGACAACACAAGACGTTCGAAGGACTTCATGACAACTGAGGTCAGGGCCACAGGTCTGTAGTCATTTAGTCCAGAGATGGAGGGTTTCTTGGGGACTGGGATGATGGTAGAGCTTTTGAAGCATGAGGGAACTTCGCATAGCTCCAGTGATCTGTTGAAGATCTGGGTAAAAATTGGTGCCAGCTGGATGGCACAGGCCCTGAGACAGGAGGGTGTTACTCCATCTGGACCTGGAGCCTTCCGGACATTTTGCCTCACAAAGAGGCGACGGACGTCCTCCTCGCAAATGATGAGTGTGGATTGGGGGGCGGGTGGTGGATTGGGGGGGTGAAGCCAGGTGGGTGGAGGGGTCTGCAGTTGATCTGGCGGGGGGAGGGGTGTGAATGCCTCCTTCTCAAATCTGCAGTAGAAGGCGTTCAGGTCATCAGCAAGGCCGTTGCTGGCCTCAGCAGTGGGGGGTGGTCTTTTGTAATTCGTGATGTCCTGAAGCCCTCTCCATAGTGCCGTGGAGTCGTTAGCTGAAAACTGGTTCTGAGGTGAAGGTGCATTTCTCCCATCTCAACACCCCTTCAATGACCCATGGAGGCACAGCTGGTAATGACACTGTAGGACTTATTTTCACATCAGTGATCCTCATATCTCTCACTCTGTCATAGATCGTCCACCCATAACTTCTTCTTCGGGTATTCAACCGCTCTTGGCATGGCTGTAAAACAGACTGGCTCATGTGGTCAACACTGTGGCCTTTCAGATTCGCCCAGTATACCAATGCTAGCTGCTCCCTTCTGAGGTAAAGGTGCATTTCTCCCATCTCAACTTGTAATGCTGTCACTGGGGTGGTCTTCATAGCACCACAACACAACATTAAAGCTTGATTTTGGGCCACATCTAGCTTATTCAGCAGTGATTTAGCTGCAGACCCATATATAAAACACCCATTGCTCCCCATTCTATTTGGCACCTTATCACATTAAGAACTTTTTTGCATCTATCTTGCAACTCTTTCAATGAACTTCTTCTTCTTCTTCTTTCAATTTTTATGGTGGTTGTCAACCAACTGGAAGGTGCATTTTCGCCACCGACTGAGCAGGAGTGTGAAACAGGTACGTTGGAAGTAGCCTACTTTTAGGGGAAGTAAAAGAGCAGGGGGAGGAAAAAAAGGAAATGTTTAAATTCTGTGGGCTAGTCTAGTTTTTATGAACCTAAGAATAAAGTGATAAAGAATAAAGTGATATTGCTAGAAGAGTTCTTTAACAATCCTGTCAATGTGTAATTACTGTGCTTAACAGTGTTAAAGATGGAAAGAGCTGGTTAATTTGCGCTTCATTACTGTTTGCAGTGTAGCAGAACATGTTCCATTGTTTCTAGCTGGTCACAGTAGCCTAATCACAACCTCCTGTTTGGTGCTTGCCTATTACCTTTAGTGAATGATTCATACCAGTATGGCCTATTCTTAATTGTGTAATTATGGTTTCATCTCTTCTATTCCTTCCCTCTACTCTTCCTCTGCCAACCTCTTTTTGAATTTGGAACAGGTGTTTTTAATCAATAAGGTCATCTCTAAATGATTTGCCTTTCCTTTGCCTTTCACACTGCTGAAATTACCAGGAATTTCAGCCGAAATTATTGTTACTCCTGTACCTTTCACATTGACGACACGGGGTCCCATGCCCAAATGACACGCCAATACGACCCACCTCGGACCCTACACTTTTTGTGACACGGGTCGACGTGTACAAGAGCCGGGGCGAGATGGGGCGCGGGGTGTGGTATATCATAACTGTCACCACCCACCAGGGGTGTAGCCAGACTTTTTTTACATGAGGTGGCCAAAGGGTGGCCAGCGTCATTGAAAGGGTGGCCATGTTGTGACCAGTGTAGTTTGGGGGTCCGGGCGGTCCTCCACCGGAAATGTTTTAATTAGCTAGATTTGATTTCCTGTATTCTGGTGTATTTGGTGGCATATCTGGTGCCATATAGTAGTCATTCAATTAAGGCGGACCTGTCCAGTGTCCAGTGTTTTCTCCATATGCCCATCGCACACCTTAGACCTCTTTTCACCTCTTTTTGACCTTTTATGGCGCAAAAGACGCAGATGATTAGAAAACTATTTAAAAAACGGTGTCAAGTTCCATGTATTTTCGCACTTGCTAAAGTTAAAATTGGTTAAAAGCATTTGTGATATTGATGGTGATTAACTGTTGCTGTCAGGCTAAACAAATAATTTACGACAAAGCCGATATCACATATTTGGCTGATAAAAACAGTTCAATGGCATGATATCATACACAACTTAACTGTGGAAATAAAATGGTTTCCTATGTTCTTCTGTCATAGTTATGCCTTAACATGCACCTACTGCTTAATAAGGTGTTTTGCTGTGATATTTCTTATGAATGGAAATATCAGGTCGTTTGAAAAATTGGAAAAAATAAGACGTAGGTTATGTTTAGCACCTTCTAAATGAAGAAGTAGACCGAGACGTCAGTGGATGTGTCTAGAGATGAACTTAGCCTTGGTATCTTGTTGAGTCAATTACATGATTGTAGCGTGAACCAAAACGTTGGGGACTTCACCTGAAAACTTTTAGCATGGTTACTTACATTAGCAGCAGGGGAAGCCTATTGTTACGATGCTTCAGAAATCGTCATTTATCCATATTTGTTGACTATACAATTTCTCATCGAGATTAACTCTGCAGACTCCACAGATAACGGTTTCTATTAGTTTTTTTATTCCCCACGTATCAATACACAAATAACCTTCTTCCCCTGCAAGAATTGTAGAGAATTTTGTCCTTCTAGGCTAGTTTGATAGTTGCCTGACTATTGGAGACTGGAAAGAGTTTTATTAAATCAGTTTCTTTTTTAAGATGCAGAGAATTTATATCTGTAGGTTACAGTACTAACGGATTTTTTAAACTTTATATTATTTTTGTAATTCCTACTGAGTATGTTATAAAAACACGATTCTAACGTGTTTAAAGTAAATGTTAAATATAGCGATGCTAATCGCGGTTAGCCTGCCTCAAGACTTTCTAATGTTAAGCTACACAGTCGTTCATTTGTATTTCGTGTTTTGTTGTGCTTCGGTTTCTCTAAAAAGTAAAGACCAAATAAGAAAAATTGACTTCTTATTGTTGGCTGACTTGGTTTAATTATCTGTCAGGCTAGAAAGCTTTTCTTGTGAGTGCAAAATATTAAGTTCAAGTAGGCAAAGGGTGGGTCCGTAGGTGGGGGCATCGGGGTGGCCATCCTCTGACCATGGCCCCCACGTGGCCACGCCCATGCCAGCCACCAGCGGGACGTTTAAAACACGGGAAAAAGCGGAGCAGAACTACTAGAACACCAACAAGAAGTTCAGAGACAAACTGCAAACTGTCTCTCAAAATATGCTTTTTATTTCGCATAAATCATGTATACCTCACCCAACCTGAGCTCGGAAATGTTTTTTAATTTAAACTCTGTTGTTTTGCTTAAATGTGCAATAAAAATAAGAAAGACTCCACTTGACTTGAATCCCCCGCCCCCTCCTTATCTCGCACATACAACACATGACTTCTGTGTCATCTGCTACAGAGATAGGGAAGGTGTGAGTCTCGTTTAAAAATTTGTGTTCGACTTAACGTCCACATTTTAATGCCCACCCCTGCTGTGACCATCAGTTCTCGTTGACGTATGCAGACAGACACAATAGGCTCGTTCGAGATTCCAGTCCGCCCGTCTGCAACTGGCTGCATACGTCAACGAGAATTGCTGGTCACAGCAGGGGTGGGCATTAAATGAGGAAAATAAAGTCGAACACAAATCCTAACGAGACTGAGCTCGCGCCTCCCCGATCATCGTAGCAGATGACACACAAGTCATGTGTGGAGAGGGAGGGCGGGGGTTGTAGTCCTCTACAGTCTATGGTTGTAGTGGGGTGCACTGAGAGTTTAATTGAAGTCGAGTCTTTCTTATTGTTTAGATTAACATTGGAACAAAACGAGTTGCCCCAAAGTGCTCCACAACACAAACATGAAAACTAAGACAGCAAAACCATAAAACAAAGACCATAAGTAGATATATAACACGGACAACGAAATAGAAATGGGATTAATAATTAAATAAATAATGGGCCGGGCTTGACAGCGTCAGATAAACCATCAGAACAAGGTAAAAATAAAGAGAAGAGATATATCTTCAAATTGGAGTACAATAACGTACACTTTAGATGACAAGTCCAGTCGGGGAGCACCGGTCAATGCACCTGCACAGACGTCAGTGAACTTTTAACCAACCATGGCAAAGTAGCGTCACCGAGGAGGCGTTAGCTAGCCACTTGCAGTTGTGTGGAGGCAACTGCAAAGGTCTGTACGATTTGTCTGTAAGCGTCATGCTCCCGCGAGTTTTCGGGTCATGTGTCATGGTCGCATTGTTGTGACAACTCGTGACAACCTCACACATTTCGGGCATGTCGGACACAATTTCTAACCACAATGCAACATTTTCAGCGTCAGGCTGCAAACAGATGCAAACGCATGCAAACGTCTAGCTCAAGTCAAATGCGGCAAGTGTAAGATAGAGTAAGATAAGAACAGTGATACGATAGAAGACCAAAACACAAACTGCAGTGCACCTGTGCTAAATAAAAATGTAATCTTCTTCACATGTGGCCAAAGAACCTGCTCCAGGTATTCAGTCTCACTCTCTCACCCTCTTTACCACCTAATCAGACACACACACACACACGCACGCATAGTGAACACAGCTAGGGAAATCATTGGGACACCACTCCCCTAAGTATTCAAAGTATAGGTATTTTTCTTTTTATGTGTTTTTGTTGATAATTGGAGCTACAGGTCACTAGAACTCAACATCCTATGTTCTTTATGCACTACATCACTTTTGTCATACTCGCTACTGTTAAAGCAGAACTATACAAGGTTTTTATCTGATGAAATTAATATAATTCAGACGAAATTGTAATTAGGATAACAGTCAACATAGGCTAGCTCTTTGAAAATAATGATTTGTGGTTTCTATTGTTTGGCTTGTAAATTAACCCCCATGTAGTTAGTTGTGTTCAAGATGATGGTATGAGTTACAAAATTAGGTACTAGAGGAAGCTCTATACATTAAAATACCTTTGCAAGACCATAATTCCTAGTTCCTCTTTAAAACCGAATAACACACTATGGTTATTCATTGTCTTTTTTTACACATAAAAAAGCACCTGAATATAAAACAGAACAACTCTATTGGTCCATTGTTGCAAAGATCTACAGAGATGTGGTAAACTTCAAAGGAATGTTTTGTTTCATTCCTACTTTACCACAGTAATTATGTTAAGATAACGAAGGGTCATTATCTGCCACTGCCATTACTGCCAATTTCAAATTCAATGACTTCAAAAGTGAAGACACTTTAATATGACCAAGCCCTGTTTCAGTGAAGTTTATCCCAATTTAATGAATGTATTGATAGCCCTTTTTATACATCCAAAAGTTTTGTTAATTAGGAGTTGAGTGCAGCCCCCTGTCATCAATCTAACAAGTACTTGATGCTCACATTTCAAATGTAGTGGAGTAAAAAGTATAATATAATGAAATGAAAGTCTCACAAGTTGCCAAAAGTTTTAACAGTCATTAAAGTACAGATACTTGAAAACTGTACTTAAGAACAACACTTGAGTAAATTTACTTAGTTACTGTTCCCCTCTGCACATTAATATCCAATATCCTCAATATCTATTCTTTAAGAAAGTAACAAAATCAAAATAATGTGTTCTAACCTAACTTCTTAGGTTCTCTGGTTATTTAGCCAAAATTTAACATGACCATTCTGTGTCATCAAGCTCTTCAAGTTGAGCATGTTGTTAACACAGGCAGAATAAAGAGGTGGCATTTCTTTGTCTTACATCTGACAGCACAGCTTTTGGGTCACTACAGAGACAAAGATACAGCATCAACACAAAAAGAAAAGAAAAAAAAATCTGAAGAATGGCACATAAGCTATCCTTTGTTATTGGGTGAACAGCCTATTGCTGGACATAGTTAATCAATTTGTTCACATTGTCATTTTGCAAAATGGGCACATAAATGTTCTTGACACATGTATGAAATATGAAATAAAACAAAAGTTTAATTACAGATGAAGGCAGGGCCCGCCCAAGTCTTTACTGGGCCCTAAGCAGAATATGATTTCCCATCACGCCCCTCCTCAGCATCACCAGAATTTAACAATGGGCTTGTTTGAAACTGTCTGACTGGCAAGTGGCTGTCTTAAAGGAATGCATTCTGGACTTGAAACAGTGACGTTTTTGGACTGAACAGCACCATACCCACCCATGTGGTACGCTGTCGTTCAGACGAGATTGTCCAAAAAAGAAGACAGGATGAGTAGTCCACTGTCCAAACAGTCCGTAATGAAAACATGACAGTCAACTTAGCCTACGTGAACAGGTCATACCACATGAATGCGCTGGTGTGTTCTGAGACTTGGTTAAAACATTTCCCACACTGTTTTCAGTGGTAGGGCTTGTCTCCTGTGTGAATGCACTGGTGTGTTCTGAGATTTCCTCACCTGCGAAAATTTGCCACACTGTTTGCAGTGGTAGGCCTCTCTCCTTTGTGAATGGACTGGTGTTCTCTGACACATCTGTTTTATAAAAAACTTTTGCTACACTGTTTGCAGTGGTAGGGCGTCTCTCTCCTGTGTGAATGCGCTGGTGTCTTTTAAGATTTCCTGCCTGCGAAAAACTTCTGCCACACTGCTTGCAGTGGTAGGGCTTCTCTCCTGTGTGAATGTGCTGGTGTTTTCTAAGATTTCCTGCTGCCGAAAAACGTTTCCCACACTGTTTGCAGTGGTAGGGCTTCTCTCCTGTGTGAATGCGTCGGTGTAATATGAGATGTCCTGCCTGTGAAAAACTTTTGCCACACTGTTCACAGTCATAGGGCTTCTCTCCTGTGTGAATATGCTGGTGTGTTCTGAAATGTCCTGCCTGCGAAAAACTTTTGCCACACCGTTTGCACTGGTAAGGCTTCTCTCCTGTGTGAACGCGCTGGTGTCTGCTGAGACATCCTACCCGTGAGAAACTTTTGCCACACTGTTCACAGTGGTAGGGCTTCTCTCCTGTGTGAATGTGCTGGTGTTTTGTAAGATTTCCTGCAGACGAAATTTTTTTCCCACACTGTTTGTTATAGAGCTTCTCTCCTGTGTGAATGTACTGGTGTGCTTTGAGATGTCCTGCCTGCGAAAAACCTTTCCCACACTGTTTGCAGTGGTAGGGCCTCTCTCCTGTGTGAATGCGCTGGTGTATTCTGAGATCTCCTGGCTGTAAAAAACTTTTCCCACACTGTTTGCAGTGGTAGGGCTTCTCTCCTGTGTGAATGCGCTGGTGTTTTCTGAGATCTCCTGCCTGCGAAAAACTTTTGCCACACTGTTTGCACTGGTAGGGTTTGTCTCCTGTGTGAATGCACATCATTGTCTCTGGGATGGCTGTGGATTTGGGCACTGCAGATGATGACAGTCGCAATCCTTTTCCTGCCCCCCCACCAAAAAGAAAAACAAAAACACAAAAATCTTAAACCTTTATCACAAACCATTGTATATGTTTGTCCAGCATGCCTATAATAAACATGTTTCCTTTTATAACTGGCCTCATTCATGCTATTAAAGCATAAAGCCCATAATACATTTTTCAAGCCTAGGAGGCTGCATAAGCATGTTCAAAAAGTGTCAAACCCAACATGTAGTTGACGTTATCAAAACCAAATTTAAACCCTTACAGCACGTTCGTCGCACATGTTTTTTTTCCAACATTGTGTTTTACACCATTTCACAACGTACACAAAACGTGTTGAACACTTCATATAAACCATTCTGAGACGTGTAAAAAGCGCAATCGGAAACCTACACTTTAACCAAAACTGAACAATATTCTGAACAATATTCTGAACATATTCTGAACAATATTCTGAACGTGTCAGACACCAAAAACAGCACGGGAAAAAACGTGTTCTACATGTCTGTTTGCTACTTGGGGTCTCCTGGCACTGTTCCACTTTTGTGTGTTGCGAGCTTGTGTGTGTGTGTGTGTGTGTGTGTGTGTGTGTGTGTGTGTGTGTGTGTGTGTGTTCTACTACTGGTTTTGGATGTTTCCCCATCTTCATTGTTCTTGATATCCGTTCCTTGCTTACCTTTTGTTGTAAAGCAGTCGACCAGTCGCACTGATAATCTCCTTAGCTTGACCAGAGACACTGGATCTGGAGGGGATGGCTTTATGTCAGAGCTTAGGATTGGAGCCATATCCGATTCTCTATGAGATTGACTACACTGATATCCATCATCATCATCTTCTTCTTTAATCCCAATGTCTAGAGCCGGCAGGAGACTGTCCTCCCCTTTCTGCAAAACAAACAGGAAATATTAGCATCCATATGTGTTTTCGTCTGTTGTGTGTGTGTGCAGGTGCATGCGTGTCTGTGTGTGTAATAGGGCTGGGCGATAAAACGGCGCAAGTTTAGTCAGAGCCCTCTCTGATTTAGCGCCGCTTTAAATCTTTGTTGCGAAGCAAGCTTTGTTGCATGAGCAAAGGCACTCGTCCTCTGTAGCCTAGCAACGTATGGGGAGTGACACGATAAAAGCCAATCATGTCACAGTATCGTGTTTGGTTGCGCCATCTCTTGTCTCGTCGTGTTTTTTTCCAGAAACAGCATGGTCAAGAAAGGAAGATGAGTGCCACTGCGACGAGCGAGGAAAATGTGGATAAGGGCTCATTCACACCAACTTGAGCGTGTACAGCGTGTATCAGTATACAATATGTTTGTATAGGGACAGAATACGCTCAGATCACGCGTGCGGTGTGAAGAGTCTAATTTGTTAACATGCATTCTAAATGAATACGGACAGAAAACGGCCACGCGCTGAATACGCAGAGTGTTTGGTGTGAATGAGCCCTAAGAATAGAAAGGTCTGCTCACCAGTATGGGAGCTTTTTTGGAGTTTACAAATCTCATCTTAGTCAGACAAATGTTGTCTGCAAATTATGCAGTAAAACTATATACATATATGATAGTTCTTCTCAGGTATCAGGTTTCGCTATGTTTACATTTAACACTTTGCACATGTCTTTATAACACTTCAGCTTTGTTAAGCACTTTATTAGTATATTGATAATTGTTCAGTTTTCATTGTGATCGTAACATTGAACGTGTGTTAACAGTCATTTTGCCTGAATGCTTATTGCCTGTCAGAGGAAGGTTAAGTTAAAAATAAAAATGTTTAAATTTAGATTTTTTCCCTCCTGTTACTTATTTTAAATAGGTCACACAATGTTTCAATAATTATCGATATCGACCGATATGAAACACTTATATCGTGATACAGATTTCAGCCATATCGCCCAGCCCTAGTGTGTACATGTGTGTGTGTGTGTGTGCAGGTGTATGTACAGTTGTGTGTGTGTGTGAGTGTTTATACCACATTGGGCTTGCTTTCTCCATCCTGCAGCCACTCAGTCACTTCCTGATTCATCCTGCGATAGGCAGAGATATAAGCGGTCAAAGTTCAAAAGTTAAAGGTGAAAAGATGTTAAAGTTCTGTGTAACCTTTATTATGACTGCCGCTAGCGAAGGTTGCCGTGAATTTTTCCCCCCTTTTTTTCTTTTTTTTCCGAGCAATTTTCCGTCAACGATTGCCAGGGCACTAAAAGTCTGGGGGACATGAATCTTTGTAGGCAAGTAGCCCTAGTGTCCCCCCTGCTGTCCATCAAAGAGGGGGAGACGCCCTAAAGTTTTTTCTGAATAACTCAATGAACATTTCACCCAAGAACATGAGATTTTTGTGATATGTCGGTGTTACAGAGGTGTATCGACCCAGCCCGTAAACACTCATTTGAAGCATAGCGCCACCTAGTGATATGGGTAAATGCAAACATTGGGATTTTAAATTGCCAATATCTTGGACCAAGGAGGTGGGAACTGCACACAATATATCATGCACGATCAGCACAAAGACCTCTAAAAGCACAGTACATGCCATAAAATTGGGCCCATAGGTGGTGCTGTAGCTGTACAAAATCTCATTTTCCCTATTTCTTTCACAAATCACTCCTACACACTACACAAACACGCACAATGTCATTCATTCAAAACCCACATCCATGCCCACTTCGAGGAAATCATTTCCACACAATTTCTCACCTCACAACACTGCTCTTCCACACATTCATCATACCAACATTTCCCATTTCAATACACTGCGGCAGTCATACCATGTACCACTACGTGTTAAATGTTCATTGACGTGTAACTTCGAAACGGTTAGCATTGTCTGTAGATGGCATATAACAAATTTGGTGAGATTCACATAAACGGCCTATGACGAGTTTGTTCAGATTCGATTTTGCAATGTTAAAATTTCACGGAAATTTGCAGGTAGGGTCGCAAAAAAAAAGGGGGAATTTTTAAAGTTAGAAACTTTTCATGGGAAGTTTCTGGAATTAACAGGAATAAACTGGGAATTATCAAAGTTGAAGGTTAGGGGCATCAATATAGTTGGTAGAAAAAGATGTTGTAGCATAATCTTGGCTAAAATAATCAGATTTATGCGAATAAAGTTGTGTATAGTATGCCGCTCCTCACTCATATGGACATCTATTACATGCACAATAACTTCTAAAATTCTGAAGGGCTACTTTTCTGAGATCACAACAAATACAGACTACTGAGGCCACACATTTCAGCCAGAGGACTACATGCAGTCAAGTAAGTTTTGAGGATATCATGAGCAACATGAGTCATGTGTTTTAACTGTCTCCCTTTTGCAATAATGCCTGCTGATGACAAACTAAAATGTTTATATTTATGTTGGCATATTACTCACAACAGAGTAAATAAAATAAAAGAATGTTGTTTTCGTGTCATTTGACCCTGTTGTCATTGTTTTTTTCTCACTGTAAATACTTTCACAACTTGTTTTGGTTGCTGCTCTTGAGGTAAAATAAATTGAACACTTCAAATGTCTAACAATTCCTCTGCTCTCATCATCTAATCGAATGACCTGCCTGTTAGGGCTACCATTAGCACACTTTTTTCAACTAATGTAGCTTAATAGCCTAAGGGTTTTTTTACAGGCTAGTTGCTGAACCCTTTAAGTCCAATCACACTACCGCCATATTTTTGTCTAATTTCGTTGCACAGGAAACTGTTCAATGTCAGTAAAGATCTTGAATCTTTTGCCTTCACTCACCTCACATCCATTCCACTGGCCTTCTGGTACCTTTCGCCACGGGTACTCAACCAAGACGTTAACTGGATAGACTGTATATTGTTTGACCCATAGACGTCTATGGTTTGACCGGGTTCAGCGATGTTTTACACAGCCAATGAACTACTTCTTCTTTGGGTTTTATGACGGTTGTCAAATTAGCGTAAAAGGTGCATTACCGCCACCTGCTGGACTGGGGTGTAGTTCAGAAGCCTATATTCTATCCCTTCTTCTTCTTCCTTCGTTTTTATTGGCGGTTGGCAAGCAACGTTTGGTGCGCATTACCGCCACCTTCTGAAAAGGAGTGTGGGCCTGGATTACTTGCCTATTCTAGCAAAATAAATAAATAAACAATACCAAATAAATCAAATCACAAATAAATATATCTATTAATAGATATAAATGAATTAATTAAATAAAAAGGGATGTGCTACATTCTCCAAAGCAGGCCTGTTTCCCATAGGAAATAAAACAAGTGACTAAAGCACGGCTCTCCTGACTGCCTTTGCAGTATTTCATGAAGCCGTAGGGGCACTTTATCTCCGTCAAGGCCTCTGAGTAGCTGCTCTCTCTCATGCTGAAATTTCACACAGGATTCAACAACATGCTCACTGGTATCTAAGATGCTACAATCACTACAGTTTCCATCTATGTGTTTCTTCATTAAAAATAAAGTACTGTTCAACCCTGTGTGGCCTAACCTCATTCTAGAAACCCCATCTTCTTCCTGAATGCTTCTGTACGTAGCCCTGCCTTTTCCCACTGTCTG
This sequence comes from Coilia nasus, assembly GCA_027475355.1. Classification (NCBI taxonomy): domain Eukaryota; kingdom Metazoa; phylum Chordata; class Actinopteri; order Clupeiformes; family Engraulidae; genus Coilia; species Coilia nasus. The sequence goes on from CM050207.1 coordinate 31,914,795, forward strand.
CTGGATATTGTACAGGTGTCTACCAGTCTGCCCACTTTCCCATAGTTCCTGCCACTTTTGCCTCAGTTTGCCCTTAAGCTCTGCTTTGCTGTACATAATGTCCATATCTACCCTTGGTCGATCAGTAGCTTCCTTGGCGTACTTGTCTGCCAGCTCATTCTCCCTCACTCCAATGTGAGCTGGTACCCACAGCAGTGTTACACTGGTTCCTGACTTCTGCAGACCGCTGCTCAGTTGAACTATTTCCAGCACAACATCTTGTCTAGACTGTGATTGCATGTTTTTGATACTGTACAGTGCCGACGTTGAGTCAGGGGCAACAAGAATATGTTCTGGCCTTAGCCGGTTACTGTGCACCCAAGAGAGAGCTAATAAAATTGCTGCCAATTCTGCTGTGTATACAGCAGAACATCACAGCAACTTTAATTGCAGGAATGACAAATGCAGCCCCCATTTGTTTATCCTCTCTCTTAGACGCATCTGTGTATAGAGTAGCCCTGTCCCCATACTTGTTCTGAATAAACCATTCCACATAATGCTAATCTATTTCCATTTCTTCTTTTGCCTCCAGGAGGCCAAGGTCAACTGCAGGCATCTCTAAAGTCCATAAAGGGTAATCAGAGTATGACACTGTAGGGCAAACTTTTAAGCTGTTTATCTCAATTTCTCCTGCCTTTTCTCCAGTAATCCACCAAAGCTTCTTATTCTGTCATTTCCTCTCTCCTGACAGTTTACCAGTGTATTTAGGCCTATATGACCATCCTGGTGACCCTTCAGATTCGCCCAATAGACTAGCGATAACTGATCCCTTCGCAGGTGTAGAGGCATCTCCCCCAGCTCCACCTGTAATGCTGCCACAGGTGAGGTTTTCATAGCTCCCATACATATTCGCAATGCTTGGTTCTGTACAGTGTCTAGCTTTTTCAATGTAGACTCAGCAGCTGACCTATACACAATGCACCCATAATCAAGCACTGACCTTATTAGCCCTGTATATATGGACTTCAATGCCAGTCTATCATCCCCCCATTCAATACCTTTCAGACAGCGCATAACATTCAACACTCTTCTACATTTCTCTATAATTTTCTTGATGTGCACTGCCCAGGTTAACTGCTTGTCAAACCACATGCCAAGGTATTTAAATTGGTTCACCCTCTCCAACTCTTTACCCCCAATTCTTATTTTTAAGTCCTGGTGTATTGCTCTCCTTGAGAAGAACATAACTTTTGTCTTTTCAACAGATATTCTAAAGCCCCACTCAAGAGCCCAATTCTGTACATTGTCAACGGATTGCTGCATTTTACTTACAATATGAGCTACATTCCTTCCTCTTTTCCACATAGCCCCATCGTCAGCAAATAGAGCAACATCTACAGACTTGTCAACATCTTTAAAAACATAATTAATCATTATTGTGAACAATAATGGGCTTATTATGCTACCTTGTGGAGTGCCATTCTCCACCTCAAAATAATTGCTGAAAGCACCATTAATTCTGACTTAGATTTTCCTGTTTGATAGGACATTTTTAACCTATTGCCACATCCTGCCTGTTATGCCAAGCTGAGATACTATATTCTATCCGTATACGGATGGGAGTAAATAAAGAAAATAAAGAAATAACCTAAAATAAAAAAAAAAATAAAAAATTGGGAAATAATAAAGGGAAGAAAACACAAAGTTGAAGCACTCTGAACTCTGGGCTACCACAGAACTCACATTTTCAATCAGCATGCTTCTTAATTATTGCTAAGGTGCTGTTTAGTCTTGTGTGCCCAAATCTCATTCTAGACAGCAAATCTTCCTCCCCTTACTCCTGTTTGAAGGTCTACTCCGTCCTATGATGCCCTGAATGTTATGGAAGTGTCTTCCAGTTTGCCCGCTATCCCATAGGGTTTGCCATCGCTCTCTTGCTCTCTGCTTGACAATGCTTTTGACTTCAGATTTGCTGTAGTCCACCTCTAAATCTATGTTGTCATTACCAGCAGCCTCCTTAGCACATCTGTCAGCAAATTCATTGCCAACCACACCGAAGTGGGCAGGCACTCATACAAATGATAACCTAACTCCAGCCTTTACTACTGTAGTATATCAGTGACTTGTGCTATTTTGAACACTATGTCCTGCCTAGAAGTAGACTGCCAAGTTTTAATACTGATCAGTGCTGAGCTTAAGTCTGAGGCAATTACTACCTTTCCAGGCCTATTTACCTCCACCCATTGCAGTGCTAGCCACACAGCTATTAATTCAGCCGTGTAGACTGCTAAATCATCAGTAACTCTCTTACCAACTTCAATTTTAAGTTCTGGAATGACACTATCCTTACTGTCTTGTCTGTTTGTTTGGAAGCATCTGTAAATGTTTTAATTTCTTCATCATATCTTTCATTTAGATGCCACTGCACCCTGTGCTTATCCATTTCCGTATTTTGCTTATCTTCTAATAGTTGAAGGTCAGTAGGCACCCCTTCAATGACCCATGGAGGCACAGCTGGTAATGACACTGTAGGACTTATTTTCACATCAGTGATCCTCATATCTCTTACTCTGTCATAGATCGTCCACCCATAACTTCTTCTTCTGGTATTCAACCGCTCTTGGCATGGCTGTAAAACAGACTGGCTCATGTGGTCAACACTGTGGCCTTTCAGATTCGCCCAGTATACCAATGCTAGCTGCTCCTTTCTGAGGTGAAGGGGCACTTCTCCCATCTCAACTTGTAATGCTGTCACTGGGGTGGTCTTCATAGCACCACAACACAACATTAAAGCTTGATTTTGGGCCACATCTAGCTTATTCAGCAGTGATTTAGCTGCAAACCCATATATAAAACACAGTTTTAGTACACAGTTACAGTACTAGCGGATTTTTAAACTTTATATTATTTTTGTAATTCCTACTGAGTATGTTATAAAAACACGATTCTAACGTGTTTAAAGTAAATGTTAAATATAGCGATGCTAATCGTGGTTAGCCTGCCTCAAGACTTTCTAATGTTAAGCTACACAGTCGCTCATTTGTATTTCGTGTTTTGTTGTGCTTCGGTTTCTCTAAAAAGTAAAGACCAAATAAGAAAAATTGACTTCTTATTGTTGGCTGACTTTGTTTAATTATCTGTCGGGCTAGAAAGCTTTTCTTGTGAGTGCAAAATATTAAGTTCAAGTAGGCAAAGGGTGGGTCCGTAGGGGGGGGCAGCAGGGTGGCCATCCTCTGACCATTGGCCCCCCTTGGCCCGCACGTGGCCACGCCCCTGCCAGCCACCAGCGGGACGTTTAAAACACGGGAAACAGCGGAGCAGAACTACTAGAACACCAACAAGAAGTTCAGAGACAAACTGCAAACTGCCTCTCAAAATATGCTGTTTATTTCGTATAAATCATGTATACCTCACCCAACCTGAGCTCGGAAATGTTTTTAATTTAAACTCTGTTGTTTTGCTTAAATGTACAATAAAAATAAGAAAGACTCCACTTGACTTGAATCCCCCGCCCCCTCCTTGTGTTCGACTTAACGTCAACATTTTAATGCCCACCCCTGCTGTGACCATCAGTTCTCGTTGATGTATGCAGACAGACACAGTGTAAGATAGAGTAAGATAAGAACAGTGATACGATAGAAGACCAAAACACAAACTGCAGTGCACCTGTGCTAAATAAAAATGTAATCTTAATCACATGTGGCCAAAGAACCTGCTCCAGGTATTCAGTCTCACTCTCTCACCCTCTTTACCACCTAATCAGATACACACACACACACAGCGCATAGTGAACACAGCTAGGGAAATCATTGGGACACCATTCCCCTAAGTAAGTATTCAAAGTATAGGTATTTTTCTTTTTATGTGTTTTTGTTGATAATTGGAGCCACAGATAGGTCACTAGAACTCGACATCCTATGTTCTTTATATACGATATTACTTTTGTCATACTCGCTACTGTTAAAGCAGAACTATACAAGGTTTTTATCTGATAAAATTAATATAATTCAGATGCAAATAAACTTGTAATTAGGATAACTGCAGTCAACATAGGCTAGCTCTTTGAAAATTATTATTTGTGGTTTCTATTGTTTGGCTTGTAAATTAACCCACATGTAGTTAGTTGTGTTCAAGGTATGAGTTACAAAATTAGGTACTAGAGGAAGCTCTATACATTAAAATACCTTTGCAAGACCATAATTCCTAGTTCCTCTTTAAAACCGAATAACACACTATGGTTATTCATTGTCTTTTTTTACACATAAAAAAGCACCTGAATATAAAACAGAACAACTCTATTGGTCCATTGTTGTAAAGATCTACAGAGATGTGGTAAACTTCAAAGGAATGTTTTGTTTCATTCCTACTTTACCACAGTAATTATGTTAAGATAACGAAGGGTCATTATCTGCCACTGCCATTACTGCCAATTTCAAATTTCAATGACTTCAAAAATGAAGAAACTTTAATATGACCAAGCCCTGTTTCAGTGAAGTTTATCCCAATTTAATGAATGTATTGATAGCCCTTTTTATACATCCAAAACTTTTGTTAATTAGGAGTTGAGTGCAGCCCCCTGTCATCAATCTAACAAGTACTTCATGCTCACATTTCAAATGTAGTGGAGTAAAAAGTACAATATAGTGAAATGAAAGTCTCACAAGTTGCCAAAAGTTTTAACAGTCATTAAAGTACAGATACTTGAAAACTGTACTTAAGAACAACACTTGAGTAAATTTACTTAGTTACTGTTCCCCTCTGCACATTAATATCCAATGTCCTCAATATCGATTCTTTAAGAAAGTAACAAAATCAAAATAATGTGTTCTAACCTAACCTACATCTTCTCTGGTTATTTAGCCAAAATTTACCATTACCATTCTGTGTCAAAGGTCTTCAAGTTGAGCATGTTGTTAACACAGGCAGAATAAAGAGGTGGCATTTCTTTGTCTTACATCTGACAGCACAGCTTTTGGGTCACTACAGAGACAAAGATACAGCATCAACACAAAAAGAAAAGAAAAATAAAATCTGAAGAATGGCACATAAGCTATCCTTTGTTATTGGGTGAACAGCCTATTGCTGAACAGTTAATCAATTTGTTCACATTGTTATGTTGCAAAATGGGCACATAAATGTTCTTGACACATGTATGAAATATGAAATAAAACAAAAGTTTAATTACAGATGAAGGCAGGGCCCGCCCAAGTCTTTACTGGGCCCTAAGCAGAATATGATTTCCCATCACGCCCCTCCTCAGCATCACCAGAATTTAACAATGGGCTTGTTTGAAACTGTCTGGCTGGCAAGTGGCTGTCTTAAAGGAATGCATTCTGGACTTGAAACAGTGACGTTTTTGGACTGAACAGCACCATACCCACCCATGTGGTACGCTGTCGTTCAGACGAGATTGTCCAAAAAAGAATACAGGATGAGTAGTCCACTGTCCAAACAGTCCGTAATGAAAACATGACAGTCAACTTAGCCTACGTGAAGAGGTCATACCACATGCACTGGTGTGTTCTGAGATTTCTTGCGTGGTTAAAACATTTCCCACACTGTTTTCAGTGGTAGGGCTTGTCTCCTGTGTGAATGCACTGGTGTGTTCTGAGATTCTCTTCCTGCGAAAATATTTGCCACACTGTTTGCAGTGGTAGGCCTCTCTCCTTTGTGAATTCGCTGGTGTTCTCTGACAGATCTGTCTTATAAAAAACGTTTGCTACACCGTTTGCAGTGGTAGGGCCTCTCTCTCCTGTGTGAATGCGCTGGTGTCTTCTCAGAGATCCTACCTGTGAAAAACTTTTGCCACACTGTTTGCAGTGGTAGGGCTTCTCTCCTGTGTGAACGAGCTGGTGTTTTGAAAGATTTCCTGCCGCCGAAAAGCTTTTCCCACACTGTTTGCAGTGGTAGGGCTTCTCTCCTGTGTGAATGCGCTGGTGTTTTCTGAGATTTCCTGCGTCCAAAAATCTTTTGCCACACTGTTTGCAGTGGTAGGGCTTCTCTCCTGTGTGAATCCGCTGGTGTATTCTGAGATTTCCTGCCCATAAAAAATGTTTGCCACACTGTTCACAGTCATAGGGCTTCTCTCCTGTGTGAATACGCTGGTGTGTTCTGAAATGTCCTGCCTGCGAAAAACTTTCCCCACAGTGTTTGCAATGGTAGGGCTTCTCTCCTGTGTGAATGTGCTGGTGTTTTCTAAGATGTCTTGCTGCCGAATAACTTTTCCCACACTGCTTGCAGTGGTAGGGCTTCTCTCCTGTGTGAACGCGCTGGTGTCTTCTAAGAGATCCTACCCGTGAAAAACTTTTGCCACACTGTTTGCAGTCGTAGGGCTTCTCTCCTGTGTGAATGAGCTGGTGTCTTCTAAGAGATCCTACCCGTGAAAAATGTTTGCCACACTGTTCGCAGTGGTAGGGTTTCTCTCCCGTGTGAATGCGCTGGTGTTTTTTGAGATCTCCTGCCTGCGAAAAACTTTTGCCACACTGTTTGCAGTGGTAGGGCTTCTCTCCTGTGTGAATGCGCCGGTGTATTCTGAGATGTTTTGCCTGTGAAAAACTTTTGCCACACTGTTCACAGTCATAGGGCTTCTCTCCTGTGTGAATACGCTGGTGTGTTCTGAAATGTCCTGCCTGCGAAAAACTTTCCCCACACTGTTTGCAATGGTAGGGCTTATCTCCTGTGTGAATGCGCTGGTGTTTTCTAAGATGTCTTGCTGCCGAATAACATTTCCCACACTGTTTGCAGTGGTAGGGCTTGTCTCCTGTGTGAATGCGCTGGTGTTGTATGAGATTTCCTGCCTCCGAAAAACTTTTGCCACACTGTTTGCACTGGTAAGGCTTCGCTCCTGTGTGAATGCGCTGGTGTCTGCTGAGACCTCCTACCCGTGAGAAACTTTTGCCACACTGTTCACAGTGGTAGGGCTTCTCTCCTGTGTGAATGTGCTGGTGTTTTGTAAGATTTCCTGCAGACGAAAAATGTTTCCCACACTGTTTGCAGTCATAGAGCTTCTCTCCTGTGTGAATGTGCTGGTGTGCTTTGAGATGTCCTGCCTGCGAAAAACCTTTCCCACACTGTTTGCAGTGGTAGGGCCTCTCTCCTGTGTGAATGCGCTGGTGTATTCTGAGATCTCCTGGCCGTAAAAAACTTTTCCCACACTGTTTGCAGTGGTAGGGCTTCTCTCCTGTGTGAATGCGCTGGTGTTTTCTGAGATCTCCTGCCTGCGAAAAACTTTTGCCACACTGTTTGCACTGGTAGGGTTTGTCTCCTGTGTGAATGCACATTATTGTCTCTGGGATGGCTGTGGATTTGGGCACTGCAGATGATGACAGTCGCGATCCTTTTCCTGCCCCCCCACCAAAAAGAAAAACAAAAACACAAAAATCTTAAACCTTTATCACAAACCATTGTACATGTTTGTCCAGCACGCCTATAATAAACATGTTTCCTTTTATAACTGGCCTCATTCATGCTATTAAAGCATAAAGCCCATAATACATTTTTCAAGCCTAGGAGGCTGCATAAGCATGTTCATAAAGTGTCAAAAGCACAGCACGTTCGTCGCACGTTTTTTTTTCCAACATTGTGTTTTACACCATTTCACAACGTACACAAAACGCGTTGAACACTTCATATAAACCATTCTAAGACGTGTAAAAAGCGCAAACGGAAACCTTCACTTTAACCAAAACTGAACAATATTCTGAACAAATTCTGAACGGTCGGACACCAAAAACAGCACGGGAAAAAAACGTGTTCTACATGTCTGTTTGCTACTTGGGGACTCCTGGCACTGTTCCACTTTTGCGTGTTGCGAACTTGTGTGTGTGTGTGTGTATGTGTGTGTGTGTGTGTGTGTGATCTACTACTGGTTTTGGGCGTTTCTCCATCTTCGTTGTTCTTGATATCTGTTCCTTGCTTACCTTTTGTTGTACAGCAGTCGACCAGTCGCACTGGTAAACTCCTTAGCTTGACCAGAGACACTGGATCTGGAGGGGACGGCTTTGTGTCGGAGCTTAGGACTGGAGCCATATCTGATTCTCTATGAGATTGACTACACTGATATCCATCATCATCTTCTTCTTTTTTAATCCCAGTGACTAGAGCCGGCAGGAGACTGTCCTCCCCTTTCTGCAAAACAAACAGGAAATATTAGCATTCATATGTGTTTTCGTCTGCTGTGTGTGTGTGCAGGTGCATGCGTGTCTGTGTGTGTGTGTGCAGGTGTATGTACACTTGTGTGTGTTTGAGAGTGTGTGTTTATACCACATTGGGCTTGCTTTCTCCTTCCTGCAGCCACTCAGTCACTTCCTGTTTTATCCTGCAGAAGTCAGAGATATAAGCGGTCAAAGTTCAAAAGTTAAAGGTGAAAAGATGTCAAAGTTCTGTGTAACCTTTATTGTGCATGTCATGGTTAAGCCCTGCATGGTTAAACAGTTATCAGCTGGCTACCATTACAGAGCCCCACAAGGCACATAATCAGTCCCAAAGTAAATATTAAAGACATTATATCAGGAGATAAAACAGTGACAAGATGACTGTGTCAGGGGGAGGTGATGCATACCTATGCCCATGTCTATGTCTGTGTGTGTGTATCTTTAAATATCAGTTTAGCTGTTAGCATAAGGCTAGTTTAAAATTGCTAGTTTAAATATGTGTTTAAGCTATAAATACTTCATCAAGAAACTGCTAACTCTTTTGCTATTTACTGACAATGTGTGCAAAATTAGGGTGACCGTTTTTTTTTATTTGATTTTGATACTCAGGGCACCCAGCCTTAGCCTGGTAAAACCAACCCTCGTACTTCATTTCATTTTGTACAGAGGGTCTGGACCAGAATCTCTTGAGAGTCATGTAGTCGGCCCCAGCGAGACCGATCCAATCAGCGAACAGAGGGTGTGTTCGTTAGCCTTGACGTTGACCTTGTGTGCTACATTTGAATTGTAGTGCATAGGCAGACTAATTGCATACGTGACGACCAGGCGTTAGCGATTGGGTAAAGTCAGAAGCACTTCTTTTAAACTTCAGCATAGTTGACACCTAGCCTGGTAAACCCGCCCCTCGTACTTCATTTCATTTCGTGCATTGGGTCTGGAACAGAGACCGTCAGAAACGATTTGCTGGAGGTGGACTCTGCTGAAGTTTTTAAAAAGTGCATCTGCCTTTACCCAATCGCTAACGCCTGGTCGTCATGTATGCAATTAGCCTACCTACGCACTACAATTCAAATGTAGCACACAAGGTCAATGTCACAGCTAACGAACACACCCTCTGTTCGCTGATTGGAGCGATCGTGCTGGAAGTCCCCAAATGCTCCCCAAGAGCGTCCGGTCCAGACCCTCTGCACGAAATGAAGTGAAGTACGAGGGGCGGGTTTACCAGGCTGGTCGACACCTCCAGGAAGAAATTGTTTCTGACGGTGTCTGGTCCAGACCCTCTGTACAAAATTAAATGAAGTACGAGGAGCTGGTTTACCAGGCTAACTCAGCCTGCCAAGAGATACTCAAATGATGCTCAAAGTTTTATCATAGATGCCTTAATTTCAATACATTTATTGTACGCCTCCTCTGTATGGATAGAAAACTGTCATATTACGAAATACTACCTATACCCAGCAGGGACGGCCTTAGCCTGTTTAGTGCCCTGGGCATTTGGTAACCCCCTCCCCCCAAATTGCATTCAAACCAAACCCAATATAAACCTCTGATACATCATGCGTGTATCATTAAAAAAAACAATAATAAAAACAAGTATCCAATTTATCAAAAATTCAGAATTATACGTAGTACAAACACAATGTTATTTAATAGGCACAACATCAGTGAAGCAATGCATTAACTCTAATTACAGTAAGATAAATACTTTGATTTAAGAATGTTGTTTGCGAGTCATTTGACCCTGCAGTCATTTTTTTTTTTTCTCCCTGTAAATACTTGCAGAACTCGTTTTGGTTGCTGCTATTGGGGTAAAATAAATTGAACCCACCAACCTTTTCAACAATTCCTCTGCTCTCATCATCTCATCAAAAGACCTGCCTGTCAGGCTCCTATTAGGTGAATCCACGATCGCGCAAAGCGATGCAGCGCACCGTAATGCATGCCGGTTAGAAATGTGACGTGATTGTGTAAGTGGGAGTGTTTTCTGCTCTGCATTCCATGTCACATGGCCTGAAGACATCGCGGGAGCGATGACGTCGGCACTTTACCCTAATTGGCTTTTGTCTACGCTGACGTGTATGGCGTTTGTTTTGATGAACTTCCATGTCCGTAGGCACATGTCCGTCTTTGCCGCTCAAATGTCAAATAAGTAGCATCCGTATGGTCGCACCTCGGCGCACGTGAACATGAATAAACCTATAAATTGCTTAATGTAATGCAACAAGCTCTCTCCTTCAACGTGTATTCAGCAGTGACGATAGTGAAGTGAATAGGTTATATGTATTATCTGCTTCTTTCAAGAATTTCAAGGTGGATATGGTGATGCAGCGGTAGCACTCTTGTTTTCCATGTGGAAGACCTGGGTTCAATGCCCGGTCAGGCTGTTTTTCACATGCCACTGGTCATAGTCTGATATTATTACTACTGACACAGTGTTCCTAAATACAGATGAAAATGAAGTGTAATTGACGATAAGTTGTTTGCAAAAATGCAACACCACATTGTGTTCCACCATACGTTGCATGAACTAGCAGCTGTCGTGTAAGTCAGTTGTATTATGTTTGATAAGATATATTAAATATGTACTAAATATTGTGGAACTGACTCAATTATTTTGCACACACGGACCACTGAAATTTCATTGTTCTGCAAGTCGCGAAGTTGCAGTTCTAGTTGGGATTCCTGTAGTAATAATTACAGTCCACAAGATGGCGACCTAGACCTAGACGGCCAAGTCTCGTCCGGTCTCGTCATGTCAACAGGGCAGCAGAAAGTCCAACATGTTTGCAGGGTTTGTATCCCCGCCCCTCCAGCACCACGCAAATCTCGTTGCGCAGCAAGTCAGCAGCGGGACAAGATGAGCCTTGTTCATCTTGGCCGACGCTGACTTTCTTCTGCGACGTGATTTGCGTGGTGCTGGAGGGGCGGGGATACAAACCCTGCAAACATGTGGGACATTCCACTGCCCGTAGACGTGACGAAACCGGACGAGACTTGGCTGGATCGATTCTAGGTCGCCATCTTGTGGACTGTAATTTTCACTACAGGAATTCCAATTAAAACTGCAACTCCACGACCTGCAGAACAATTAAATTTGAGTGGCTTGTGTGTGCAAATTAATTAATTGTTGCATAGTCTGTTCCACAATATTTAGTACATATTTAATATATCTTGTCAAACATGATAAAAATGACTTACACGACAGCTGCTTGTGCATGCAACTTATGATGGAACACAATACACAATAAAAACAATAAAACAAACGACCTATCATCACTTACACTTCGTTTTAACTTGTATTTAGGAACACTGTGTCAGTAGTAATAATATCAGACTATCGCCAGTGGCATATGAAAAACAGCCTAACTGGGCATTGAACCCGGGTCTTCCACATGGAAAACAAGAGAGTTACCACTGCACCACCATTCTCACCTTCAGGAAACTGAAGGAGGCAGATTATACCTATTATTCACTTCGTATTCACTTTGTTATTATCACTGCTGAATGCAAGTTGAATGAGAGAACTGAACAATTTATTTACAGCACGCTTTAGGGTTGTTGCATTACATTAAGCAATGTATAGGTTTATTCATGTTCACGTGCGACCATACAGATGCGACTTATGTGACATTTGAGCGGCAAACACGGACATGCGCTGGAATGAACATGGAAGTTCATCAAAACAAACGCCATATACGTCAGCATAGACGAAAGCCAATCAGGGCAAAGTGCCGACGTCATGGAGGCGGTTCCACGACTGAGCAGCGAGCGGAGAGCAAATGCGCTGCTGCGCAGCAAAAATCTTGCTCCCGCGGTGTCTTCAGGCCATGTGACATGGAATGCAGAGCAGAGAACACTCCCACCTACACCCATAGACATACTATACATAGACGGAGCATTGGTTGCTGGGACACGAGAAATACGGCCGCCATCTTGGAGCGGGGATCAGACTGTCTAAGCAATACAGCGAAGCCTATTTGTGATCATGAATAAGTCATTCAAGTAACAATATTCAAATATTAATGTTGTTGGGTAAGATAGAATTTGTTTTTACTCTCTATGCATTGAAAGAGATTGGTGGTTTCAGCTGATATAAAAGCGCTCAGGTGTTTATATATAGATATCTAATGTACTGTTATGCCCAATTGGCTCAGAGCGGAGATAACGTAAGGGAGACCACACCGAATGTAATGTTAACAATGAACATTTATTAAAACTAGATGTACCGCATAGCGGTACATGGTATGACCGCCGCAGTATATTGAAATGTGGGAACTGTTGGTGTGATGAGTGTGTGGTAGAGCAGTGTTGTGAGGTGAGAATTCCTGTGGAAATGATTTCCTGGAAGTGGGCATGGATGTGGGTTTTGAATGTGTAGTGTGTAGGACTGATTTGTGAAGGCAAGGAATCGGCAAAATGAGATTTTGTACAATTACAGCGCCCCCTATGGACCAAATTTTATGGCATGTTCTGTGGTGTTAGAGGTCTTTGTGGTGATCGTGCATGATGTATTTTGTGCAGTTCCCACCTTCTCGGTCCAAGATATTGGCAACTCAAAATCCCAATTTTTGCATTTACCCTTATTACTAGGTGGCGCTATGCTTCAAGTGAGAGTTTATGGGCTGGGTCAATATGCCTCTGTAACACCTACATACTAACACAAAATCGTTGTCTTGGGCAAAATTGTTGACGAGTTATTTAACAAAAACTGTTTTTCAACACCTAGCTTCGGCGATAAACATCGCCCCGTATGACGAAATGTCACAAAATTTAGTACACATGAAAAGAAAGATGTTTAGATATGGCATGTCAACTTTGACCAAATTTGAGCAATTAAAAGCCAAGATACGGCCATTTGAAGAATTTTAAGCTACGTGTTAAATGTTCATTGACGTGTAACTTCGGAACGGTTTATCTCAAGATAAATCCTTTGATAACTTTTTGTCAGCATTGTCTGTAGATGACATATACCAAATTTGGTGAGATTCACATGAACGGCCTATGACGAGTTCGTTCAGATTCGTTTTCGCAATATTAAAATTTAACGGAAATTGTTTTCGTTGGAAGTGGGCGTCGACCAGTGTTTTCAATGCGTGAGGGTCAATAGATTTCACGATAAAAAAAAATTGTTGTAAACATAAACATTCTCTAGATAATAGGCAAAATTACATTTTCTACAATTACAGCGCCCCCTATGGACTACATTTTATGGCATGTTCTGTGGTGTTAGAGGTCTTTGTTGTGATCATGCATGACGTATTTTGTGCAGTTCCCACCTTCTCGGTCCAAGATATTGGCAACTCAAAATCCCAATTTTTACATTTACCCATATCACTAGGTGGCGCTATGCTTCAAGTGAGAGTTTATGGGCTGGGTCAATACATCTCTGTAACACCGACATACTAACACAAAATCGTTGTCTTGGGCAAAATTGTTGACGAGTTTTTTAACAAAAACTGTTTTTTGACACCTAGCTTCGCCGATAAACATCGCCCCCTATGACGAAATGTCACAAAATTTAGTACACATGAAAAGAAAGCTGCTTAGAGATGGCATGTCAACTTTGACCAGATTTGAGCAATTAAAAGCCAAGATACGGCCATTTGAAGAATTTTAAGCTACGTGTTAAATGTTCATTGACGTGTAACTTCGGAACGGTTTATCTCAAGATAAATCCTTTGATAACTTTTTGTCAGCATTGTCTGTAGATGACATATACCAAATTTGGTGAGATTCACCTGAACGGCCTATGACGAGTTCGTTCAGATTCGTTTTCGCAATATTAAAATTTCACGGAAATTGTTCTCGTTGGAAGTGGGCGTCGACCAGTGTTTTCAATGCGTGAGGGTTAATAGATTTCACGATAAAAAAAAAATTGTTGTAAACCTAAGCATTCTCTAGATAATAAGCAAAATGACATTTTGTACAATTACAGCACCCCCTATTGACCAAATTGTATGGCACATGCTGTGGTTATAGAGGTCTTCGTGCTGATCGTGCATGACGTATTTTGCGTTCCCACCTTGCGTTTTGAGTTCCCACCTTCTCGGTCCAAGATATTGGCAACTCAATATCCCAATTTTTGCATTTACCCATATCACTAGATGGCGCTATGCTTCAAGTGAGCGTTTATTGCCTGGGTCGATACGTCTCTGTAACACCAACATATCATAAAAATTGTATGTTGTTGGGTGAAACGTTCACTGAGCTATTCAGCAAAAACTTTTGCCGGTCTCCCCCTCTTTGACGTACGCTGGCACAGCGGGGGGGTGGCCCCGGGGGACCAAAAGCTTCTATTCGCTCGAAATGTTCTAGGGCTACATGCCTACAAAGATTCATGTCCCCCCGAGTTTCAGTGTCCCGGGAATCGTTGACGGACATTCACTGAAAAAAAAGAAAAAAAAAAAAGGGGAAAAAGTCGCGGCAACTCTATAATGACCGCTTTCGCTAGCTTCGCTAGCGGCGGTCATAACAAGTTTCAAACGAGAACTAGGATGACATGCTACATACTGAACAACAGCACAATAGCAGTTTTGCTTGTTGTGCTAACTTCAATATGAAGCTATAGCAGGTGGATGGAATGCAGAAAGACAACACGAACGACGTCAAACGTTTGAACAAGGACTATTGCAACAATATCTACAAAACACTTCAGCCAGTGTTAGTTAGCAAACTAAAACGCAACGTAAAGTAGTTTAGCAACTCAATTGTAACCTTATGGAAAAGCAGCGTTAGTCAACAAATGCGGCCCTCAACCTGTCAGAGAAGTTATGCATCCTATACCTGCAGTGTTTCCAAGCGCACAAATTCTATCTGCCACTTTCTCTTTCCCTCTTGTCGTCTTTTAATACCGTGAATGTGGCCCAGAACATTTTTTTTCATGGTTTTTTTTCCTCCATTGTGACTATGCGAGAGTGAAGAGCAGACTGTACATAAAACGAGTCATTTGGCAGCCAGCGCGCCCAAGCCCACCGTCTCAACTTTTCAAAACAGAACGTTGAACCGCTAACCAAAACTGTAGCCTACAAGAAGCCGTGAATCGCTGTCTAAATTAATTTTAATACACACAGACTAATGACATAGCCATGTTTAACCAATAAACACAAAAGTAATATAAACAAACAGACATTTATATGTCATTTGTCAGTCTCTCTATGCGGCGTACGTTGCCCTTCTTTTGCACCACGGCCCTCTCTATAAGCTCTATAAACACTAACAGCGCCTATGAACATGAAAACAGATTTGAATTTTATTTTGTTCTTAGTTTCACCTGGCGAAATAACATGCTAAAAATAATTTGGCGATCAGAATCACTGATTCAGGCTACATTAAACAGGTGTATGTTGATTTTAGCAATAGGCTGTGTTGTCGTTTAGGTGGGTCGGATGCAGTGACAGATTTATTTAATAAGCATGACGAAAAGTATTGGGCTGAACTAGCAATATATACAAAAAACAGCCTGTAGTTCAATGTCAGAAGGTAGAAACAGTTGCACCAAGCCTACACTGCAGGCGATTTATCCCACAACAACCTGATTGTTAAGTTTGACGCTGTAGTGAGTCATGTCTTTAAATTAACCCACCAAGCTATACGGAGCAGAAAATGAAAAAAATGGAAGGGGCTGCAAATAAACTTGAGACAACTGCTCAATTATTTGCAGTTGTCACATGTCATATGTTTATTTTATCAATGTGTGTTGTTACTGGGGATTTGGAAGCAGCGACAGTTGCTCTTTAATTAATTAAGAATAATGAAAGCCTTCAAGAAGCCTTTGTTATAGCCTACTATAACCTACTAGCGATACAGCCAGTTTAAAATTAGTGGTGTTTAGCGAGGTACTGTTAATAAAATGCGCTAACAGTTCATTTGTCCTGTCAAACGGATAAGCTGAATGGAGCGTATCCCCGCTCCAAGATGGCGGCTCCGCGTCTCGTCAGCGCCTATTGGCAGTAACGCCCCGTGCTCCGTCTATGTATAGTATGCCTACACCATCATGGACAAATTTCTAACCGGCGTGCATTACGATCACGCAAAGCGCATGTGCGCTGCGTCGATTTGCGCAGAAGAAAGTCAGCGTCGGCCAAGATGAACAAGGCTATGAACGCGTTGATTATCACACTTTCCCAACTAATAGCTTAATAGCCTACGGATTTTTTTACAAGCTACTTGCTAAACCCTTTAATTCCTATCACACTACCGCCATATTTTTATATAATTTGGTTGCACAGGAAACTGTTCAATGCCAATAAAGATCTTGAATCTTTTGCCTTCACTCACCTCACATCCATTCCGCTGCCTTCTGGTACCTTTCGTAGGCCTATTCAACTTCAAGACGTTAACAGCTTTTCTTTTTGTTTGAACGGATTCAGCGTTGTTTTACACAACAACTACTACTTCTTCTTCTTCTTCTTTCAATTGTTTTGGCGGTTGGCAACCAACTGGAAGGTGCATTACCGCCACCTACTGAGCTGGAGTGTGGAACAGGTAGATGTTGGTAGTAGCCTACTTTTGTAGGGGAAGTAAAAGAACAGGGAGAGGGAAAAAAAGGAAATGTTTAACTTCTGTGGGCTAGCCCAGTTTTTTACGGACCTAAGAATAAAGTGATATATTGCTAGAAGATTTCTTTAACAATCCTGGCGATGTGTGATTACTCAGCTGGTTACTTTGCGACTCATACTGTTTGCAGTAGCAGTACATATCCCACTGTTTCTAGCTGGTCATAATCACAACCTCCTGTTTGGTGCTTGCCTATTAGGCTATCTTTAGTGAACGATTCATACCAGTATGGCCTATTCTTAATTGTGTAATTATGGTTTCATCTCTTCTATTCCTGCCCTCTATTCTTCCTCTGCCAACCTCTTTTTGATTTTGTAATAGGTGTCTTCCTTTTTCATTACCATCCCATCCTGCCAGACAGATCTACAACAGCTTTTAATGTACATCTTCACCTCAGCCTTACTTACTGGGATCTGTAGGTCAATTTCTTTGCGCTGTAAGGTTTGATTAGCTAATGTGCCCACCTCTCTCATTCCCTTCCACACCTACTGTACATTAGCCTGGGTGTACCCATAGCCTACTGCCTGTGACGCTGAATTTGCATTTCGCAAGCAAGTCATTGACAAGTCGCAATAGCCAGGCTAACTACATGAGCAAGCACCTACAAAAAATGAATAGCCACTCCCATGCATTAAATCTACGGTGATGTATATATTTCATTAATAAGGTCATCTCTAAATGATTTGCTGGACCGGATGCTTTGAATAGCTATCTGAGACTGCAACGGGGTTAAAAACTAAAAACTAAAAACTATTTTCCTTAAGCCATTGTAGTGCCAACAAGATTGCAACGAGCTCTGTAGTATACACTGACAGGTTGTTACTTACTCTTTTCTTAATGCTTAGATCCTTTGATGGTACGCATACTCCCACACCAGCAAAACCTCTGCTTGGACGTTTTGCAACATGAGTGAATATGAGTGTATGGCATGGGAAATGTTCTGTACAACATCCTTAACTGATACCTCTTTTGGCTTCTTTTTAATTTCTATTTGGATACCCAAGTCTATAGTGGTAAGGGAAAAAGCCAAGGCTGAATACACTCTCAGAACAGAAGGTAAAGAATTTTACTTTTAGGGCTACAAAGGCCTGTCAAACTGACAGTACCCTCAAAGGCAAGGCATAATTATACCTTTTAACCACTGTTTTACAACTAGTTTGTACCTCTCCAGAGCTAAATAGGTACTCTCCGTTTTGGATTTTGAGTTTCCTGAGTTTGCAAGGGGAGGGGTTATGATTAATAGGTCTATCCATTACTGGAGGTTGTTGCTCTCGTGTGTGTCGTAGGCTACCCATTCTTGATACTCATTATGTCACCACAGGCCAACTGCAGCCATGGCCTCTAAGAAATTCCATAGATTGGGTTGAATTCTCAATCCTGCTTCCCATTACATTACATTACTTTACATTACACTTAGCAGACGCTTTTCTCCAAAGCGACTTACAAAAGGAGGACATAATAGCTAATAGATGTGTAGAGAACATCGAAGGTACCTATGTAAAGAGATGGTTAGTAGAAATTAGTTTAGTTAGGAAGGAAAGCAGTCTCAGAAGAGAAGGGTATTCACAAGCTTTTTGAAGGTCGAGAGGGATATTGCTGCTCTTGTAGTGACTGGTAGGTTGTTACACCACTGAGGGACAACAACCGAGAAAAGTTTGGAGTGACCTTAGGAGAGGGTACGGCCAGGCGGTTCATAGTAGAGGATCGCAGCGCTCTGGACGACAAGCCTCCCTTGTCATCAATCCAGAACATGATCTATAATGGTGGCTATATTTTAGTTTGAAATCACCACTCTTTCTCCACCTGCTCCTTCTCTTCATTGCCATTCCCCTTGCATTTGGACTCTCTGTCCTCTTTGTCTCTGACTGGCTTTCACTTTCAACCTGCAACCTTGGAAAATGTGGTTGCTCTCCCAGTTGGCTGATATTGGTGTCAGCACATTTGAAATTAAGTACAGTCAACTCTGAGTCCTTGTGCTTAACTTATGGCATTGTTCTTTATTTGTGATTATAAAGTTAAGAAGAATGTTTACCATTTTGCATTGTGTCACACCATGCATGTCTTTTGAGAATGAGAATGTGTTTATAGAGTTTTGTAAAGATAAGTCAACGAGTTTTGCAAATTGTATTCCACTTTGTGAAAATTGTGTGAATATCGTGATAGGTACTGACAAAAGAGTAAACAGTTCTGTGAAAGAATTCAAGCAACTGAGAAACCTGTTCAGCCAATAGATTTTAGTGCCTTAACAATTGAGAAAAAACATCCTCTTGTACTTCATTTCATTTTGTACAAAGTGTCTAGCAGTGCTTTCATTGAGTGTTCGTGAGCGATGATGTTAACTACATTGGAATTGTTGTGCGTAGGCAGGCTCATTGCATATGCCATGACCAGATGTTAGTGATTGGGTAAAGGCAGAGCCACTTGTTTTAAACTTCAGCAGAGCCCACACCTCCAGCAAGAAATCCCTTCTCAGTACAGCACTGCCAGACTCTCTGTACAAAATGAAATATAGTGCTAGAGGCTGGTTTATTATAGCCTGGTAAACCTGCCCCTCGTACTTCATTTTATTTCATGCAGAGGGTCTGGACCGGAATCTCTTGAGGTACATTTGCGATGTTCCAGAAACATCGATCCAATCAGCGAACAGAGGGTGTGTTCGTTAAGTGTGACGTTGACCTTGTGTGCTACATTTGAATTGTAGTGCGTAGGTAGGCTAATTGCATGCGTGACGACCAGGCGTTAGCGATTGGGTAAAGGCATGAGGCACTTTTTTAAAACTTCAGCAGAGTCCACACCTCCAGCAAATCGTTTCTGATGGTCTCTGTTCCAAACCCTCTGTACAAAATGAAATGAAGTACGAGGGGCTGGTTTGCCAGGCTAGGTTTACTAGTCTACAGCAAGCATGCCCATGCAGGCTTTCCAGGGCAAGTCCACACTAAACCTTACCCGGCCCAGTGCATGCTAGCCCAAGCCAGGCCTATTCTGTTGGGTTCACTGCAGGCTCTCTGTGGGCAGCCCATACTAACTACATTACCCTCTAGTTAACAGGAATCAGATTTGCAGCCTAAAGGTCACAGGCTCAATTTCTGACACCGACAGGTGGGTGGGAGGAGTGACTGAGCCCCTGGTGGCATGGCCCTGTCCTTACACGCTGCTCCCCGGGCGCCTGTGTCATGGCTGCCGTTGTGCAGATGCTGTTCATCTATTCATCTATTCATGCAGCTCCGCTCTTAACACCACCGCCCCCATCAAGCTGGCCATTAAGCTGAACGATCTTGGTCTCAACTCTCAACTTTGCAGATAGACAGACTTCCTGAACAACAGACCTCAGTCTGCGTGCCTGGGCAAACTCTGCTCTGAATCCATCACCCGGAACATGGGCGCTCACAAGTTGCACTATTGCAGAACTGATTGATGTAATTGATTGCAGATCCTCACACCGTCCACAAGAGGCAGATTAAAAGTAAGTAGTGTGAACGTTTATCTATCTATATTTAGATGTAATTTAAACTCAGATTTTAACCCATTAACAACCAAATTGCAATAGTTCTTTTTCCTTTTGACTGAAATCAGTCGGTCGTATCTTTCTGCGATAGTGCAACTTGTGACATTCTTCAGTGAGGAAAATCCCCATGGAACAGTCAGCAGGAGATGATGAAGCAGCAAGGGTTCTTACAACAACAAAAAGATCTGACCACATTACTCATACATTAAGGTTCTTGCACTGGCTGTAAAGCTCTGGAACCAACTTCCAGAAGACTGTTGGCAGTTTCAAATTTTGACTTGAGACCAAAGTGTTTTCAGATGCTACTTCTACTAATTTTATACTTATTTTATGTGTTTTTATGCTTTTATATGTTTTATTTACCACATACATATTTTTTTGCTTTTATTTTGTCAACATTATATTCTATTTCCAAGTACTATCTTAGAATGGAAGCTACTCGATAGAGATGAATTTGACAAATTAGAAACAACAAGCCCTACCTTTCCTTACATTACACTTAGCTGACTTACAGTTATTTAAGTACAGACTTTCAGTCTGTGGAGCAATGTGGGCTTAGATGTCCAGTCCTGACATCGGCTCTGCACCATGTTCCCTTCCTATAGTATTCCTGCAGTACAATGTTATATTTCTATAGTGACAAAATACTGTAAGATTTTATAGTATCTGTAGTATTCCTATAAGATTTCTGTACAAAAATGTCCCAAAATAGGCCTACTATAAGATCCTTTATACAAAAGACAAATTTCCTATTAAATAGGCCTACACTAGTCGATTGAAACACTTTGATCAAAAGTTTCAATTTTGCTAGTTTTGTCCAATGACATTTTCTCAGTTAGGCTCGAGCAAAGGGCTTGTTAATTCACAGCAAGAGAGCCATAGATAGATATGCTCCCAACCATAGACATGTCTATGCTCCCTACAGGAAAGGATTTTTAGGGCGGATCCAAGCTCTTGGTTCAGACCATTGTAATCACAGGGTGGATTTGTAGGCTATGGCGCCGCCTCAAAGATGAACTAATACCTAATTGTACTAATTACAACCGATGGTATTAACTAATTTCAATAATATTTGTACACGTTTCTATCTGAAACTGACACCTACGTAAGTATCTCGGTTGGCCATCATGCTACTACGCATATGAAACGCAGCCTTAGCCTGCCTTTTACTGAGGATCACAGAAATTGGTAGAGTCCTGCGCTAGGACTGACGAGACTAGGCGTGGGCGATGTCCTCCTTCTGTCTGAGACCAACGGCCGGGAGATTCAAAAATACTATTGAGTCTGGTGAATGTAAACAAGTGTGAATCATCGAAACAGACTCTGGTACATTATCACTATAAAATCAGCTCCTGTTGTGATGGCAGACTGGCGGAGTGTCGACGAGCAACAGGTAACGTTAGTTTGCATCAAGCAGCTTGCTGCTGCATGATGGCATGTTTTTCAATGAAACCTTTACTACGCATTAGGAACGCCTTGCAGCCGACGGTCATCGCGTCATTTTCATCAAAATGAAAACGTCTGATAAGTGAATTTCTGGGACTCATTGTAAACGTAGCCGTTGACTGATGTATGGGCGCTTTGCAGTAATTAACACAGGAAACGTCTACACCGAACTTTACTTAGGCTAGATTACAGAACGTCTCTGACCTTTCATTCTGTGTTTGCTGTTATGAATGGTGTAAGATGTCTTGCTTGAGCTGGCCTGCTTCCTTATTCGAACTCTCACCGTCACATACTGCACTGATTGGGCTGCATACTGGCCCAGTGCATCTGCACTACAGAGTCATTGAAATTGTAATTCCAGCAGCAAAGTATCAAATCATGTTACATATAGAAGTATTTTAGAAGTATTGCAAAAGAGATCTTCCAAATAGTCAAGTATTATTGTGTCTGTCTGTCTTTTAGTGTTGAGAGCCTGATTGGTGCTCTGAAGGTTGGCAAAGATGTCACGGACACAAAAATAACATGATTACTAGAGGTGTGAACCTTCACTCATCTCACGATTCGATTCGATTACGATTATTAAGTTAGCGATGCGATTCGATGTCTCGATGCATCACGATTCTTCACATCACATTTCTATATTACTTCACATGGCTTTAATTTCATCAACAACCACAAGCAGTCAGATATTACCTTCCTCTTTTATTTAATAAAATTTATGAATTGTCAGAACATCCTACCTGCATATTAATGTAGAAGCATATTCTGCCGGGGTAATTTGAGTTGTCAGAACGTCCTACCTACATATATCAATGTAGTAGTATATTCTGATGGGGTCATTTAAAATGTCAAAACGTCCTATCTGCTGTATAATTCTGGAAGCATATTCTGCCGAGGTCCTACTTGCACTTACCAGTGTGGAAGCATATTCTAATTTGTTATAATTGTCAAAATGTCATGCATACATCTATGTTTTATTTCCGACGACATCATTCTCTGTGTTTAAACGCACTTGCAGAAAATACAAGGACAAAAAATGAAACTGGAAGCGCACAGTAGGATTTTCTGACAAGGTAGCACAGTTCGGAAGACATGTCTGTCATTTCTTCCTACGGTAGGACATTTCGTGTAAGTAGGAGAACTGATGCTCTCAGGGTGTCGGTACCCGATCCGTGCTGCCTACACTGTCTCTTCTGCACATGCCCAAGATGACATTGCCTGCCTGGTCTGCAACACTAAAACAGCGAAACACCTGGCAGTTGATTTTCCGAGTCTATAGGCTACATTTTATTTACAGTTTATTTAAAAATTGTTGCTGGTTGTCACTGCCAATGTAACGCTGCGAACCAGTGTCAGCCAACTTAAAGAAGGCCTACTTACCATTTCGGTGTTTTAAAAAGCATGTGGTTATTATTTACAGATGTTGTGTTTATGTTGTCAATGGATGCATATAATAAACTATGAATTAGAAAACTAATGTTGAAAACTGCATGATTCCAGATTCTCTATAAGTCCCGCACATGTGCGGAACAGATAGAGTAGGCAGCAGGGATTGGGTACCGACAGGTGGTTAATGATCAGAGTTGAACAACAGGGACCTCTAGTGGTGGGAGCTGGAAATGACCAAGCAGGCAGATTTGTCAGCCCCTTCAACTGTTCAGTCAGGCTTACTTGGCTGTGTTTAACCAAAAAGGAAATGAACCCAGAAAACAGCATAGTAGCTCCAAAAAATTATTTATATATTTAAATTATATATTTAAAAAACTGACTCAATATTTAAAAAACATCAATCAAACAATACTTTTGCTCATATTTACCCAGCTGTGAGGGCAACAGATGTGCACTGAGCATTGACAGAAAGCTTTCGGCGCACTCAGTGATTTTGTAAAGAATTATGACAACTAATGCTTCAGTTTCTTCTGTAATGTGACTGATGTGGTTGATTCAGCACTGAAGATAAGTGGGATTTTATGTGGGTAAAGGCCCATTCACACCTACAACGGTAACTACAAAGATAATTGTGATTATAACTTTGTAAAAATCGTTTTAACTTTAGCGAATGTTGCCGTTCACAAATCAACTATAACGACAACGACAGGCTGAACAATATCGTTGGGATCACTTTCAAAGCAATTTTATGAACTGTCAAAGCACTGTCAGCCAATCAGTATTCGTAAGAATTCACAGGACGTCATGTTCTATGATTTGTTTAAATCCTGACTAGAATGTTGTCGTTGAAATGACGTTTTTCAGTGTGGACGCCCATATCGTTGTAGTTATAGTTGTCGTTATTGTTATAGTTCTTGGTGTGAGCGGACCTTAAGACAGTAATTACTTTAATGTCGAGATGTAACATGACGTGTGTGTGTAAGGAATGCTGCCTATAGACTCCTACAGCTCTTTAGAACTTCTATCTGACCTGTGTGTGTGTGTGTGTGTGTAGAGTGTGTGTGTGTGTTTCAGCATGATGAATGTGTAAGGGATGCTGGCGGTAGACTTCTGCAGCTCTTTATAACCGCTGTCTGAACTGTTTATGTGTGTGTGTGTTTGGGTGTCTGTGTGTGTAGGGTGTGTGTGAGCGTGAGGAGCGTGTAAGGGATGCTGCCTATAGACTGCTGCAGCTCTGCACTCAGAGGGAACACAGACTGGAGGCCGTCAAGAACATCATGACCTCCAGCGCACGCATACACACACACAACACACACAGGTAACACACACACACACACACGCACACACACACACACACACACACACAAGAACATCCTCACCCATCACACACTCCTGTATTAAGGGAGCTCTATGTAAAACAAAGCCCCTGTGTGGCACACACACACAAAAAACATTAAGTTGTTGTTAAAACAGTATTACTGTTGTTGTTGTTGTTGTTGTTGTTGTTGTTGTTGTTGTTGTTGATGATGATGATGTTATTGACTAGGCCCAGAGCCCAGGAGAAGGCAGCCTGCAAAGGACGAGTAGCTCTATCAGGTGAGGCTAATCAGAATTTATACACACATGGACACACACACACACACACACACAGTTTCTCTCAGGGCCGTGTTTCAGATCTCTCTCTCTCTCTCTCTCTCTCTCTCTCTCTCTCTCTCTCTCTCTTTCTCCCTCTCTCTCTCTCTCTCTTTCTCACACACACGCACACACATACGCACACACACACACATACATAATTTCTCTCAGGACCCATCTTTGGAATGAGGGATTGTTGTGTGTGTTTCAGGTCTGCGAATTCCACTCTTGTGGAGAGACTCTGACCTCTTCAACAACAAAGGAAGTAAGTTTGAGATTGGGAATGTGTGTGTGAGAGAGAGAGAGAAGTAAGTTTGAGATTGCGAATGTGTGTGTGAGAGAGAGAGAGAAGTAAGTTTGAGATTGGGAATGTGTGTGTGAGAGAGAGAGAAGTAAGTTTGAGATTGGGAATGTGTGTGTGTGTGAGAGAGAGAAGTAAGTTTGAGATTGGGAATGTGTGTGTGTGAGAGAGAGAGAAGTAAGTTTGAGATTGGGAATGTGTGTGTGTGTGAGAGAGAGAAGAGAGAGAAACGTGAGTACATGGGTACATAGTGTGTGTGTGTGTGTGTGTCTGTCTTTAGAACCTGTTTACAGATGTGTTAAGAACCCGTTTATTGATGTCTTTAGAAGTTGTTTACTGATGTGTATACAAGTTGTTTACTTATGTGTTTAGATGGCTGTGATATGTCTCTGGACTCCACTTTATTAAAAACCTGAAAAACCTTTGTAAATTATAATGACCAACTTGTTTTACCTTTTGCATCAGGAACTAAACTATGTGTGTGTATTTGTGTGTATATATTTGTGTTTGTGTGTGTGTGTGTGTATTTGTATGTATGTGTGTCTGTATCTGTGTGTGAATGTGTGTGTGTGTGTGTGTGTGTATTTGTGTGTTTGTGGGTGTGTGTATTTGTGTGTTTGTGGATGTGTGTATTTGTGTGTTTGTACTCGTGAGTGTGTGTTTGTGTGTGTGTGTGTGTTTGTGTGTGTGTGTGTGTGTGTGTTTGTGTGTGCAGGCCCGCGGTGTGTGGCTGTGTTCTGTCTGATAATTCTGGGTCGGGATGTTGTGGACACTGAGATGTTAGTGGTGGACCGGAACACGACGGATATCTGCTTCGACGGACAGAATGTTTTGTGAGTGTGTGTGTGTGTGTTTGTAAAAGACAAGTGTGTATGTGCCCTTTGTCTACATATATGCTTCAGTGTTGTATTTGTGCTTATA
Source organism: Coilia nasus (assembly GCA_027475355.1). NCBI lineage: Eukaryota > Metazoa > Chordata > Actinopteri > Clupeiformes > Engraulidae > Coilia > Coilia nasus. The sequence goes on from CM050207.1 coordinate 31,940,677, forward strand.
CATTTATTTGTGTGTACCTGCTTGTGTTTGTGTGCATGTGTACATTTGCTTGTGTGTGTGTGTCTGTGTGTATACTTGCTTGTGTATGTTTGCGTCTGTGTGTGGTTGGTGCTTATGTGTGTGTGTGTGTGAGTGTATACTTGCGTGTGTATGTTTGAGTGTGTCTGTGTGTTCCTGCCTGTGTATGTATGTGTGTGTGCGCACTTATTGGTGCGTGTGTTTTCTGTACATGGTTGTGTATGTATGTTTCTGTTTGTGTGCTTATGTGTGTGTGTGTGTGTGTGTGTGTGTGCTTGTCAGTGAAGGGGTGGAGTCAGAGTTTGAGTTAAGGGTGGAGCTGTACAGCTGTGCCATAGAGGAAGCCCCGCCCCTCAGTGCTACTCCCCGAAAATTGGCCAATAAGCTTCGCTCGTCTCTGGGGAAGGCGGGAGGACGGAGGCTACGCCCTCTGATTCACTCGGCAGGACAGGAAGACTTCCATGATGACTTCCTTCACACACACCCCCTACCTCCGTAAGAACACACACACCTACACACAACCCTTACCACCGTAAGGGCTCATTTCCACCGCCTTGACCGTGTTCAGCGCGTAGCCGTGTTCAGCGCGTGGGCGTATTCTGAGCGTATGACCATTTCCACCGGCCATCTCTGCGCATTCAGCGCGGGAGCGGGAATTCAGCTGCCAGCCCCCTCTTTACATGCACTTGGCCAATGTACTTAAGTGCACATAGCCATGTTTCCCTATCTCTTACTTTAGGCAACACAATATGTGTTTTTCTGGTTTTATTTCCTTATGTTAAACGTTGCAGAAAGCATAACTGCACAAATAGTAGCCTACAACTTGGCACTTCGATAAGACGAAGGGAATATTTGACATTGTTCTAAATCATGTAGGTTTGTTAGATTGTTGTCAAAGCCTTTATTCACTCCCGGTACAAAAAAGCGAACTTATTTTTAACCCCTTCCATAAAGTTCTGATAAAGTCTGCCTCTTTGGCAACAGCCACTTTTTCCTACCTCGGATAAATAAATGTATTTATTAAATGTAGTGACGTATGGACCTCAACTTTGCCCAGTGGCTTACTGACGTTAGATTTATTTAACCAAATAGGAAACACTGAATGACAAGAACGAGGTTACTATTTTTATAGCTCGAGTCGTCGACAGAAGACCGATTGAGGCTCTTCTTGCATTGAGAATAGGCTACTCCGAAGAAAATCATGCTTCTTCCTATTAAGAACATAAAAGCTCCACTATTATACCAACAACATTTTGACTGGACAGCGTGACAACTTCACAGGTATTTCAGTTTCTGTGTTTATGTAGGCTAGTCAATGCCCTTGTAGTGCAGATCTGATATGATGGCCAATATTGATAGCTTTCCAGCGTTTGTTTCATGCAGTTGTAATCGAGTGGTAATATTTTGCAGACAGTCACTAGGTTTTTGAGGTATTCCCTGTGTCAATACATGCATATAGCACAGTTGACATGAATTGCATTGGCTTCAATGGGATTTTGGCTGAATACGCGCAGAATACGCGCAGAAAAATAGACTCGGTTTCTATTCTCTAGCTGCAGTCCGTATTCTGAGCGTAGTCTACGCTCAGAATACGCTCAAAACACGGTGGCGGTGGGAATGGTCTCATCCGCTAACGTGCATTCTAAATGAATACGGACAGAATACGGCCACGCGCTGAATACGCAGAGAGTGCGGTGGAAATGGGCCGTAAGAACACACACACACACACCCTACCACCGTAAGAACACACCCCCACACACCTCCACACACACCCCCACACACAGCCCCTACCACTGTTAAGAACACACACACACACACCTGCACACACACCCCCTACCACTGTAAGAACACACACACACACACACCTCCACACACACCCCCTACCACCGTAAGAACACACACACACACACGCCCTACCACCGTAAGAACCAGGGTCCCCGCGGGTCCTTAAAAAGTCTTAAAAAGTCTGAAATATTTTTTTTGATTTTCAAGGTCTTAAAATGTCTTGAATATTAGAATTAAGGTCTTAAATTTCATGTCTTTCCGATCCGTCTGGTGTCGTGCTTAATTTTCATTTTAACCACCGCACCATCTGGGGGCAGCACCTCGATCTACGTGCTTGCAACTTGCATCATTTAGTGACTGAAGAGGAATGCAATGCATTACGTTTGCGTGCCTAGTTTCAAGCAGCAGAGTGAGAGTCGATTCCCCTACCCATGAAAACGTCCTACCCGAGTTAACTGCGCATGCGTACTACGGACAATTCGCGACTGCACACACGCCATAATTTTTTGCTGCTGGACCGTTACACAAGGCTAGTTTTTCTTGTATTTTGAATACTTCATATGACCAGTATTCAATGCTTAGGTTTGACAGTCAAATCATTTCAACTTGCCACATGCATGAGATTGTGTCTGAATGCAGTTAGAATAGTTAATACTGCGAAGCATTGTCATTTTCATGTTGTCATAAAACTTGCTCATGTAGCCTACGAAATTAGCCTAGGCTTTGCAGGCGTACATCGTATTTCAACTTGCCATGTGCATGAGATTGTGTCTGAATGCAGTTTGAATAGTTAATACTGCGAAGCATCGTCATTTTCATGTTGGCTATAAATTTCCACTACGGGTAGGAAGAAGTTATAGGTAGGAACAAATTTCAGAACACCGGCACCACTCGTACACATCAAACGAGGACATTCACCTCGTTTTTAAAGCGATGTTCCCGGACTCGCAATGTGTGAGCGCCTTCACATGTGGAAGGGACAAAACCTCCTACATGGCAAGATTTGGTGTGGCCCCATTTGTCAAGAAAGAGTTGATTTCACAGGCGAACGTCTTTTTAACAATTGTCTTGGTCGTAATTCAGTAGGTCTATACATAGATTATTGAATATACTTGCATTTATTCATCATTTAGAAAAAGGATGATAGATTGTAATGTCTTGGGACTGTTCCATGTCTTTTTTTTTTTAATTCCTATGTGGGGCCAAAATCTAGAAATTACCTGAAATACATGTACATATACAGTTTATACATCCACTTAACCATGTCAGGATGGAAAATCAGCTCCTGATTTGTGTCCATCTGACGAGTCTTAAGCTCTCTGATGAGCTGTTCAGCCTCACCACACCACTGTGGTGCTCTCTGTATGTATGTTTTGGGTTTTTTTCTGTCGTCATTAGGTCTTAAGTTTTCCTCTCAGAGGACTTGAAAAGGTCTTAAAACTCTTTAAATTTGCTGCTGAGATATGTGCAGATACCTTAGAACTCACATACACACCTACAGACACACTCTCTGCTGCAGTAAGAACACACACACACGTACATGTTTTGCTGCCTTAAGCTGTGTGCTGATTGGTGTGTTGGTTTTAGGGGCGTGGCCTTTTCTCTGCTGGCCTTCACCTCATTGGGCCTGGAGCAAGCTGGGCGGGACTTCCTGTCCCATTCTTTTACCATCACCCAAACCGGTAACACACACACACTTACCATCACACACACTCACACACACATGTACTCACTTACTCACCGAAACACACACACACTCTTACCATTACACACACTCACACACACACATACTCACCGAAACACACACACACACACACACACACTTACCATCACACACACTCACACACACACGTACTCACTTACTCATCAAAACACGCGCACACACACACATACCATCACACACTCACTCATTTACTCACCGACACACACACACACACACACACACACACTCTTGAGTAGGTGCAGTTTGCATGAGTGCATTTGTGCTGTATGTTCCAGCGGAGTCGTCGTCATGGTTACCGCTCTACGCCAGTGTGTGCTGTCGTCTGCTCGCCCAGCCTGACTGCATGCGACTGCCAACACACACAGGGCCCCTCTGCCAGCAGGTGGGTGTGTGTCTGTGTGTGTGTGTGTGTGTGTGTCTGTGTGTGTGTGTGTGTGTGTGTGTGTGTGTGTGTGTGTGTGTGTCTGTGTGTGTGTGTGTGTGTCTGTGTGTGTGTGTGTGTGTCTGTGTGTGTGTGTGTGTGTGTCTGTGTGTGCTCATGCCAAACCAATGCTAAAGCTCAGTTGGTCTCTTCCCGCTAGATTGAATGTGTGTGTGTGTGTGTTTATGTGACTGTGTGTGTGTATTTATGTGTGTGTTTATGTGTCTGTTTATGTAACAGTGTGTGTGTGTTTAAGCCCTGCAGTGCTATGTAAAAGTGTGTTGTTTGTGTGTGTGTTTATGTGACAGTGTTTTTGTATGTGTTTGTGTGTGTGTGTTTAAGCCCTGCGAAACTATATAAAAGTGTGCTGTTGTTGTGTGTGTGTGTGTGTGTGTGTGTGTGTGTGTGAGGGGGGCAGGTGTGTGTAGAGGGAGTGTTTCGTTCCTGCAGTTTGCACTGTGAGCTGCAGGGGGCGTCTCTGAGCTGCTGGTTTAGCCCTGAAGAAGTGGAGGCCAAACTGGCACCTTTCCTCACGCTGCCTGTCACTACGGTAACACTTTCTGACTGCTGAAACACTTCCTCTCTCTTTCACGTTCGCCATGTTGTCAGTGACTGAGATAGATTTCCGGTCGCTAAACTACTGCGTCATTGCCTTTTTGAAATGATTGATTTTCATTGGCGCCCATTCCGAGGCGCGAACAGAAATGGTGTAGACAGGCAGCTTGGCCAGACTGACTTGCTTGCGAAATGCAATTGCAGCGACACATGGAAGTATGGGCACACTCAGGCTAGTTTAATTCAGTAGTCATAAAGAAACTGTTTAAAACAGCTTTTTGAGCAGGCTGTCACATACTGTGTGAGTCTGTGAAACTCCAAATGAGTGTACTGTCCAACTTGTTTCTCATCCCATCGACACCTTAATATCTTTGCTCAGATAGCTCAGATTTTTCTTTCTTTTTTTTTCTTTTTTTTCTGGCGACCTACAGAACCTAAAGACCTGTGACAGTCCAACATAAATACCTCTCACACTGGGTATATAAAAAGTTTCTATCATGCACATGTGAGAAATCTTGTAAGTCTTTATACTGTGTATGTGTTCGTGCATGTGTGTGTGCGCGTATGTGTGTGTGTGTGTGTGTGTGTGTGTAGGAGACGTGTGTAAAGGTGCAGAGGGATCCTCATGGTCCTGGACACACCATGAGCATTATCACTCCTGGCTCCACCCACAACAGTCATGTGTTCCGAGGACACGCCCCTGACCTGCATGAGTGGGCAGCAGCCTTCTCCCAACACACCCACAACCTGCGTAAGTCTCACACACACACACACACACACACACACACAAACCTGTGTAAGTCACACATATATACACACAACCTGGACGAGTCACACACATATTCGCATGATCTGCATAAGTCACACATATACACATGACCTGCGTAATACACACACACATGACCTGCACAGGTTAAACACACACACCCACACACACACGACCTGCGTTAAAGGTCAACTTATTTCTGTTCTGGCCATTTTCGTTTGTTATTTAAAACATGATGTCTTATTAAAAGTAAATTCTAATTGACAGGCCGTGTGTGTTTGTTTGTGTGTGTGTTTGTTTGTGTGTGTGTGTGTATGTGTGTGTGTGTGTGTGTGTGTGTTTCAGGTTCCTGGAAGCACTGCTGTGAGGAGCTGATGCAGATTGAGGTCTTGTCTCCGCGGAAACCACTCTTTCATTCCAAACAGCCAGAGACGGTCTACAGTGACCTGAGTAAGTCGTCTTTGTCACCCGGCTCTGTGTGTGAGGTATATGTGACTGTCACATATTGGGTTTGTTTGAGCGTATGTGTGTGTGTGTTTACAGGCATTAACTCTCCATGCAAGTTTGAAAGTGTGACTGACATCATCCATAACAAGATTGAGGAGACAGGGGGCCGCTTTCTGATTGGTCAGGAGGAGGAGCTGGAGTCTCCTCATTGGTCGGCCCTGTTTGAGGGCTCCCGCCCCATGCTGGTGCAGAAGGTTGTGATGTCTCCGGGGAAGGACCCTTGCCTCTCCAGCTTTAGCCCCATCGCCCACAGCAACAAGAAACGTAGCCCCATTGCTCAAAGCAACAACAAATGCAGCCCTGACACCCACAGCAACAAGAAACGCAGCCCCATTGCTCAAAGCAACAACAAATGCAGCCCTGACACCCACAGCAACAAGAAACGCAGCCCCATTGCTCAAAGCAACAACAAATGCAGCAACAAGAAACGCAGCCCCGTCACCCACGCCGACAAGAAACGCAGCCCTATTGCCCACGGCAACAAAAAGCGCAAAGCCCCACCTCCCCCTACTGACAAAGTGCCATACACTCCACCCACTCCATCTGGGCTATACGCCCCGCCCACTCCGTCTGTGTCATGCAGCCGAGAGAAGGAGAACATCTGCAGAAGCTCATTGTCCCACCTGGAGAACACAAGGGTTCCAAAGGCGGTTCCTCGATCAGGACGCCCCTCTCTTGACACCAAGTTCTCCTCCGTCATCCAGCAGCTGCAGAAAAAATCTTCCACCAATCGGAGTGCTCCACAGACCAACGCCTCGACCAATGGGAACCATCCCTTAAGTCTTCAGCAGCCACCTGTGCCCGCCCCCCGGCACAAACTGAGGAAGTCCTTCAGGCAGATCATGAACTCTAAGCCCTTTGGACCTTAGCCCTGCACCTGTGTCTGTTAGCTCAGAGTCACTAGATTGGACCTTAGCATCTGCATCTGTTAGACCAGAGCTTCCTTGCGTCACATCCAGGAGCTAGATTAAACCTTAGTCCAACAGATGCAGTCACTAGATTGAACCCTAATCTAACAGATCCAGTAACTAGACTGAACTGTAATCCGACAGGTGCAGTCACTAGATTGAACTTTAATCTAACTGGTGCAGTCACTAGATTGAACTCTAATTTAACAGGTCCAGTCACTAGATTGAATGCTAATCCAACTCTTAATCATTGCCTCCAGAAGCTAGCCTTCATTCTAATCATCCTCACCCAGTAGGAAATTTTAGCTCTAATCCATTTCCTGGCTTGTGAACTCTAATTCTAACCCATTGTCTCCATTTAATATTAACGTTAGCCTAACCTTGGCTGTGGCTAACCTTGATAGCTAATTATTTATTTTCACTATCAATATCTACTTGTAAACCTTAATCTGACTCCAGTATCTTAACCTGACTCCAGTATAAACCTATATCTACTCTAGTGATCCACAAATCCACTGTCTACCTGTAAACCTCAATGTAACTCCAGTATATACTTATCGATTTACTCTGACTCCCAATTTTTCATTATTATTCTTTTAAGAATGCTGACGAATGTCCCATTGACACTCCAAATGGGCCACCCCAACGTTCAGAGGTCTGATATTTTTCTATGATGACCCCTGAAAATATATATGACCACTATCAGCTGGACATGTTGCTACGCAACACTTCATGGTTCTATTTCCTCAATCAACTTTTTTTTGCAGAGGAAGTCATAAAGCAATACAATTGACCTCTAGCTTTGAAGTTATAAATGTTTAGTTTAAAGTTTGGCTTCACTGAAGCGATTAGCTGAGCTCGCTCTGCTGCAGTGTGTACAGAAATACAATAGAGGGAGATATTGACCACTGAGTAAAGAAGGGCTCCCCCTCCTTACAAAAGCCAATTTAACCACTGGCACACACACACCAACCCCAGGCTGCAGTCAGGGCCATGTTTTATCCCAAACACCTAAACACATTCTCACGTGTTCCAATCACCTACTGGATAACATACTGATTCTGATTGTAAATAAATACCCCGTCAAATGTGACCAAAGGTCTAGAAGTTTCTTTTTATCCCAGATGAATCTGAAATGGCCGTGTTTTTGGCCTGTAGAGCTGCTCCAATGTTACTCGTAAATAAAAAGGGAAAACCTGAGTATGAGTGTTCATATTTCATATGTCATGAGTGGGTGGGTGTTGGGGGTCGGGTGGACACCTAGGCACACGTGAGTGGCACAGAGGACCAATGATATGGGTGGTGCACACACCAGAGGACCAGTGACACACGACGTGGGTGATGGTTACAGTCATATCCCACAAACATGACAGAGTGTGTGTGTGTGTGTATGACACCATATGTGCCCAAAATTCCAGAACCAACCCACGACTTTGGCTTATCACAGTGAGGATCATATCAAATCTGCTGAAATCAGGGCCACAGCCATCAGTATCGCCAGTATTGCTGCAGCAATAGTATTTTGAAAACTGGGGCACCCAAATAGCTAGCAGTGGCCCTGGTGGTGATGCCACCAGCCCTAATGTCAAATGGATTCAGGCTGGTCTGAGCAGCAAGCTTCACCTTGGGCAAACAAGGATTGCAATTTGACTGAGGCACCTTCACCCTCCAAATCAGTCATGTGCATTAAAGAGCAAGTGCGGGGGTCAATGTTGTATTTTTCAAAGTTCAGTGGGTAATTTTTTCTTTTTCTTGCCCAGGAACCACTGCTATAGTCCCTTCACATGATTTCTGATAGCTCGTGTGCTCACTGATGTGAGTGGTGGGTCTTATGAGTTGATGGAAAGCTAGATTTTTTTTATTTACTTCCTTAGTTTTTTTTAAATGAAATACTTTTAATGGTTTGGGACATTTCTGTGGAGTTTTAAAGCTTTAGTTTGGTTTAATGTAGCAAAAAAAACACCTTGGACCAGGCAGAGCATTTCTTTGGCTTCGATAAAGAACCATTCTCAGAAGAGAGAGGGGCTGAGGTGCCTTTGGGTTGGTCTGTTAACCAAGGGCAAATTTCACAAATTATTATTATTATTATTATTATTTTGATTACTATACTTTTCTGTGGCTGATGGTAAATGTTTAAAGCAAGGTCAAGGCTAAGTCTATCTGAGCCTGAATGAGAGGAAGATCAAGGAAACGTACTTGTGCCTTGATTCTCGTCTAGAGGGCCCACTCATGCTTTCTATGGTAACATCAACAGTAAACAAGTAATGAGATGACATACGGTTAAAACTATATTTTAAATTACGATTGATTGAAATAAATGTTAATGAAGACATTTACCTTGAAATTGGTCCAAAATTTTGGATGCCTCCTAGGTTGTGGAGTGTTCAGGGTCTTTGAATCGTTCATGTCACATGTATGCAGTAGCTTTTCTGCCAAGATCACATGTAGGACTTGGTCAAAGAAGAGATCCTGTGTGTCAACAGCGTTTGGGGCAGCTGCAGTGCAAGACTCCTTTGTGAGATACTAGTCTTCTGTATCCGAAAAGGGCAGGGAAATATCTGTTGCTGTATCATCAGATAGGCGATGTGCAGAACAAAATGAGGTAAGTTTAAGATTGGATTTAGAACTATATGGTTTGCTGCTGGTGGTTTGTGTCTGTTGACTAGTAAGGTTTTGCTCTAAAACATCATCTGGACGAGCAACTGTCTCCTGCGTTTAACTTGTAAAATCCTAAATATGATTGAAGCAAACACTTGAAGTCATACACCATCTTGAGGGTGGAATAATTCTCCTTTTGTATTCTTTTGTATTCTTTTTTATTCTGTCTTTTGTCTCTTCAGTCTCTTCAGATCTTTTAACTTCTGCACTTCCTTGTTCTTTGATTCACCCAAGCCTGATTGTCACTGTGAAGAGAAGCATTCATATTACTTACAGCTTCTCCTGCATACTGTTGCTGTTTAGTCTTGTCTGAAGCAAGGTGTTTGGAGAACAGGTTGTTCACTTCATTAGCGTTTAGCTTTGAAGGAAATCTTAAACATGGTTGAAGCAAACACCTGAGTTTGTCTTCAGCAAAGTCATACAGCATTTTGAGGGCAGCATCATTCTTTTGTATTTTGTCTTTCGTCTCTTCAGGACTTGTGTTACTATCCAACAGAAAACTCTTGATCAGACCAGCAAGTGCTTTAGAAAATGCTTCGTGTATCATGTATCTCTGAGATGCTGGGTAATTGTGAGGGAGGTTGGACATTAGCCCCCTCTAGCATGGCAGCTGCAAGATCTTTTAAATGCTGCACTTCTTTGTTCATTGGGTCACCCAAGCCTGATTGTCCGCTGTGAACGGAAGCATTCATACCACTAACCACTATAAGGACACTGAAGAGTAGGTAACAAAGGCCCAGACCCCTCTGCAGATTCCGATCCCTGATTGAGTTGTGTAAAATTACTCATGTCCTGGACAAATGATTTAATGACTTTACACGTGGCCTCTTTGCTGTCCTGACTGGTGGCAGTGGATGAACTATCAGGCATTAAAGTATTTAAAGCTGTTACAGGCATATTCAAAATGCCACTTCCTGCCTGTATAGCTTCTGTCTGAAAGCTCTCATCTGAAAGAGTATAAAGACATACCTCTAGAGGGATAACTGATAAGCTTGTGGGTTTCATGCTGGTACCACGCTTCTGATGACAAAAGGGGAACTTCAACTCTGGACTGGACTGGACTGCTAAGTCAGCCATCACAGATGGGGTTCCTCTTAAGGTCACAGGTCAGGGTCACAACGCAGCCAACCATGCTAAGTGCTGCTGCCATTCATCTATGGGTCAGTGCACTGCCAGTATATGGACACTAAGGGGCACCATTTCCCTCACGCATCTCAAGGCTGTCACCACTGTAGGGTGTGAGTGGGTAGGACGAGAGAATTGTTGAGATAAATGACACATTGAGTTCAGTGTTTTGCGTCAAATCAAATGTCAGTGGTTATTTTTGAAGTTGTGATATTACAGTCATATCAGTTACCAGCCTTCCAGTCAAAGTTAACAATATGACATTCCTGTTGTGTACGTGATCTCAGATACTAAATATAGTATCTAACAATTTATGGTACTTCTGGTATTACAAGCATGCTTAGGTGTTATGTGTGTGTGTGTTTGGTTGTTTATATGAAGTATGACTAAAGGTATTGTATGTGCATGTGCATGCTGACACGTATTTGTCTGTGTGTGTGTGCGTGTGCGTGTGCGTGTCTGTGTGTGTGTGTGTGTGTGTGTGTGTGTGTGTGATAGGACAGCCACAGCATAGTGTTCCTGTGTGACCTGCACATCCACTTCCCTGCCTCTCTGCTGGAGAGCATCAGGAAGCACTGTGTGGAGGGCAGGCTAGCTACAGCGCATGAGCCAGAGGGTCACACACACACGCACACACACACACATATACACACGCACTACAAACATACACATGCACACTTCCTTTTTCTCTTTCTCTCTCTCTCTCACACACACTCACACAGAAACACATGTCTACTTCACCTGCAGTTAACTATAACTATAACAATGTGACAGTTCTTCAAGCTTCACCCAGCATTTAATGTTCCTGTTCTCTCCTCTTCATGGTTCCGCAGGGTTCTACAGAACGGCCTGGAGGTGGAACGGCTCCCCCTGAGGAACTTGTTCCACTACTTCCACTCCAAGCACGGAATGTGGAACTCTCCGACTAAGAGGGTTCCTAAAGGCTAACTGCAGGAGAACTACGCCCCTTCCAGGGCATGGACGATCCAAACAGAACTCTCTAGAAGTCTTGCAGAGAGATGTAGAGATGATGGCATCACTGGGTTGTGACGAGTGCCTGCTTGCTGGGGCTGTCTGTGGTCTGCCTCTTCCCTCTTTTGTCACCTGTTTCTTGTGGGCTCTGAGTGTTGCAGGTGAATGGAATCCAGTTCCAATTATTGCCTGGTGTGCGTGTTCCTTTATCCTCCTCGGGGGCGGTTCTCCAGTCCTGGTGTGGCCTTCTTTTTGCCTTCGCCAGCGGCACCTGCGTTTTCCCAGCTCTCCAGCCATCTTTTTGTTTTATTATCCTTGAACACTTTGACTGACTGCTCAGTTCGATTCGTAAACTTTCATCTATACTGACTGCACCGTATTTGCCTACTTTAATTTATTTAATACATTTATCTTTTGATTATTGTACTCCGGTATGGTCTCCCCTTTCATGTTGCGTTTGCCTTGAGCCATGCACTCGTAACACAAGTCTCTGAGTACTTCTCAAACGTAATGCTCACGTATGGTGAACACTATTACTACCCATTGTTAATAACTGGAAGCATTCTGTGAGGAGGTTCTATATCTGCTTGAAAGAAAGGACATACTGTCAAGTCATAGATTATGGTAGAATCATAGTGCAAGGTAGATGTGTGAACACTTCAACTTAGATAGTCACAAATATGTGCACGATCTGAAGTGTGTGTGTCTGTTTTAGGGTGGTCTGGTGCTAATATTATGTATTATGTGTGCTTGTGTGTGTGTGTGTGTGTGTGTGTGTGTGTGTGTGTGTGTGTGTGTGTGTGTGTGTGTTTGTGTTTAGCCTTTTTTGTTTATGAATGCACATGCACAACTCTCTCTCTCTATCTCTCCCTCCCTCTCTCTTTCTCTCTCTCTCTTTCTACCTCTCTGTCCCTTTCTCTCTTTCTCTTTGTGTGAGTGTGTGTGTGTGTGCATTTGTGTGTGAGAGAGAGATTCCTACTGCCTAACTAGCTTTCTCGCGTTGCTGCTTCCATGACTGTCAGTCTCACAATCAGTCACTCTCTCCTCACTGTTGAAACTGTGATAGGATTATTTAGCGGTTCCTGCGTCATGATGTCTTAAGACCAGTGATCAATGCAGCAGCCTGCCTCCTCAAGCAGCCTGTCAGTATGACTGTCCCCATAACAGGAAAAGCTAAATACAGCATCAGTTCAGAACTTTGTTTGTTTACTATTTCCATGCTGCTTTATTCCATTATTTTCAGAATAAAATCTGTAAAGCGCTTTTTAACCCATCTCTCAGAATGTTCTTAACCTTAAATGAAGAGTTACAATATACCTTCACTGAAGCAAAAGGATTTGACAGCACAAACAGGGCCAGCAAGACGTATAGCTGACTTGCAGAATGAATAGAACTGTAATCTATAGTTAGTAAAAAAGGAAAATATAACCGAACAACAGTTGTTCATCAAAATGATAGTGATAGTGATGAAGGTGTCACACGCAAATGAGTTTTGTGGGTTGTTTCTGATTAGGTCCTTTGTTTGGCTATGCACCTCCTCCTCTTTGCCAATAAAAAAAGTAATCAAATACAATGAGGTGCAATACTCCGATAATGGCATCATTGCATCTGAGTTAGTAACTACTAATCTTTAACCCTTTACATTCCTCTCAACTCTATCAACATCACTTTACACGTGCTGTGAACTTAAAAATAATGCTTGTATAACTTGTGTTAAAGGATATGGTAAAATAATTTGCTTGTGTATTTTTCCATTATTTTTAACTGAACCAATGACTGTTTTGGGCTCTCAGACGCACACACAATCTCTCTAACTTGGGGCAGAGTGTGCTTATGCAATTAATATCCCGCTTTCTTGGTCGTTTTGTGTTTTAAAACCACTTCTTGTGCTCGAACAATGAGCGCGTATGTCGCTTCTTTGAGCGCACAGATATCTCATTGGCTCTCAAAATACTCAAAGGCTATTGGTGCGCATACGTCGTCAGCTGCTCGCGTGCCTCCCTCTTTAAAAGCTTGTTGACAGTAGACGCGAGCAGTGAGACGTGCTCTCCAGCTGTGAGCGCATACACAATCAGACATGAAGGTGTAAAACAGGTCTAGTCAACAGACGTTTATTTAAGCGGTAGATTAAATCACCGAAACAATAGCTGAAGTCATTACTCTTGAAAAACCACTTTCATTGAGATTAATCAGCGTTGCCCAGCCGCTGTCTGCATTAATCAGTTCAGGCATTCGGGAGCAGGACACCCGAAACTGCGTCTGCCCTTCAGGTATCGGAGAAAACTTTAAGAGGCTTTAGGTGCGAGACGAACCAGCAAACTGACATGGCTGTGTCTAGCAGTCCGAACACAAAAACCCTCGAAGACCTGACGCTGGACTCTGGCTACGGCGCCGGGGACTCTTATCGTTCTTTGCCGTCGTCCAGATGCAACTCCCAGGCGCACACCAGTACTCCTCATCGCTCGGGATGGTGGTGCCACGGGGGTTCAATGAACAGTCGCAATAACAGTTGGGACACTGTAAACACAGCGCTTCCAGAAGAGCCAGAGGACGTGCTCAACAAATGCCCTCGGCTGCCAGATGTGGAAGAGTTTCCCTGGACTGAGGATGAGGTGGCTACAGTGTTGCAGAAAGTGGCTGGGGAGAATGCAAAGTTTTCCACCGAGGCCGTCCGGAGATTATCAGTGCTACTGCGAAGGGCATTGCTACGAATCTCCAGGGAGGCACAACGTCTCAGTGTAATGCATTGCCGCTGCACTCGCTTTGAGGTCCAAACCGCCCTCCGCTTGGTGCTGAGCTGGGCTCTCGCGGAGACCTGTATCTCGGCAACGGTCAAAGCCATCTCCCTCTTCAGCATGAGCTCCGGGGAGACCCTGCGTAAAGGCAAAACCGCCCGGTGCGACCTCACCTTACAAGTCGGGCGTTTTTTTCGCTGGATGGTAGACACTCGAGTGTCAGTTCGCATTCACGAATATGCAGCAATCTGTCTCACTGCGTGCATAGAGAGTTTGTTAGAGGAGATCGGATCCCGGGTCTTGCTGTGGCATTCACAAACTGCAAACGGCGCTCTCGGTGGCCCCGCGCCTGTTGGGGTGGACGCAGTGGAAGCGGTGGTCAGCAACGATGCTGAACTCTACGGTGTCATGCTTCAGTATGAGCATCTCATTTGCGGGAAAAACGCCAACGGTAAGATACATTATATGTGTACAGTTAACGCTTTTGTCACAGGATATTTAGCTATTGCATAGCTAAACGTGTACTTAAATCTTGGCATCCATCTGTTGCCGCCAGTCAAAAAAAAGCCAGAGAAATTAAGTTAGCACAAGGAGTCAGCACAAACTCAGGAATAATCACCATGGCATTTAGTGTAGTTTCTAAGTGAACATGCTCAGCTCTGCAGATAAGAGCTCAAATGACCCGTTCTTTGCAGACTACAAAAGCGTTCCCCTCACCGCAAGCCGCGATCATTATGTAGGGCGCTCATTAATGAGGCCTGATTGCCGAATTATGGCTCTGCGCACAATAGGCCTGCGCTGCGCTAACATGCCCCGAGAGCCACACATGACAGCTCTCTGGCACAGCAACAACAAATCTTTGAAACGCTATATGACCATCATAGAGGGTGTACATCTCGTCTAGAAGAAATACTCTTGATCATGCACGATGCAGAGTTATATAAGGGCATTTGATAAAGTTACAGAGCATTCTTGAAATAGCGGTATTATCCGTGTTGTTTGCCAGTATCATTTAAACCCATAATAACATCTGAGAAGAAAATGCATTCAGTGTAAGCAGTGGCTTAAAGTTTGCGATGTGACAAATAAGTCTGAGTTTGTGTGTGAGAAGGGGAAAGGCAAGTGGCAGATTGTGCAGTGCACCCTGAAGCTGGCACTTGTTTGTGTATTTTGTCTTTCAGTGGTTTACCCTTCATCATTGTTCAGTGATTGAGAGGCTGTTAGTGAGCTGTAATTATGGTTTGTGTGGGGGGTTCCCGGGCCTGGTCATTATATGAACACACACACATAAACACAAACACACACACACACACACACACACACACACACACACACACACACACACACACACACACACACACACACACATACACACACACACACTTTCGTTCATACTCTCCTTTTCACTTTCCTACCGACATGCACACATACATACTCTCAATCACTCTGCAGTACAGCATGTTCACATACACACACACACACACACACACACACACACACACACACACACACATACACACACACACAAGCACAAATAAAAGGGCTTTGTCCTGGTGATTGAGTGTTCGAGGCATAACTAGGCTGCCCTAGAGAGGAGTTAGGATAGGCGCCAGGGTCCACCTCGGCTTCTGGTTTGTCCTCAGATCTGGTTCCGATCAACCCTCAACTCCCCTCAGGGAGGAATCTGGTTTTGGATGTTGTCCACTATCCAGCTCATGGGCTGCAGCAGCATCTGTGGGGGACTGGGCCATCTGGTGCAGTGGGGGCAGCCCTGTAGCGGAAATGAAAAATGTGCTTTAATGTAGTTGAATGTAGTTTTTTATGCGGAAACTCATAATGGTTTCCCCATCATCCCTATAGAGTACCTAGAACGTGGGATGACCAGGGTATGGCTCTGTATAAAAACATGCATGGCTTAATATGCAGGAGTTAGAATAGGATCCTGTAGCTATGTGAAAAAATGTCTGTTGGTTTTATATGACATAAAGCTTCCTTCTTACATTATGTATGTCTTAGATGTAGGGTTATTGTATGGAGACAGACTGAAAATCTCATTATACACGCACATGTTCACACACACACACAAATCCACACACACACACACACACACACACACGCACACACACACACACACACACACACACACACACACACACACACACACACACACACACACACACACACACAGAGTTCTGTCACTCACGTGCCACACCACACTGCCCCCACAGGCACACTAAAACACAAACACACACACACACACACACACACACACACACACACACACACACACACACACACACACACACACACACACACACACACACACATCTGGAACTCTTCAAGGACCCTAACATTTTCAACAGCTTGATGAACGTCCAGGCTCTCCCATGTGCTGTCATCTCCTTTCCCCAGCCCCCCCACTTGGCATTGCAGCCTTAGTCATGTGCTCTAGTACCCATGTTATCTGCTTGCACTAAAGCAGGCACACTGACCTGTGCAGATACTTTGGTAAACAACAGACTCACGTTATCCAAATCCAACATCTAACCCTGACCTTGAAAAGTTGTTTCAAAAGATAGTTTGTTAATAGTGTCAGCATCTGTAGATAATCTGTACAGCCATCTTTTGGACCAAATAACCAAATAAAGTCTGACCATTGCTTTATTACATTATCTACATATTATATTCTCTACTCTCTGATCTATTCCCTATTTATTGCATTCTCTGTTCTCCACTCCATTCCATTCTGTGGAAATGTAATGCTGAAGTGAAAATAGCAGGCCTAGAAATAAAATGCCTGCTTCATCTTGTTATGTTTTATGTGTCACTCATTTAGGAATCAAAAGATCTGTATTTTTAACAATCCTTTGTCCCATATGATCTAGTCAATGTGTGCTGTGAAACCAATTTTACACCAAGCCTAATTTTACATCAAAGTGTTTCTACTGTTCATAGGAATGTGTGTGTGTCTGTGTCTGTGTGTTGGGGGGAGCATGTGTGTATGTGTGTGTTTGTTTGTGTATTGTGTTGTATGTTGTGTGTGTGTTCTGTGTGTGTTGCAAGTTCTGTGTAATTGTGAGTGTGTATTTGTGTATCTTTGTTGTATGTTTTGTGTATGTGTGTATTGTGTGTGCATTGCATGTTTTGTGTGTGTGTGTATTCCAGTCAGAGTACGGTGTTGTTGGCTAGGGAGCTCTGGGAGGTTTCTGTGGTTATGCAGCAGGAAAAATCTAGCTCTGAAACTTGCTGCCCACTGCAGAGCTCTGGTGTGACAATCATACGAGTACTCACTGCCTTTGTAATGCTCTTTTTTCATGCAAACTAAATGTCACAAAATGTAATGTATGTAATAATCGGCAATCATACAAATACTTTGTCATTGTCTTTATGCATGGAAACTAAGTGTGCACATGCTATAGTAATTACATTGGAAACAAGGGTGGCAACTACAAGTTTCATTGCTATTTTTGTTATTATTAGTTATTTGGCTGTTCAGTGAACATCAGGAAATGGTGAAGAACTCTTGATCAGTATTTCTCCAAAGCCCAACATTAAATGTCTGACAGTTTTGGCTGCTCCAAAAAGTACATATGTTTAATGTAGAGGATTAATTAATATTCAAAGACTCTGGACTCCAAAAACTATGGATTAGTTATTGCCAATTAATTTTTAAATATCAGAATCTCTCTGTGTATGTGCGTGTGTGTGTGTGTGTGTGTGTGTGTATGTTTGCATTCATAGCAGAATCAACAGCAACAGTATTTCAACTGTTGAGCACTGAACTTCCTTTGAGTAAATCTCTGTCCTGCTAATAATATGTGTGTTAGCAGGCGATCTGAAGGGAGAATAGCCAACAGGCAGGATGCGCCCATTTCACAAATTACTGATTGAGTGAGCAAATGAGCAAGTTGCGGAAGCTTACTGCGATAGCTATGGTCCAGTTCCCCACACATTTAGCCTCTGTGCCATAGTGCCATAGTGACTCAGTGATGAAGGCTGCTCACCACGGTCACAGACATGAGCAGGAAGTGACTAATTAGAGTGGAGGAAGTGGCTAAAAAGAGAACTCACAGGTACACAGGTCAAATGACTCCACTGAGAGTCCTGGTGTGTGAGCTAGTATCATGGTTAAAGGCTCAGTATCAGTGAGGTCAGAGCAGTAACGTTCTTTTTTTCTGACAGCATACATCAAAGGCAAGTGATTGTTGAAAGTAACGGCCAGCTATAGTCTATTTTCACAGTTTACACCCATCCAGGGCTTTTGTAGATCATTCCCCTAAGCCTGGCAGAAGCTAATTGAATACTCATATGGGGAGGGGGGTAGTTGTTTGCTTCCTCTCTCTCTCTCTCTCTCTCTCTCTTTCTCTCTCTCTCTCTCTGTGCTCTGGTGTGGTGGGAACCTCCTGACTGTAGACCTCAGAGGGGGTGCCCTCCAATCAGCCTTGTTTAAGGGCTCTTTTAAATGGAGGAGCTCCAGGGCTTCGGCCGAATTCAGCCCGGCGAGCGAGGCCCCAAACCGCGGAAACAAGCCCGCTCCCCGTCACGCTCAATTTCAGCATAAATACATCAGGAGAGTTCCCTCTGCTAAACACACACAGGCCTCCATCATAGGCCTCACAGCAGCGGTTATGTGGCGCCTTTTACTCTCTTTTACAATGCTGGTTTAATCCTTTGTTCTAAGAAGGATAGAGAGAGAGAGAGAGGGAGAGAGAGAGAAAGTCAGAGAGAGAGAGAGAGACAGAGAGAGTTAGGTCTTTTCCTCCACAGTCTGTGTTTTGGTCTACTTGGTCTTTTCTCTGATCAAGTGAAAGACTTAATGCTGAATTTATGAATATTCCAGAAGTTTCCACTTGTCAGACATTTTCTTTAGAGGGGAAGACTCCATGCCTAGTAAGAAGAATTTGTTAAAAACCAAAGATATCCAAACTTGCACATGCAATAAGTCTCTCCCTGTGTCTTTCTTTCTTTCTTTCTTTCTTTCTTTCTTTCTTTCTTTCTTTCTTTCTTTCTTTCTTTCTTTCTTTCTTTCTTTCTTTCTTTCTTTCTTTCTTTCTTTCTTTCTTTCTTTCTTTCTCTCTCTCTCTCTCTCTCTGTGTACAGTTTTCAGACATCTGTTAAATATGACCCCTGACCCCGGATCTATTTACCACAGTGTTAGCACCTGCTGTGTGAATGTGACGTATACACACACACACATTCTGTCTACCTGTTGCAGTCCAGCTACCAGGGTCACATTCTCAGCATGGTGGCACTAGTGACATCATACATGTCATGCCTCTTCCACCCACCCAAAACTTTCATTCCTAATCCCTTAGTAGTCCATTTAGGGGACAATCTCAGTCCTTACTGTGAATGTCAGTAAATATCAATATCAGTATGATTTTTTTTGTCTTTTGTCTTTTAGGTTTTATTTTATGACTACAGTCAGACAAATGCCACCTGCACTCTCCAAGTGGCTAAAACAAGTAGAAGTGGATTAGGAATTAAAGAAAACAAATAAACAGAACTTTTTTGTTTGTCTTTTCAGGGTTAGTCGTAAGTTTTGAGGTACACAACTCCAGTATTTCCAGTAGTGTGCCCCCACTTAAAGGGGTAGTGGAGCAGATTAGAATCTTTTCTGAACAGCAGAGAGCTAAGACAAAAGAATTCTAAAAATCTGTGACATCGGTGCTCCGGAAGCTATTCTGGAAGATTCCGCCCAGTTTTGCTGTGGTAAAATGTAGTGGTGGGAAGAGAACAAACGACACATGCTCACCAAGGGAAACAACAGTGACAGCATCAACAGCAAGTGGCTCACTCCTGTTTGTCCAGTATGTCTAGCATGCTCTGTGACCCCAGCACCTAGCATTGCCCCCACCCTTACTTAGCTGCTTATAGTCAGTCTCGAAGAAACCCCCCTGACACATACACATACACACACACACACACACATACACACACACACACACATGCATGCATGCACACACATGATGTCACACACACTATTACAACGCACTCAAACACACAAACACAGGCACACATACACACACCTCAACACTCAGGTAAGCACACTTCCCATTTCCTAAAGTGTTCCACAGCCTCCCTGAGGTTTTAAAGTGCTTGCGCCCTGTGTGCCACACAATGCTTAGCACCTCGTAAAGGCTGGAAATAAGCCCTTAACGGTCCCCAGTTAGCCTTTAAAAGCAGTCAGGTCTCGGCAACACACACCTCTTTCCACATTAGCGCTCTGCGTGTTTCAACAAAGGCGCTCCTTGTTTTTAATGAAAGCTTTTTATGATTATGATTAGGAAATGTCTCAGCTTTTTAATAACCAGTTGATATAATTGGTGGAAAGGAAAGTTAAAGAAAAGGGGGAAAACGTGGTGAGGTTCTCTTAAAATGTTTGAGTCAAAAGTGGGATTGTTCAGAGATGCCACATACTGATGCTGGGGGAAGATTTGACTGACTCCACAGACTCCACTACATACTCAAACAAGTCTTACAGCTTTGGCATATGAGATGGTGTTGCTGTGGACACATTTGTACTTAAGTGTGTGTGTGGGCAGACTGTGTGTGTGTTGTACACACATTTGTGCATGGAGGTGTGTGTGTGTGTGTGTGACAGATGGAAGGAATGTAGTGTGTAAGCTAACACACTGGGCATTGTGGACTTTTTATGCCTTTCTAAAATGAGAGGAGGGAACAAGCCAGTGGGCCACCGATATTTATGGCATGGTGGTGACAGTGTGTGTGTGTGTGTGTATGTATGTGTGCGTGTGTGATGTTGTTTGGACATTTGAATGGGCGTGTCCGAGTGTGTGTGGCCACAAGAGGTCCTGCCCCTTAACACTCAACCTCTAACCTCACTGATTTGTAGCCTTCGACAAATGCTAAATAGGAACAAGACCTCCACTTCTACAGTGGCCTCAACTCTCACTCTCTCTCTCAAACACACACACACACACACACACACACACACACACACACACACACACCCAATGCAATGGCCTCAACTCACAAACAAGACAGATTTTCAAACACAACACTTGCAAAATGAGCATCCATGCTTCATTTATTGA